>JBAIZL010000009.1:7027363-7112363 GCA_036971475.1 Prosapia bicincta
TTTTTAATAAAAATACAAATATTAATTTGTAATATTATCATTTCATAACTAATTTAATTATAATATTTTCTATCATTTTGGATTTCAAATGTCCCCAAAGATATTATATTACTCTAAAAAGTATCTAGACCATTTCCATCTTTAACAGCATTTCTCAATATAAATATTCGCCCTGTAAAGGGCTTGCATACAATTTCTGTCCACTCATCATTGTAATGTTGATTTTGTTTCATTGACATAACCTAGTTTTGAGGTTATTTCAGAGTCTGGTTTTGCTGATAAATACAGGCCTTTTTACACAACTGGTACTCTGCAAAAGATCGTTGTCAGAAAGAATATAAAACCAAACAATTTCCAGACTACTTGAACTAGTAAATCTTAGATTTTAGCACCAGTTAGTCCAGTCAATGAATGCCTATAGAGTGCTTTGAGGACACCGTATAAGTTTGCCTCTGGGACGTGTTAGGAAGGGGACATATTAAAAGGCTCGCCTATGCAGATGAGCCGGGCCAGGCGGCTCCGTAGAGGTTCATTTTTTTACACTTGAAAACAATGAGTCCAAAGAAAGAATTATTCTTGTCCAAATGAAAGTTCACAAAATATCACAATTCTTAATTCAGACGAAAGTTTGTAACTCCAACCGCTTCGAGTTATAGATCTACATTTTATTAAATCGTCAATTCCAGGAACATATCGTTTCTACTCACATTTTATAACGTAAAACGCAGCTCTTAAAGACCTTTGATCTTCTTTGCTAAATAAACCACGTCACAATAAAGTGTAGGGGATTAGACTTGGCGCATAACTATAAATGTATATATTTAGGCGGGTTGTAAAACCTTACTTTTATAGTAACTATTTGCGAAGTGGAAAAGGTATTATCGTTTTACAAAGTGAATATCGAAAGCATTTAAACACACTATGGCCTTGACGTTATATTGTTCCAAAACCAAAGTTCTATGGTATCGGTGACTAGAAAGTCACTCTACTTTCTGTAACGTTCGCTAACTTGCGAACTGTTAAAATAAATAGAGTAATGAAGCAAACTATAATCAAGCAACTTATATTTATGTCTAAAGAAAACAAATGCTTTCGAGGGATTTAACACTTACTTCTGTTAAGTTTATTTTAATAATCATTCTAAATTACAGTAAGTTAGTTAAATCTACCTTTAGAGTAATCTAAAAATTCTAAAATATAAATTATCTGCAAAATTTAACAGACTATTTGTAGATGACTATATGATTATATGTATTTATGTATATGATTAACATATTTTAGTTGTTGAACTGGAAATATGTTCATTGACTCCGAGCAAAATTACGGTAAAATATACTTCAAATATTGCTCAGTACAAGCAAAAGTTAGGCCTATTCAAAAATATTTTTAAAAAAATTCAGATTAATTTTTATTAGTTTATATTAAACAACAATTTGTCAGCGAACATATGAGTCTAACCATCTTTAATTAAGTGCAAATGTTAGGTAGACATTCTGGTGAATCGATTATAGACTAAAGACAGAACATATTAGAACAGATCCAACAGAAATTTTTTAAAAGGTATTAAAAATACATTTATTAGGTTAATCGGAATTTCTGAGAACACCTATAACGTTAAGCCATTTCAAAAATTTATACTTTTCCAAGATCTTCACGTTTCGCGAGGTAGAACACCGTATTGAGGCCTAACATAACGTCTCTTACTCCTTGAAGAATAAAACGCAATCATTAAGAAACGTATTTCTTCGGTGCCTTTTTTAGGGTCTACACGTACATATTTAAACATTTACTGACCAGAAAATGACAAAAGGTAAATTAATATGAAACGTTTAGATTTTCAGATGTACATTCCTTGCAGTTAATAATTGTACAATATTTATAAACATCTAGAAACTGAGAGTAGGGTAGGGGCACGCCCACCCCCAGCGTCAATGTTAAAGAAAGCATCCCCTCACCCCCACAACACAACGGCGCCAAGACTTGCGTCGCCACTACCCCCTCATCCAAGGGGAGGAAAAACACAAGCCTTTACATTCACGCACGTAAAGCCATTGCGTAGAGGGATGCTCATTGCGCTTATCGTTTTATGACACCTTACTTTCACAAATATTTCTATTAATAGACTTGTCGGTTTTACTGCTCAATTAAAGTACAACGGGAGGGTGCTTTATTGTAGAGCCTCGGGCGGAATAGAAAGCGGGAGGGCGGAAGACGTTTCTTTTTATGCACAGTCTAGGCTTTAAGTAGCGGCTCGTTTAAGGGGAGGATAATGTGACCGGGAACTAGTTCTCGTCAGGTCACTGTATTGTCAGTTGGACTCGGATCAACTGCATTATCAGAAACAGGCCCGAATCTAATTTTCTTAGATTATAACAGATTATAATTTCGGTTGTTAGTCTTTACAGCTCTTGAGTTCCACTCAGCACAACTGTAGCAATTACTAATTTTAAGTAAATAAAAAATGCGAACGTTTACTTTTGTTTTTAAAAGTTTAATGTTCACTTTGAAAACTTTCAACATATACTTCCTTAAAAGGTTATAGAAAAAATACAGTCAAGTATAGGTTATGCACATCAGCTACTGACGTCAGCTCAAACTAAAAAAGGTCACCTGTAGAGTCCCGAAAGTTCTAGTGGCGATTACTTTAGGGTTATTCTATACTTTTTGTAACAAAAAACATCGCGAGGGTGACGAGATCCAGTAATAAATGTGTACTCACTTGAAATACAAGTTGAAAGAGTTGATTTTGATCTGTGCGAGTTACAATGCTATTGTGTGTTACGTTAGTTCGAAGTATTAAAAATCATAACCCGTGCCTAACCTACACAATATCGTGCAATATTATGCAACATAAAACATATTTTTTGTGTCCAATAAAACATTTACTGTATTATTATTCATTTAAAAATTACAAAAAGCGTCAAAAGAATATTGTTAAATATGCCAAAGGAATGGAATTTGGCCATAAATTAATAATCCCAAAAAGGGTGTCAAAAGAATATTGTTAAATATGCCAAAGGAATGGAATTTGGCCATAAATTAATAATCCCAAAAAGCGTGGCAAAAGAATATTGTTAAATATGCCAAAGGAATGGAATTTGGCCATAAATTAATAATCCCATAAAGCGTGTGAAAAGAATATTGTTAAATATGCCAAAGGAATGGAATTTGGCCATAAATTAATAATCCCAAAAAGCGTGGCAAAAGAATATTGTTAAATATGCCAAAGGAATGGAATTTGGCCATAAATTAATAATCCCATAAAGCGTGTGAAAAGAATATTGTTAAATATGCCAAAGGAATGGAATTTGGCCATAAATTAATAATCCCAAAAAGCGTGTCAAAAGAATATTGTTAAATATGCCAAAGGAATGGAATTTGGCCATAAATTAATAATCCCAAAAAGCGTGTCAAAAGAATATTGTTAAATATGCCAAAGGAATGGAATTTGGCCATAAATTAATAATCCCAAAAAGCATGTCAAAAGAATATTGTTAAATATGCCCAAGGAATGGAATTTGGCCATAAATTAATAATCCCATTAAAACATTGATAAAGTCTTTGATCTAAAATTATCATTTGTAGTTTTCAATATCCAACGAATACAAATGAAGGGTTTAATAAAATTTATATCATAATTCTTTTTTGTCATCTAAAATAAAATGTTGTCAACGCCAGACAAATTTTATAAATCCAAGATACTTAATACAAGGCACTAAACCCTACTATTTACGTAATGTCATTTCACTGGTAGAAATTACAAGACCCTAGATTTGTAGTAATTAGTAATTACAAGGCCCTGGATTTCTGAATAAACACAAAGGTTAGGCCACAGGTATTTCAGCGCATTCATGCACAAGTAGTGCTAGTTTTTAGGCTTAGCTTCAAAAAGTTATGTATTATTTAATTATAGTTTAATCAGTGAATTCAAAATGATTACAACAAGCAAGTTTAAAGTTTAAAATTTCAGTAACTATCAGCTGGGTTTCGAAATACCCGCTAAAACAATAAACAGGTAAACTACGGGAACAAACTGCTTTGGCTACTAAAACCACCCGCTTCTAGTGTCGGTGTCGCACAGATGTTTTCCAAAACGTTTCTCCAATGTCATACATTGCTATCATTACGAGTAAAAATAAATGTACGAAGTCGGCCTCAGTTGAGTTTAGTTATTTTGTAACTGTATACAATTTACTGTAATCTACAATTGTTTCCAAAATTACTTGCGATACTCAAAAACACGTTGTAAACGAGAAACAATTTTATAAATGTTATAAACCAGAAATGCTGTTTAATGTTTGAAAAATATACAAAGCTCTCAAACAACTTAGCGCAGGTAGATTTGTGACGAAGTTGGCTAATATATTCACAAACAGCAACAAAGTATCCTGTTGAGATCAGGTTTAATTAGAAAAACACAGTATTTTCTAGAGAAAGCAAACAGATTGCAGAATGGAAAGAGTGGCATTTATTTTAACATATGTTAGATACCATAGATTTTTGTTTAATACAGATACGTCCAGCTGATAAATTTTGGCGTATTAATGTAAATTGAGGTTATTTTTTAAAACAATTTAACCACTATTTCGGCTTTGCCATCTTTATAGTAACTTTTTATTGTTTAGGATATATTTTTAAGCAGCATTTATGTAGATTACAATATGAAAATAACTGTATATGACGTCATTAATTACAGAATAGCAATTATTTTTTAAATTTTCTCCAAGAAACGTATATTTCTTAGTGCAACTATATAATATAAAAAATAAAATGTAAAAAATCATATCACGTATTTTTTAATGATTAGCTTACTTGTGGCTAGCTTTAGTTTTAAAAAACGTAAGAACAATTCTATCTGCAAAGTTAATGCAATTTTTAATTACATAAGAAATTAAATATTAATGAATATTAATTGATGGTCAATAGCGTGGTCATCACTTAGTATATAAACTTATTGAAATCTTTACAGAAAATGAAAAACTTGGTAGAAATTTAAATTAATAATCGTTACATTTGTAGCATTATAATTATCACATTTTAAAATTAATATTGAAGTCTCGACTATTTAGATAAATTTTCGTTCGAAATCACATTTTTGTTTAAAAACTGTTATTCTAATTTGTTACATTTTTAAAAACTCCTAAATTTGTTAGAGTGTGAGATACTAAGTAATCAAGTAGACGATTGAAGTAACAAAAGAAATTGTGTTTTTGAAACGTTAATAAAGTAACAATCGTTTTGAAGACGAGATCTACCGAAATGAAGGGTCGATGTGTAACATAGGCTTGAAGATGGAGTATCAGACAGAGCTCCAAAAGCTTTCTCAAAACGAAAAACAACTAAGTAAAGCACTAGTGTACGAGTAAATGCTAAAATGTTTGAGCAAAAAACAAAAATTTATTAAAATGTTTTTTCATAAAAATCCTCGATATTCGAGGAAGAATATATTAAATTAGACAAACATACTATGCCATGTAATATTACATAGCAAAGGAACATTTTGTAGTTTGCCAAACAAATATGAACTAAAATTAAACACGTGACAAAATTACATACAAGTGCGTTCTAAACTGTAATACTAACGTGGAACTTAGCATGTTAAACGTTACGCACGGAACTGTTGCTTAACAACAAACATATTAAAATACTAAATGTTTATGCATTTAATCACATGCGAATAAGACACAGTAAACTCAAAATAATTAAAAGAACAACTCTTCGTGAATAAAAGATGTATAGGAGCAGGTTTTATGACAGGTTGGGCCTTCATCTTTCAAATGTTCAGCTGAAAATATTAAAATGGAAATAACCTTACAACTCGAGCGCGGCTCTGTGCTTCCTTAGAGAATTGTTATTCATTTCTTAATAAAGCGAAAGATCTTTCTTGAGCAACATATATGCTAATTAACAGTAGCAATTTATACTCCCTTCGTATAGTTTAATTTGAAGAAAGAAATACAGTGGTTTTACAGGTATGCAAAGCAGTTTAAAATATTTCATTTAAAAAAATTAATTCCGTTACGACAGTATATTAAACATTAACCTAGTAAGTTAGAGGAAAAAATGACGAAAACTAAACTTGGTTATCTAAAAACCAATTAATTAAAACATTATATTTATTTGTAAGTTTAAGAAATAACCTACAAATGGTAAGAAAGTTGCGGGCAATTTAAATTGTTTGTAAATTACTACTATTGGCCATAAATGTAGTTTTACCATGCAAATGGTTCCAGAAACATTGATAAATAGGTAAAATTAAAGTAACATCGGTCGAATTAATTCAGATTCGTCTAAAATAAGCAAAAACCCTTTTCTATCAGAATAGCGGACATTCTTTCCAGCATTAAAATGAGCCGACGCGACGGTGGATAAAGTGGTGAAAACAATGTCCAGTACAAACGTCTCTAGGGATTTTCTCGTAAAAATATCTATCCCATGCTCGTTCGGACACTATTAATATTAAAGCGGAATAAATCGCAAATTAAAATCACACATTTCCAAAGACCGACAAGCTCGCCAATGTTTTCCGATCTGTGCGCCACAGATGTAATCGAGTTTGCATTATCTGCTCCGCATCACGTGTGCGCCATTCAACTTTTAAAATTACATCAGTTTCAAATCAGACATAGTTCCGTATTTGCTTACTACTGGACCAGATTGGAACAGCGCATTCTATTTATTCAACCATTAACTAAGATTTTATCCGCCGCTTTCCTCCACAACTATTGGTTGTTATGCAAACATAAACAAGACCAGAAACAGAAAATTAATTGTTATTAAACAGTTTGATCCTTGTTGAAAAATATTAGAAAAGCAAAAGACTATCTTCTCTTGTACTTAGATTATCTCGTGGTAATTCATTCTACTGCTTTGCAATCGAACAGTACTGATCAGGATTTATATAAAACGTTTATGTGGTAAAAGGTTTCGTTTATAATTAATAACCAATGTTTAAATAACAGAATAATGAATAAACCTGATACACGAACGTTGACTTAGATATCGCCACACTGTCTGTAACGGTTAACTAACACCATTGCGTTTATTTTAAGGCAATAAATATAACTTTCATTCATTTGTCTGTTGGACGATGGAAGGTAATAAACTGTGCAATAACTTTCATCCCTTGAAAACAAATTTAGAGAAATTTAACGACCTAAGAAAGCGACAGCAAAAACATGTTACCAATAACAAAGAGTTTTTTCGTGTCTTCAAGGTTTCAGCTGTAACTATTCGCCTACGTAAAATGTAAGAATTATGAAGTAAGTCGGAATATATAACCAGCTGGTAAAATATGTAGGGCAGATTATTTCATGTACGCAGGGTCACGTGCCCGAAGTAGATATACTCTCTATCGGGGTCACAGGTTTACCCTTGACATCTCCTTGTAAGACAAAAGATAAAGCAGGGTGGACATAATATCTAAATTAATATAATCACTGGCTTTACATCAATAGATAATGTCAGATTATTTGTTTCATATTTTCCACTCAGTTATAATATCTGTGATTTAGTTACTTGTGTTTGGTGGCTGCTTTACATATTATATAACTATATATTACAGTCTTCAATTTTGTAGTCCATTACGTTCAGGGAAACTTAATTAATCATTTTAACATTAGTTTATGATGATCCGAACTGTAAATTTTGTGAAATGTTACTGAGACAGAGCGTTTCCAATCGCACCGTGGCGATCTTCATCAGTGTCTTCTCAGTTCTGTCTCAGTACGTTTTTACAAATTTACAAAATTTAAAGTTCGGACAGTCATAAACTAATGTTAAAGTGATTTATATATTATTACTAACAGCTGTGTTAGGTAAATGTTTGTATTACTGTTTTAAAGGGATTAAAACAATGGTTGCAGCTAGAAATGGAAAACAAATTCTTTGACTTCTGAAGAGGGTCCAGGTTTAGGAGCGAAAAATACAGCAAAGTTTTAGAACTAATATTGGTTTCAATTTTTACATTGTCTAAAGTTTGTCCTAATGAAAAAAAATGTTTTTTAATTTCTTGATTTTTTAAACAGAAACACGTTTTTTTGTTAATTTAAATGTTGAACGAGTAAAACACATTTTAAAATTAATTAAACATTCCTGAATTTAAGTACTTTTAGTGAACGAGTCCTTTTACTATTTCCCCCTTTCTATAGTAATTATTTCACCAAACGCATGTTGTGAAACGTATATTAATTTTTATAAAGGGATTTTTTACCATTAATTCAAGATATAGTTAAACAATAATAAAATTTCAACCGGTATTACATTTCACTCTTATTTCAGGATGCCAGTATTAATTTCAAAGCTTACGCTTTCCCAACACATCAAACTACCAACATCCCGACTAGAGATTTCCCTAACATCAACTGGTAACAGCCATGATTAAACAAATTCTCAAAGTGGCAACATAAAGTTTGACCACTCGGGAAACCTATGTTTATAGACTTAAAACTTTACTCTCGGCTTATAGTGACCGCTCCAACTCTAACACACACAGATTAACTCTCAAGCGATGTTTAGATTTAACCCTTTCTAAAAGCATTGAATTATAGCCCCAGCCGCTATTAATTTGCAAGTTGTTATTCTACAGGAGATTATTTGTTAAGCTTCTTGTTCTTCTTCTCACAGGATTAGTCAACATTTCAATTACCGTTTTCTGCAATCGTCGGACTGACCATCTGATTACAGCTTTCCTCGGAGTATAGATGAAGTAGGAGCATGAAAAACGAGTCCTTTTTATCCTTTAAAAAGAAAAAAACTAACTGAATGCATGTGTGTTTGGAAGGGGATGTGTTTGAAATTATTTCTCATACGCGCAATTCGATTTATGTTAAATAAAACTAATAACTCACGAGAAGATGGAATCAACAAATAGGCCTATAAAATTAACTAATATAACCCTACAAAATTTAATTGTTTATATTTCTCACTAAAGGTATAGACAGGATGTTTCACACTAGTGATGTGTTAGTGCAGCTGGCGCCTATTATATGCTGTACAAAAATAAATAATTATTTATTGTCAGTAATGGGGATTTACTGACAAACTGACGACAGAATTGTTCGGTCGTCATCTATATTACTTCAAGTAAGTATAGTCCACTTGGTCCTAAGAGATTTCCCGTGTACTACCACTTCTTAAACATGTTACATACTCACAATGTTACATACTACACATCAACAGCTTCTGTACCCGATATGTCTACACATATTTCAAGATTGTTTTATTAAATAACGAAGCTAATTTATGTAATTGTATTAACCGTCTCATGCAAGTAGTCAGTGGTTTGACAAGTATTGTTATGTTTTTAGGAGAGTATTTGTACTTGCGATCTCTCAAGGCTAAGTGCACGGTTACGCAGTCCGCACTATGCAAAAACTCGCCAACCGTGTTATTTACACCTCTAGAAGATTATGAAGAGATATTTAACCAACACAACTAATAAATTATAAAACTAAGAAATTTTCAAACAAATTTTATAAATTCATGTTTTTTGAGGATTTCAGATAACTATTCAATAAATGATAAAATGGTTGAATAGCGAATATAGGTTAAAAAAATATCGTTTGAAGAAATAGATATTCAAGCGTTACATGATTTATTCAAATTTTATAAAATTATTGAATAAAGGTCATTCGCAAAATAAAAAATATGAGAAATTTGTAATCTTTATCATAAGTACCACCAAAATGCACGGGTAAAGTAAAGTAATCCAAATACTGACAGCCTATTACTGCTGACGTGGGAGAAATTCTGTACATCTTCCCTAATCTTTGGATATTGTATGACGTCAGTATAATTTGTCACGGCTAAAAGGTCAGCGTTTTATTATTCTATATGGCAAAGCATAGGATTCACAATATTTTGCGATTATTTTTAGAAAACAATTGCCGGCTATTGAGTAGATAAAAGTGGACTTCTGTTAGACGCAAACTCACTCGATAATTTTAATTGCAAGGTTGTTGTGTGTGTGTGTGTGTGTGTGTGTGTGCGTGCGTGTGTGCGTGTGTGCGTGTATGTGTGTGTGCGTGTGTGCGCGCGTGTGTGTGTGTGTGTGTGTGCGTGCGTGCGTGCGTGCGTGCGTGTATGCGTGTGTGCGTGTGTGTGTGTGTGTGTGTGTGTGTGTGTGTGTGTGTGTGTGTGTGTGTACGTGCGTGCGTGTGTGCGTGTATGCGTGTGTGCGTGCGTGCGTGCGTGTGTGTGTGTGTGTGTGTGTGTGTGTGTGTGTGTGTGTGTGTGTGTGTGTGTGTGTGTGTGTGTGTCTGTGTGTGTGTGTGTGTGTGTGTGCGAGTGTGTGTGTGTGTGTGTGTGTGTGTGTGTGTGTGTGTGTGTGTGTGTGTGCGAGTGTGAGTGTGTGCGAGTGTGAGTGTGCGAGTGTGTGTGTGTGTGTGTGTGTGTGTGTGTGTGTGTGTGTGTGTGTGTGTGTGTGTGTGTGTGTGTGTGTGTGTGTGTGTGTGTGTGTGTGTGTGTGTGTGTGTGTGTGTGTGTGTGTGTGTGTGTGTGTGTGTGTGTGTGTGCGAGTGTGTGTGTGTGTGTGTGTGGTATTTTATAGTTTGTAAAACAAATTTTAAATGGGCTTCACTAGACTGCATCCAGTTAAGCGTACTAAATCCTTACATAAATAAGAATTAAGCCTGTTCAAGAACGTTGCTTGTTTCTAGCACCCGTCGTGACGAATCACAGATTATTTACTTTATAATTTACGTTTATGATTTTAAATCTTTTTTCAAATATCTGGGAAATATTATATCATAATATGAAATGAAATATGGAGGTGATAATTAGGAAAAACAGTAAACGAAGACCACTGTTAAAAATAAGTATTCTGGGTTGGGTTTAAAAGAATAAACAACAAACCACAAATTTTAAAAAAAAGGAAGCGTTTTTGTGTGAGGTTAAACGTAACAGTTGAAAATATTAGGTGTAGATTTTGAAAAGTACGAAAAGTAAAATGATAGAATGAAGAGAAAACCTGAGTTTTATAGAAATGATGAAAACGAATAACTCTGGAAACAGATCAACATGCAAAGAAATCTTGATGAATGTAATGTGCATTGTTTAATTTTGTTATTTATTTATTTTTAATTTGTTCAGAATTTATTTCCTCCATATAGATAAAAAATTGTGATTATAGGTGGGATTAAGGTGAAGACAAAAAAACCCTGGGTAGAGGATATAGGAGGGGTCGTGCATAACAAGAACAGGGTTGGTCCCAGTAAATAGACCCACTCTCTACTCTATCTGATATAGAAATCATTAAAATCTCTTAGAAAAAATAATAGCTTCTCGGGGTTAGAGAGGATGAAAAGGTCACAGTAGAACACTAGGAATTAAGTAACTTGTATTCATACTATTTGCAACTCCTAAGAACTACGCATGCTTTAAAATAGAATCCCATCACAAAATGTAAAGCTAAGGTTAAGGAACGGTAAAACGTTATGTGGAGCGTCCGTTTACTCAATCCACAAGCACCCTCACAGTTCAATTAACATAGAACTGAGTGGCTTGTGAACTTGACTGAGTCAGTGGGCTGACTGTTAATAAGGGTTAACTACCTACTGCCCTCCCGTAATTCCCTTAAAAGCAGACTTCTTCTTCTAACCATTTACTTATTACTTATACTTGTTACTTGCTGTTATTATAGTTGCTACTTATAAGTTGATAAAGATAAAACTGTTTAGTATTATGAAAAACCAAAATAAAAAATATAATACTTTATTGAAATGCTGAACAACTAAAACCATCAAGATAATGAGTAAATTTGTTGCAATTAACAATTATGAGAAGAATGATTGATAACGGCATAGTAGAAACATATACTAAGTAAAAGAAACAGTAGACAAAATAAAAAACGAAGTCAATGACATAAAATATTGACAAGCAAAAGTAATGAACCACTACGAACGTTTGAACAGTAAGAAAACAAAAAGCTTGGCACTTATATATTTCTCAATTAGCGAAAAGTTGTTTGAAATAAAACCAAATTAAATAGCTTAGAAATATTATCGTATTAGGTATAGCCTGAGCCCCTGACTGACGCATTTGGAAGTCAATTGGCCAGGAGTGGACAACGGACAACACAAGGAGGGGGGGAGAAGCTTATTTCATTATCCCCGCACCTTAAATGGCATTTGGACCACTGCTTATACCAAGGTCAGAGCGTAGTCTAGATATGTTCTGCTGTAAAATAATCCGTAGAATTACGTTACTAAACTGCGACTTCAGTGAGTACAATAAGGCCGCTGCCATACTGGAAACTCTAACAGAACACGCTTGTATGTTATGCTCCCTGTTCCGCACATTGTGTGGGCTTTTGTCATGGATGCTGCTACTTACAAACCCTCATCTGAGAGTCCGCAGGTTTGGCTGAAGAAGAATTGTATCAACAACAAGGGATATAACCTTCTTTCTATTAGTCTACATTAACTAGCAATATAAATATAGTCGCCATATTTAAATGGATAAAGTCAGTTGGTAAAAGATGTCTGACGACACTAAAGGGTTTTAGTCTTTTGTTTATAGACTTTTGAAATATTTGAATAAATAAATAGTTACACACACACACACACACACACACGAGATATTATTTATTGTGGTTTTAAGCCTATCAACTAGTAGGCCTATAACTAATATTACCTACAATAAAAATATGAAAGGATTTTGAACACAAGTGAATTAATGTAGGGGCATAAAATCCCTTGCAGAAGGCATAATGGGGGATCAAGGATTCGCAGGTTCGTGTAGAAGTTGTCCTACTCTCTCCACAGGACTTCAAGGGGTGTCTGCCTTGCAGGGATGAGTAGAGGACATTAGGACCAAGAAAAGGGGATACTGATTGCCTGATCGCCCGCCTAGATTAATTATGACGTGGACAGTAAATAAAGTAGAATGCCTCAACTGGAGGGAAAGAGATTTCTACCTGCAAACATTAATATTTGATAGTATGCAAACAACTCTTGGCGATGTATTCTTGAAGAGCAAAATAACAGTGCAGATCAAAAGAAAAAATTATAATGAGTTGAAACGACGTTTGGACGTTATAAGAAGAAACAAAGTGAATTCTTTACAATATAGTCATATAAAGTCAACAGATATACTTTAAAATCTCATTTATTTCATAATTTTCATCAAACCAATTGGTGATATTAAATACAAAAGCAACAGTACATAAGCCCCGTGTATTTATCATCCTCTTACCACTTGAATATCTGTTTAAATACTGATATTTTATAGAATTACTTTATTATGGATAACCTAATCTCTAACATCACTTTACTCATTATCTGGAGAAATAAAACCTTTTCCCGTCATCAATCCACTGCTTCCTATAAGCTTTATTCCTCCTTAATCCCCCGGAAGGAAATCCCATTTGGACTATGAGTAAAAATACCCCCCTCCAAACTAGGTGAAAAATGGGTAACGTTGGACAATGTTACTGCTTTTAGCATGATGACTAAATCCGTCAGTTTCTTGTTACGATTTATTGCGGCATTCATCAGAAGTAATCCTATTTAGGAAAGGGGGAGTTGTCAATCGAATTAGGGACTGTCAGGCTTCCGACTGGGTTATTAGCGTCAGTGTAGTGGTACACCTGATTGTACCATTCAACTATTGACTTTGTATTAGTAGATGTTAGGCCAATGAAGCGCTAATTGTCCTGCATTTGCGTTGGCATTGTTAAAGTGAGAGATTTGTTCTATCCGTAAATCAGTGTTACGTAGTTCAACTGCTTCTATGAGTATTTATGTTACAACTTATAACGGTTATTCTTATAACTGTTATGCGTATAGTTATGTAAATAAAACTCAACACTTTTTATTAGGAATTTTTAAAAATTACGATTTAACATTTACCAACTTTTTAACTGTACACGAAGCCCGATATTTTCCGTTATGCTCAGTACCAGATAAATTCCACGAAAATAATTAAAAATATTTATATGTGAAAAACTATATATATAGCATTTTTAGTTTCTTAAGATATACAAGAAATAAAAACAAAATAAATTATTCATATGAAATCTAACTTTATTTGAAGCGAATAGTCCTAAGGCTCCATTTCCTTGTACAGTTCCTTCAAACCTTTAAAAGCAGTTGCTATTTCTTCCATTCTGGGTTGTCCAATTTAACAGTGTATAAATGTAATCGTGTGTCAATATCACATGATTGTGTACCTCAGTACTCGCTCTCTAATGATCGATTATTCACATAGCAGTTTATTTTCTAGCTCTTGATGAGGACAAAAGTCTGATGAGGCTAAAATTGAAATAAATTATTTTCTAGTATAGTAGAAAAAGCCCATAAGCGATACTAAAGGATTTTCATAAGCCGGTTGTGACTTTGTCAGAGCGACAATAAAAAATAATAAAATGTATTTAAATGTTTCTTTCCTATATTATTGGTAGTTTTCCAAAGTTCGCCGTTATTTATAAATGCATTAGTATATCTAGTGTTACACATTTCTTAATTCTTCATTGATAGCATGTCTATTTCAGGCGACCCTACTCAAGCGATGGCTAATCTCCAGTATCAGGCATAATTGATCTATGCCCCTCTTTTAGTCTTCTTTATATCACCTTCCTTCGAGGGTATTTAACGGGAAAGCTTCTCCCAGGTCTATTTTAGGCATTATAGTTTCTCCCTCCAAACCACGGTTTATTCATCCTTACCCTAAATTCACCCTATTGTTTAAAATCCTTGACTTTTCCTTCAAAATATAATGAAACGTATTGATTGTTTTAAACAATATAAAAACAAAACATTTTGAGGCATCAAGTCTTTATCACGCCAATATTTTAAAACCATATTCGAAGCTACCTAGTTCATTCACAATGTCACTATAAACGCCTCTCTATTTCTCTCTCTCCCCGTACCGTAATCTACCTGGCTATATGAATAATTCTCTTGAGAAATTATTTTAAAGGTAAATATTTACATCTTTGGATGTCATAGCGACCACGTTTGAATTGTGTTTCAACATTCAAGCCAAAACTGAGTTAAAAATGATGACGTCACTCCAGCAAAGTGTAAATGTTCCAGTCGTCAGTCGGCGTTCACAGTTTGACAGCATAGTTAACCGTCTAATAATAGCAGTCCGATACTTGTCCGTCACAGCGTCCTGTCACTCAGTTACTCTGGAAGCAACCGCGCCACTTGTGACGGCTTAATTGGACTGCGTTATTAACACCTTGGCGCTGCCAGGAAGTCGATCCGTCTCAAGCTATGAATGGATTTTTCTTATAAAAAATTAATTATAATAAAAATATCAGGTAATAGTTAATATACACAATATCAAGAGCACAGTGGTACAATATATTACAATAAAAATATTGAAAAGAACCCCAATACCACAAAAATAATCAAAAATAACAAATAAGACAAGTTACTTAAAATTAAACCCTTTGTACATTTCGATGACCATGTCATCATCATCAGAGGGTCTTGTTACAAAACACAATCTAGCACACAAGAAGTTACAAACTAGAATGATACCAATCGTTCTCCGCGGTCGCTATATATAGGCGTGAGGTAATCTTAAGTAACTATTCTTATTTGTTATTTTTGATTATTTTTGTGGTATTGGGGTTCTTTTCAATATTTTTATTGTAATAGTTAATATATATATATATATATATATATATATATATATATATATATATATATATATATATATATATATATATTATATATATATTATATATATATATATATATATTATATATATATATATATATATTATATATATATATATATATATATATATATATTTTTTTTTTAATCAGTGAGGTAAATTATAATAATGTTAATTTCTGGCATTTGTTACCAGAAATTCTTGTTCAGACATTAAGTTTTTAACATTTTTTTAGAATTTGTCAACCTTAGGTCTAGTGGTTAATTTCATCTTCTTCACTACCGCCCTGAAAGGTGGAGGATGAAACTATGGAGAGCCAGCTTCTAAGGTTCTTCAACAATAACATTCGTTCCTCTGCCCTCACCTTTTCTCCCAAATACCTTCCTCTGTAACATTGCTTGATGGGACAAGTCTAAGGTACTGGAGTTTTAGTCATTTCACTGCTCGATTTTCCCGTATCCGTTGACGAATCGCTCCATTTGTAACACGAACTCAATACTTGCGATAGAACAAGAAATGCCCCATATTTACGTCCAGAAGGTAGGGAGGTCAGACACCAAAACGAGGATAAAGGTTTAAATGATGTTTAAGTAAAGATAGGAAAGTACTTAGCTCGAGCAATTCGAGCGCTCAAGGTAAAATTCCCCACCTTGATTTTATCTTGAAACATGGATGAGCATGTTATATGTTAGATTCCTCTCCCTACTGGCTATAACCCCCTTCCAGTTCCTTCTGCAGCATCCGTCATGTTATAAGACATATAAAACAACACGGAGAACACTTAGTGAAACTTTATTTCAATGACTTAAGTATATAAGATGGTTACTAAAAAACCCAATCGCTCCGCTGGCGGAAATAATTTTCTGTTGCCTCGTTAAACGGATTGAAAGTATCACGTAACGAACGTTTAGTCCTACTGAAGACTAAATTGAGTTTTTCCTGCATTGTCTGCTTGGTCATATCTCTAAATTCCCTCGAGTTTCTAATAGGAGCTAATGACGGCTTATATCAGCAATTTTAGCAAATGTTATTTGTTAGCTTCGTGTAGGATTAACAAGAGCTACTTTGACGTTTGAAGCATTTGTTAAAACTCTTTGGTAACAATGTACACCCTTGTCTAACGTCCCTCAAACCACCAGAGAACTGCTTTTCACGGAGACTGTCAGCATCCAATAGAGATTTACGATTATTTCTAATCGCTTTATCCTTTATACAGAATTTAAGTTTTTAATGTCTTGATTTTGGAATTTATAGAAGGTTCATTTAGTATAATACCAAACATATATACGATTAGTTGGTTGTGGAACAACTACAGCACCTCCGCAAGGTTTTCCATTATAACTGTGTTCATTTAATAATATAAATTTGTCGCAAAGTGTTCTTTTTCTCATTAATGGTGAAATATCTAAGACAAGCTATTTGTGTGTCCCGAAGGTAAGACCCACTTGCCTCGACGACTAAGGGATATAAATAACGGTATAGTGGGAGTTATCTTAACATAACTATCTATCCAAAGGCTTGTCAGAGGCATTTAGTAAACCTAACATGATAAGTAAAGGTGGTGACAATTTGCTTAAAATTCTCTGACTTCCTCTGTCTAACGAAATTCTATCTTTTTCCAACAATGATTACATTTTATATCTGTAATTTGAGCCTTAACCTCCTGCTGAAATTAAACCTCGTTTAATTTGTATTTTTTCCGACACTATTTAAGCTAATAGCAGGGTTTGCGACTGTTATAGGTCTACTCAATGTTGTGTTTGGTAAGCAAGGAAGAATTTTTATCACATTCATTTATTTATAGAGAATCAATATATTTGGTTTGTCAGAAATGTCAACCGCGCAATCTACGTGGCTTTGCAACACGTTCTTGACAGCCACGTGTTGTAAGCCTACATTCAGAGACAAATCTTGTCCACAAAGTCACATCTCACTTCCGCAAACAAAACAAACTTGTTTTCAATTCACTTCCCCTCGATGTCTCTATCAAAGTTTTTACACACAGAAATATGAATACTGTTCCAGCGTTTAACCGTCGATTCAAGCGACACATTCGCCTTATCTAGACTATTACCGTGTTTTTGTTTTGCACGCTTTCCTACATTAACCAGAAATAAAGATGATCACTTTATTCTCAAGTGGGTTTTATAAAGTAATTTGAATTCAATATACGTCCCTATATAAATTTATATATATTTAATTAGCATAATTAAACATTAAATTCAACCATTCTTTGAGGTTAGATTGTGAGGCTATGTTAATGCAAATAAAAGACGTACATAATTAAACATAAATAAATATATAATAATATTAATCTAATACTTAATCATACATAAATTAATCATTTATTAACTCGGACGCGTTTCAATGACAAAGTCATCATCAGTGAGGGTTGCTACTACAAACTCCAACTTACAAATTGTTGTAATAGTAGAACTTGCAGCTGAATTAATAAATGATTAATTTGTGAGCTGTGTGTATTTCGTTTATTTGTATAAATATTAAATTTTAATTAAGCAAAAGCATTAGTTAAGCAAAATGTTTTGTTTGCCATAAAAATTAGTCTTTTTGCATAGGATTTATAGATTGATATTGTTTTTATTACATTAGTAACTCTTGAAGCGACGGTCAGACTACGCCGTGTTTTCAGCCGTTAATACCGATGGTAACAAGCAAATTCTAACCCAATACTATCGGCTGATGGATGCAAGTGGGCAAGTATTTACCATCAGAGTCTAGCGTGTTTAACTATTCAGCTTCGACTACCACAAGCTACAAGTCACGTGACATAGTAGGCGCCAGTTAGTCAATGAGAACCCTCATCGGTAATATTCATATTAAAAATTGGTGTTGCATAATATGTTTATATTTTATATCGTTTTATTTTGTGAATGAATTTTTGTGAACATTGAATTTGATTGACACGAACAAGTGCTCGGGTAAAAATATTATTATAACATCATTAGATTTATTACAAAATTATCCGTGGCTGAGGGACGCTTCGTCTGCTGACTATATTAACAGAAATGGCAAAGCTGCAGCATATGGTGAATTGTTATAAGAAATAGAGCAACGAAGACTAAAAACAACTTGACTTTCATTTGAACAAATGAAGCAAGAGTGTTGCGGAGAGGTTGACGTATGAAAACATAGACGTTTTTGATTTCCAGCAGCCCAAGTATTCTAGAGCAGTAATGTTGCATTCAACACTTTTGGGATACACAATGAAATTGGAAACTTTAAAATGCTAGGCTCAAGATTTGAAACTGACTGCAGTCGCTAGTTTTATTCAAGTTATTTTGTAATCTAGTATTACTTACTTTAGAAGCCTGACGAAATTTGCTACCCATTCCCCTCATATCATGTAATCATATATCATCCTTTCGTCGAGTGTTCAGAGTTTAGCCCCGCCTCTTGCTGATGGGACACGCGCCACTCTTATTCACAAATATTTATTTTGAACTGATGAATGGTGAAGTCTTTCTGTGAATATTTGAATCCATCGCGTTCCAACACTTTCTGTGAAGTCTTATCGGGTTACACGAACTCATTACATGAACAAACCCCTGCCTTACTGGCTATTGCCCTTCGGTCGGTAAAAGTGTTAATGGGGTGAACTCTGAACACTAGTCCATTGCAGTATAAAATAGGTTAAAAATATATCGCGTCTTAGATGCACTTTTTCTAGAATTACAAATAGATTGTACGGATATTTAAATCTAATCAAAATACCTAATTTAGTTTCATAATTATTTGTTACAATTAATTACCACAAACACATTATTTAATATATTTTTAAAAAACGAAGTAATTTCTTTGGGAAAAAGTTGGATGTGAACCTACATTTTTCCTCTTAGGGAAATAATTTAAAACAAAAGTAGAAATTCATCTAATATATATATATATATTTTTTTTTCTCGGTTAATCTATTTCTCTATTTCATTACAAAAAGATAATTTTGACGTTTTTTTCCAAAATATACTTTTAAAAAAATATGTAAATATGATATCAGGAACAATACAGAATAATAAAATTTTAAATATTAATAATAACAAGTTGAGTTTTTCGATTTCAATATTTAAAAATTTATTTGTAGAAATATTCATGTTTAATTTTGGATGCCAATTCACTGAAAGTTCATCACACTATACAAAATCTACCTGCTAAATTTTAATGTGCCTCCAACAAGACATCACAAGTTGCAGGAGATTAGCAACTATATCCAGGCCCAGCAACCTACGACAAAACTTTTTATTCGTATCGGTAAAAAAGTGGACAGTAAAATTATTTTTACAAACTTACAAGTTTTTATGCAAATTTCTTTCTTGAAAACTTTATATTTTAAGTCATGAGTGGAAATGGTAATGAGTTTTTCTCCAGACGCATCGAAAACTCCTTGAACTGGATTATTTATTTGCCAACCTGAAAGCATCTCTTGATTTGTTCGTCTTGTCTTCCAATAATTTCTGGTTTCGAAGATAACACAGAGAAACACAAAGGTACGTGAACAATATTTCTCAGCCAATGCGCTGATGTAAGCCACACTAAGGTACAAGAAAAATATTTCCCAGGCAAGGGGCTAATGTAAGCCACAGAGCAATACAAAGGTACAAGAAAAATATTTCCCAGCCAATGGGCTAATGTAAGCCACAGAGCAATACAAAGGTACAAGAAAAATATTTCCCAGCCAATGGGCTAATGTAAGCCACAGAGCAACACAAAGGTACAAGAAAAATATTTCCCAGGCAAGGGGCTAATGTAAGCCACAGAGCAATACAAAGGTACAAGAAAAATATTTCCCAGCCAATGGGCTAATGTAAGCCACAGAGCAACACAAAGGTACAAGAAAAATATTTCCCAGCCAATGGGCTAATGTAAGCCACAGAGCAACACAAAGGTACAAGAAAAATATTTCCCAGCCAATGGGCTAATGTAAGCCACAGAGCAATACAAAGGTACAAGAAAAATATTTCCCAGCCAATGGGCTAATGTAAGCCACAGAGCAACACAAAGGTACAAGAAAAATATTTTCCAGCCAATGAGCTAATGTAAGCCACAGAGCAACACAAAGGTACAAGAAAAATATTTCCCAGCCAATGGGCTAATGTAAGCCACAGAGCAATACAAAGGTACAAGAAAAATATTTCCCAGCCAATGGGCTAATGTAAGCCACAGACTATGAAGCTCTCATCTAACGTCACGCGTCATTTCTTCGTCTCAGTCAAATTTTGTAAAGATCAAGTGCGGAATAATGAATAATTCATTAAACGGGGAGAGGGCGGCTGACAAAAGGTAACATGCTGTAACCTCCACTCCGTGATTTGCATTGTTTGGTGTAAGATACAGCGGGGCGGAGAAGGATTGTGCCGGCTATCCGTGCCATGAATCTGCGGATATCACTTCCTACAGACACGTCGGAAAGTATTGCAAGCACGTAGCCCTGTCGGCAGAGCGACGGATTATATAATTTGGAACACTGGGATGAGGGGTTCATAGATAAAATAAACTCGGTTAATTTCTGCGGTGTTAATCTGTGTATGCCTTAAAATACTAACGCAATGTGAACGAATATTTTTATAAACGCTTAGAAAAAGTTTAAATTCAATATTTTTTATTCAATTTTTTCATAAATACGTCCGTCCTAATAATTTTAATACGAACTATTTTGAATAAATATTTTCAATTAAAGCAGCAATTTCAAGTGAAATATAAATAAGAACGATTCAAATTATGTAAAATCATAATACTGTATTCATGAGAGGCTATAGAAATCTGCTACCTTTGCCGATGTCTACTTCTCGATACAAGATGTGTAGCCGAAGCTCATGAGTGGTAGGCCTAGATGTACCAGAGACCATACTCTTTTACATAGCTATGGTATTATATGTTCACATTCAACTCACGCTTCATCTTATCTGAATAACGTTCGTGATAGATTATTAATATTTATTCTCTAAACAATATAATGCTTCCCGATGAGATGAACAGATTAGTCTCTTTCATTACGTTTATCTCTGCATAAAAAATATTAGTGGTTTGTACGACTGCCAGGAGAACCGATTACTAAGGAATGCGGCGGCATGTCTGAAAATTTGCTTTTGAGAGGTGATGTCGCGACTTAGAGATTTAACCTATCTGCAGTCTCTGTCAGATCGTGTCTAGCGACAGGAGATCAGTGGGTTAGTGGTTTGTACGACTGCCAGGAGAACTGAGTAGTAAGGAATGCGGCGGCATGTCTGAAAAATTGCTTTTGAGAGGTGATGTCGCGACTTAGAGATTTAACCTATCTGCAGTCTCTGTCAGATCGTGTCTAGCGACAGGAGATCAGTGGGTTAGTGGTTTGTACGACTGCCAGGAGAACTGAGTAGTAAGGAATGCGGCGGCATGTCTGAAAAATTGCTTTTGAGAGGTGATGTCGCGACTTAGAGATTTAACCTATCTGCAGTCTCTGTCAGATCGTGTCTAGCAACAGGAGATCAGTGGGTTAGTGGTTTGTACGACTGCCAGGAGAACTGAGTAGTAAGGAATGCGGCGGCATGTCTGAAAAATTGCTTTTGAGAGGTGATGTCGCGACTTAGAGATTTAACCTATCTGCAGTCTCTGTCAGATCGTGTCTAGCAACAGGAGATCAGTGGGTTAGTGGTTTGTACGACTGCCAGGAGAACTGAGTAGTAAGGAATGCGGCGGCATGTCTGAAAAATTGCTTTTGAGAGGTGATGTCGCGACTTAGAGATTTAACCTATCTGCAGTCTCTGTCAGATCGTGTCTAGCAACAGGAGATCAGTGGGTTAGTGGTTTGTACGACTGCCAGGAGAACCGAGTACTAAGGAATGCGGCGGCATGTCTGAAACATTGCTTTTGAGAGGTGATGTCGCGACTTAGAGATTTAACCTATCTGCAGTCTCTGTCAGATCGTGTCTAGCGACAGGAGATCAGTGAGTTAGTGGTTTGTACGACTGCCAGGAGAACCGAGTACTAAGGAATGCGGCGGCATGTCTGAAAAATTGCTTTTGAGAGGTGATGTCGCGACTTAGAGATTTAACCTATCTGCAGTCTCTGTCAGATCGTGTCTAGCAACAGGAGATCAGTGGGTTAGTGGTTTGTACGACTGCCAGGAGAACTGAGTAGTAAGGAATGCGGCGGCATGTCTGAAAAATTGCTTTTGAGAGGTGATGTCGCGACTTAGAGATTGAGCCTATCTGCAGTCTCTGTCAGATCGTGTCTAGCGACAGGGGATCAGTGGGTTAGTGGTTTGTACGACTGCCAGGAGAACTGAGTAGTAAGGAATGCGGCGGCATGTCTGAAAAATTGCTTTTGAGAGGTGATGTCGCGACTTAGAGATTTAACCTATCTGCAGTCTCTGTCAGATCGTGTCTAGCGACAGGAGATCAGTGAGTTAGTGGTTTGTACGACTGCCAGGAGAACCGAGTACTAAGGAATGCGGCGGCATGTCTGAAACATTGCTTTTGAGAGGTGATGTCGCGACTTAGAGATTTAACCTATCTGCAGTCTCTGTCAGATCGTGTCTAGCGACAGGAGATCAGTGAGTTAGTGGTTTGTACGACTGCCAGGAGAACTGAGTAGTAAGGAATGCGGCGGCATGTCTGAAAAATTGCTTTTGAGAGGTGATGTCGCGACTTAGAGATTTAACCTATCTGCAGTCTCTGTCAGATCGTGTCTAGCGACAGGAGATCAGTGAGTTAGTGGTTTGTACGACTGCCAGGAGAACCGAGTACTAAGGAATGCGGCGGCATGTCTGAAACATTGCTTTTGAGAGGTGATGTCGCGACTTAGAGATTTAACCTATCTGCAGTCTCTGTCAGATCGTGTCTAGCGACAGGAGATCAGTGAGTTAGTGGTTTGTACGACTGCCAGGAGAACCGAGTACTAAGGAATGCGGCGGCATGTCTGAAACATTGCTTTTGAGAGGTGATGTCGCGACTTAGAGATTTAACCTATCTGCAGTCTCTGTCAGATCGTGTCTAGCGACAGGAGATCAGTGAGTTAGTGGTTTGTACGACTGCCAGGAGAACCGAGTACTAAGGAATGCGGCGGCATGTCTGAAACATTGCTTTTGAGAGGTGATGTCGCGACTTAGAGATTTAACCTATCTGCAGTCTCTGTCAGATCGTGTCTAGCGACAGGAGATCAGTGAGTTAGTGGTTTGTACGACTGCCAGGAGAACCGAGTACTAAAGAATGCGGCGGCATGTCTGAAAAATTGCTTTTGAGAGGTGATGTCGCGACTTAGAGATTGAACATATCTGCAGCCTATGTCAGATCGTGTCTAGCGACAGGAGATCAGTGGGTTAGTGGTTTGTACGACTGCCAGGAGAACCGATTACTAAGGAATGCGGCGGCATTTCTGAAAAATTGCTTTTGAGAGGTGATGTCGCGACTTAGAGATTGAACATATCTGCAGTCTCTGTCAGATCGTGTCTAGCGACAGGAGATCAGTGGGTTAGTGGTTTGTACGACTGCCAGGAGAACCGATTACTAAGGAATGCGGCGGCATTTCTGAAAAATTGCTTTTGAGAGGTGATGTCGCGACTTAGAGATTTAACCTATCTGCAGTCTCTGTCAGATCGTGTCTAGCGACAGGAGATCAGTGAGTTAGTGGTTTGTACGACTGCCAGGAGAACCGAGTACTAAGGAATGCGGCGGCATGTCTGAAAAATTGCTTTTGAGAGGTGATGTCGCGACTTAGAGATTTAACCTATCTGCAGCCTATGTCAGATCGTGTCTAGCGACAGGAGATCACTGGGTTAGTGGTTTGTACGACTGCCAGGAGAACCGATTACTAAGGAATGCGGCGGCATTTCTGAAAAATTGCTTTTGAGAGGTGATGTCGCGACTTAGAGATTTAACCTATCTGCAGCCTATGTCAGATCGTGTCTAGCGACAGGAGATCACTGGGTTAGTGGTTTGTACGACTGCCAGGAGAACCGATTACTAAGGAATGCGGCGGCATTTCTGAAAAATTGCTTTTGAGAGGTGATGTCGCGACTTAGAGATTTAACCTATCTGCAGTCTCTGTCAGATCGTGTCTAGCGACAGGAGATCAGTGAGTTAGTGGTTTGTACGACTGCCAGGAGAACCGAGTACTAAGGAATGCGGCGGCATGTCTGAAAAATTGCTTTTGAGAGGTGATGTCGCGACTTAGAGATTTAACCTATCTGCAGTCTCTGTCAGATCGTGTCTAGCGACAGGAGATCAGTGGGTTAGTGGTTTGTACGACTGCCAGGAGAACCGAGTACTAAGGAATGCGGCGGCATGTCTGAAACATTGCTTTTGAGAGGTGATGTCGCGACTTAGAGATTTAACCTATCTGCAGTCTCTGTCAGATCGTGTCTAGCGACAGGAGATCAGTGAGTTAGTGGTTTGTACGACTGCCAGGAGAACCGAGTACTAAGGAATGCGGCGGCATGTCTGAAAAATTGCTTTTGAGAGGTGATGTCGCGACTTAGAGATTTAACCTATCTGCAGTCTCTGTCAGATCGTGTCTAGCGACAGGAGATCAGTGGGTTAGTGGTTTGTACGACTGCCAGGAGAACCGATTACTAAGGAATGCGGCGGCATTTCTGAAAAATTGCTTTTGAGAGGTGATGTCGCGACTTAGAGATTGAACATATCTGCAGCCTATGTCAGATCGTGTCTAGCGACAGGAGATCAGTGGGTTAGTAGTTTGTACGACTGCCAGGAGAACCGATTACTAAGGAATGCGGCGGCATGTCTGAAAAATTGGTTTTGAGAGGTGATGTCCCGACTTAGAGATTGAACATATCTGCAGTCTCTGTCAGATTGTGTCTAGCGACAGGAGATCAGTGGGTTAGTGGTTTGTACGACTCCCAGGAGAACCGGGTACTAAGGAATGCGGCGGCATGTCTGAAAAATTGCTTTTGAGAGGTGATGTCGCGAATAAGAGATTGAACCTATCTGCAGTCTCTGTCAGATCGTGTCTAGCGACAGGAGATCAGTGGGTTAGTGGTTTGTTAGACTGCCAGGAGAACCGGGTACTAAGGAATGCGGCGGCATGTCTGAAAAATTGCTTTTGAGAGGTGATGTCGCGAATAAGAGATTGAACCTATCTGCAGTCTCTGTCAGATCGTGTCTAGCGACAGGAGATCAGTAGGTTAGTGGTTTGTACGACTGCCAGGAGAACCGATTACTAAGGAATGCGGCGGCATGTCTGAAAAATTGCTTTTGAGAGGTGATGTCGCGAATAAGAGATTGAACCTATCTGCAGTCTCTGTCAGATCGTGTCTAGCGACAGGAGATCAGTGGGTTAGTGGTTTGTACGACTCCCAGGAGAACTGAGTACTAAGGATTACGGCGGCATGTCTGAAAAATTGCTTTTGAGAGGTGATGCCGCGACTTAGAGATTGAGCCTATCTGCAGTCTCTGTCAGATCGTGTCTAGCGACAAGAGATTAATGGGTTAGTGGTTTGTACGACTGCCAGGAGAACTGAGTAGTAAGGAATGCGGCAGCATGTCTGAAAAATTGGTTTTGAGAGGTGATGTCGCGACTTAGAGATTTAACCTATCTGCAGCCTATGTCAGATCGTGTCTAGCGACAAGAGATTAATGGGTTAGTGGTTTGTTAGACTGCCAGGAGAACTGAGTAGTAAGGATTACGGCGGCATGTCTGAAAAATTGGTTTTGAGAGGTGATGTCGCGACTTAGAGATTTAACCTATCTGCAGCCTATGTCAGATCGTGTCTAGCGACAAGAGATTAATGGGTTAGTGGTTTGTACGACTGCCAGGAGAACTGAGTACTAAGGATTACGGCGGCATGTCTGAAAAATTGCTTTTGAGAGGTGATGCCGCGACTTAGAGATTGAGCCTATCTGCAGTCTCTGTCAGATCGTGTCTAGCGACAAGAGATTAATGGGTTAGTGGTTTGTACGACTCCCAGGAGAACTGAGTAGTAAGGATTGCGGCGGCATGTCTGAAAAATTGCTTTTGAGAGGTGATGTCGAGACTTAGAGATTGAACATATCTGCAGTCTCTGTCAGATCGTGTCTAGCGACAAGAGATTAATGGGTTAGTGGTTTGTACGACTGCCAGGAGAACTGAGTAGTAAGGATTGCGGCGGCATGTCTGAAAAATTGCTTTTGAGAGGTGATGTCGAGACTTAGAGATTGAACATATCTGCAGTCTCTGTCAGATCGTGTCTAGCGACAAGAGATTAATGGGTTAGTGGTTTGTACGACTGCCAGGAGAACCGAGTACTAAGGAATGCGGCGGCATGTCTGAAAAATTGCTTTTGAGAGGTGATGTCGAGACTTAGAGATTTAACCTATCTGCAGTCTCTGTCAGATCGTGTCTAGCGACAAGAGATTAATGGGTTAGTGGTTTGTACGACTGCCAGGAGAACTGAGTAGTAAGGATTGCGGCGGCATGTCTGAAAAATTGCTTTTGAGAGGTGATGTCGAGACTTAGAGATTTAACCTATCTGCAGTCTCTGTCAGATCGTGTCTAGCGACAAGAGATTAATGGGTTAGTGGTTTGTACGACTGCCAGGAGAACTGAGTAGTAAGGATTGCGGCGGCATGTCTGAAAAATTGCTTTTGAGAGGTGATGTCGAGACTTAGAGATTTAACCTATCTGCAGTCTCTGTCAGATCGTGTCTAGCGACAAGAGATTAATGGGTTAGTGGTTTGTACGACTGCCAGGAGAACCGAGTACTAAGGAATGCGGCGGCATGTCTGAAAAATTGCTTTTGAGAGGTGATGTCGAGACTTAGAGATTGAACATATCTGCAGTCTCTGTCAGATCGTGTCTAGCGACAGGAGATTAATGGGTTAGTTTCTAGAATTTTGAAACAAAACAAGTATATAAATATGTTTTAATAAAACAAAGAAGAATATTGGCTATACCGTTGGCAACCCCTAACCGAAATAAATTCCTGGTTGACCTACCTTAAGAGAGTTATAAAAAAACCGCTTCACTGCGCATCCAATAATAAAGAATTAGTATATATACAAAAACTACTCACTTTATTAGTAATTTAAATACGAAATGTTTAACGCACTACTCGCGTTACACTAACCTCTTCATTCATCCTCTCGGGTCTTCTGGCCTTCGAGTAACAGAAACTTTAAAAAGCCTTCCACGATCTTGTTGCCAGTTGATGCAACGGTTTTTATTTAAAGAGTTAGGGCAGTGAAACTGTTACGACTTTGAGAACCAAAAGTTTTGTGCACTGTGACAAGCTGCGGTAACGGACACTAAAACCGCATGACACAAGAATTCTATCATTACACGCGGTACGAGGCGTCATCTTTCGTTACTGCACCGACGTTATCGGAAGAGTGTGGTTTACAAAACCGCATAGGATAGAGATTAGTTGAAGATGCATAGGATTATTCTAGAACACTCAAAACATTTTGTGTCCCCCCTCTCAAATCTAGCACTATTATTTGTAATTCAAGAAATTTATCGTGCGAGTCATGAAACAATTTTTATAGATAAATTTAGTTAACTAAATCCGAATTAAATTCCCACCTATTCATTTTATTGTATTTTTTCGGTATAAAAAAACCCGTTCCGAACGTTCTAATGGTATCAAGTAGTTGAGGAAAACCTCCTCGAGACGTGAACCAAACAGTCAGGGCTTTACAGTAAAATGCTGTTATATAGTCATATCAAGGGACCTTAACAATCTCCTGAGTTTGTGGTCGCTTTCGTAGGGGGTTACACGTGGGGGTTTTAGGTAATCGCCAATCCACTCTTATCTTTGTGTACTGACCTAGGTAGCTTTTGACAGTTTTTCGTTTTTCACCTCTTTGTTCTTAATTTCTTTAACAAACTCATTTCGAAGTTACTCCGATAAGTTACAGTTCTCGATCTCGAAAGAGAAAACCAGAGTCAAAGCCCCGAGACACCTAATGAGGAAAGGAAATTTCCCTTCGAATCGAGGTGGCGTTTGTACAACGAAGAAATATTTTAGTCCCAGTTTAAATGTTAAATCCAGGTCCAGTATCTCGTTACCTGTATTTTTCTGGATTATTCAATAATTAGGAACTACGCAATGCTGGCAATTACCACGGCCAAATAAATCAGACACATTTTGAATCATGGGGTAAGAAACCATTAATATACCAAATTCCTACATATTCAGTCGTTATTAGAAATGACCCTCGCAGTGAAAATATCAAGAACAAAAAGAATATCAACAAAAAAAAATATATCATCAGAGCATACGTTCATTTGAAAAAAATAAATTATGTTTGTTATCAAGAAATAGGTGTTTTATTGAATCATAATAGCGAAAACTACTTTTTTAAAATAATTTGTATACCAAGAAACATTTTAAAATGATCGGTTATTAATATGGGGAACTTCAATGAGGTGCAGCTAAACTGCATCTTAAAAAACTAATTGTGACAGAACTTTTAACAAATTTACAGCACCAAATGACTAATTAGTGAAATCAATGACATCATTGATTTGGATACTGTCGAAAGTTTTCGAAGATTTTAGATAATTTAAGAAAGTGATTAGCTACCTCAGCATTTAAACAAATTTAAAACCGAACACACACACGCGCGCGCGCGCATTCGCGAATAGTACTAAACAAACTCCTGTATGCTTTTCACCAAAGCACACGTGCTAGAATTGTCGAGGGTTGGTAATCTGATGAGGGACAACACAAGATTTAGATTCCTTACTTTATACAAAAATAATGAATATAGCGCACGCGCCCGTGTGTGTGTAATGCTACATACAGATGGTGGTCTTACACCACTTTGCAATTACACAGCAGTACCTAACACCACTTGAGGGTACACAATAAGTGCCATGATCTTTTCTCGAAGCAGTCACAGACTGTAACGTGGCGTAAACATATGCGTTGACTAGACGTTGTCAACAGGACGTCAGCGCTGTGACAAATTACATTCGGTATGTCGTCATAACTGGCAGTGCCGTGGATATGTTTATAAATACATTTGCCGTACTGTAGCCTATATTTACGGCAACACTAAGATTCCGCTGACATAAAACCTGTCAGGAGCCGGATGGAGGTTAGAGTTATGTTGTCTGTCTAACAGGAATGGCTAAACATTCTAAATTTCTGTGATAGAGTGAAGTTGTTTGCAATCGAAATCTAATGCTAATATGTGAAATTACGGGTATGAAATGTTAAGTACGGTAGATCTTTGTTCATGATAAAAACAACCCATATGAAACTTTTAATTAGTTTTAATATTCAGTTAACGCTTTGCATCGCTGGAAATTCGAAACCGACCCCCCCTGAAGTTGCACAATTATTTAAATTTCATAGACTACGTCACTCATAGTTTGTCAACAGAATGATTCGCTATGCCCCAGTTATTAACGAAGCGGTTAAATATTTCTATAGGAACACGATAACTAACAGATCAAGTATTGTAACAAGCTAAAATTCGGTGTGAAAACATTTTCTCGAAGCTGTTCGTCGGTTTGTGCTGTGTTAATGCACGGGTTTTATGGATTCGTCATTCACAAAGGCACGGTCAAAGGACTTGGAACAAACCACGTACACAAGGTTCTTCAGGCGTTTTGTGACAATGAAATTTGTAACAATTCGTACTTTTTATGATAGCGTTGTATCGAAACGCGTTTAAGTAAGCAACCAAATGCTTACGAGATTTGTTTCCCGTTTTGTACAATTTTACTGACATTTTCCAAGTTTATGATTTACATTATTTTCTTCAATTGTACGGAATTTTGAAACAACCCTATTTTGTATAGGTTTTTAGTTTATATTTAGAGAAAGGCGCTTTTTCCTATAGGGTCACGTTTTCTTTGAATTAACAACTGAGGCACGCTAAAATTTTTTACTGAGGCTGAGCATTGTCCAACTGTGGCTTATAATATGGCCCTGGTATTATAGCTTTCTCCTCTTAATCAGCATTCTTGTCCCTCTTTCCTTAACCAACCGACGGAGTACGTTTTCGTTGCTGACGTGATCGGTTCCAGATATTCACAATACAAATAAAAATTCTGTAATATACTATTAGAAAAATGTTCAAAGTAAATTCGAAATTCACCACTTGAAGATTTAAAAAGCAAATGGAAATCTAACCCCCCCCCCCCCATATACACACACACACACACACACACACACACACACGCACGCACACACACACACACACACACACACACACACACACACACACACACACACACACACACACAAACATACACACACACACACACACACACACACACACACACACACACACACACGTACGCACGCACGCACGCACGCGCGCGCGCACACACACACACACACACACACACACACACACACACACACACACACACACACACACACACACACGCACGCGCGCGCGCGCACACACACACACACACGCGCTCACGCACGCACGCACACACACGCACGCACGCACACACACACACACACACACACACACACACACACACACACACACACACACACACACACACACACATATAGACAGAGTGAGAGAGAGAGATAATAGTTTCGGTTAATGGATAACTTAAGGGATAGTGTATTTATTTATTTTAAAAAAATGATAATAGGTACATAGAGAAGCTTCCAAAGTGAGTTTCTAAATTTATTATCTGATAACATTAAATAGTAAACAAATTGTTTTAATTTGAGGATAATTTTATTTCACTCTATTAACGCTGCGTTGAATATTAAGTTCTCTCAGCAATCTTTATTAGATACAAATCCGTATTCATCTCCAATCAGCAGAAACTTATTCAGCAACAGTCGTCTTAAAATTAGCCTCTCTGAGGAAAACGTGATTAAATTATTATAAGGTGTTGTGACAAGACAAATGAGCCACGAGGAACTGGAAGGGGGATCTAATTTGTGTAGAGAGGCAGCTGTGCCCAAGATGGGGTTGGGTTCAGTTCCAACTTGGGTCCAACTTTTTGGTCAGTATTGTGTGAGAAGAGGGAAGGGGAGATGTCTTTATCGAGGGTCAAGAAAACTTCGCCGGACACAGAATTTGTTTACTTTAGTTTGGATGTCGATTCCGGGGAATACAAATTCGATTTTGATTTGTTTACATGGTAGATGTATACAGGCGTTCTTAGCTTGTTGCCATAACTTGTTGAAATATTTTTATTTTAATGAAAAAACATTTTTTGTTATGTTTCCTTTTCATTTTTGCGATAAAAGTACGAGCGATCGTAATTACTGCGTAGTCAACATTGGGCCCCTCTGTGTAAGCAAGAAATGTGCAAGCAAATATAATTTATGCAATGAGAAATTATGAAAGCCAACCTGTAAATTGTATACTATTCGCTAGACTTAAGAGAATTTTAGTATAGCGCAACACGGAAGCATGACTATATGGATGAATGTTATTCTACATATGTGGTAGATCAGTCTATAGTATGGTAGACGTATATGAGCAACGGAAGCTGAAGCTTTATTATGCGTTAATGTTGTTTAAAACATAAGACAACTGTAGTAAACAAAGGAAACAAGTTTTCAGTTCGTCAAAATGTGAAAAATTGTTTCTTTTATGTTTTTTTTTAATAATATGTAATGTTAATAAATTATTAAATATATATATTCTTTAATATCTGTTAAACTTAGGGAACACAGTCCCATCATAAAAAGGTACTTGCTTGGGAACAGTATGGAATAAATGACTTACTCGTAATAATTATTTCCTCAAATTTGTCGCAACATTATTAGGCCCTTGAAATAAATGTCATACGCAAAATACTGAATAAATTTAACCCTTTAAATCAGTTGCACATTATTTAAGTTACCTGCAGAGGAATCAGTTACTTTGGAAAGACAAAACTTACGATACTTAGCGGAATATTTGCAAATTAATCAATTTTGTGAAAATATTAGGAGCAAAATAAAAATTACAGATTTGATTTTATAACCTCTTTTCGAGGTTCCGTTCCGAATGTTACAAACGATTTTAGAACAAAAACAGAAGATAAAGAAATGGAAGGTTCTTTGATCTCTCTAGTGCCAATGTTCTCATTTATTTGTCTTTGGATTCATCACTAGTAGAGAGTGGGCTTGGCCGGTTGAAATTAACCCCAGACCGTACCAAGCTATTCCTCAGGGAATGCTTCAGCTCCCCGATATTTGCGCCCTCACAATTTAACATTTTTCTAAATTTGTTGTATGAAAAATCATTTGGGAGGGGGTGGATATGGTAGCGGTACTTTGGAACGGTTAGTTTTAAAAATTCGTTTAATGAAGGAAACGTTAAAAATTTTTTTTTTTTTTGAAATTTTAAAACATTTTTGATAAAGGATAACATTTTGGGAGGCTGAGCTGTGCCCGGGAAGTGATATAAGAAGCTCCTACCCAAGTGTAGAAATATAGACCTTTAACAAATGCAAAACTATTCTAATTAACTACTGGTTTAGAACTAAACTATACTCTACAAAACGTTTGCGTAGTTTTGTGTATTTATGTAGTTTGTTACATAGAAAGATCGGAGTAACCTTTTGCAAATAAACTAGATGAGTTTATACCAAGCTTATGCTTGGCGACAATTCAATGTAAAATTAGTGTGCTTTATTAATATATATACATCTGTACACAATAGAGCGTTTATAAACTATTTTATCATCTAATTAATAATTTAATTTAGTTTAAAAATTAAAAGTATTCAAAACTAGTGTGAAAAAGAAAAACTAGAAAAGATAAAGAGTTCGATTTATTCCTACTCGTAGCATGTATTACTTTTTGCGAACGAGCTAAAATTGTCGCGTCCTTGTATTATGATTAAAAATTACATAAATATTAAAAGCATCTGTAAAACTACCCAGCAAACCTCGTGATTAAACTGTACGAGAGACATCTGGCGGAAAATCACCTAGTTAATGCCTTGTAAGTGTGTAATTTGGGTCGGGAGTGTCAACGCGCTAAGAAGGGATGGTTAAGGACCTTTACAAAGGATTTGCATGAGTATGATGAAAAACTTAAAGACACTTTTTGCCACCCCCTGAAATGATATTCTTCGCCGAGATTTTTAAAGGGATGTAAACAGTAAAACCACCCTTTAAGGAATTACGTTTTTTATACGGGATAAACTTCGCGTTGGTTATGTTAAAGTCAATTTGTAGGTTATAATAGATGAAACACTGATGAAACCACCCCACCCCCTCTCTCTTATCCCTTAATATGGTTTAACATCAACTTGAGGTTTAACAAAAATGGGACGAAAAATACAGTAAAAACTGCAACTTTGCACTTTAAATTATAAAGTAAAAATTTAATTGGAAATCAATTAAATTTTCAGGCTTTATTTTGCCCTATAAATGTATACATAACCAGAACAAAGTAGTATGTTTTAAAACTAGGGCAATATAGAAGTTATGTAAATAAAACTTTAATAAAATTCTTCGACCACATAAAATATATTTTGTTACAATATTGATCATTTCATTAAAAAAATTAATACTTTATTACATGTTCATTAAAGTATAAACTATGTCTTTTTCAAAATTTCGTTTAATATAAGAGCAATATCGCGTAAACATAAGGGCATAATTACTAAAAAAAATTGTAATATTAAAGGATCAGTTTTTTTTACAATATTCTAGATGGTAGTTCACACAATCATAGAATTTAAAGGACCATTGAGCTAAACACATTCAAATAAGTTATAACACCACATAATAATAAATTACGTCACTTTAATAAGAAACAGTAGGCCATTAATTAACCAAACAGTCATTGTAACAAGCAATTCGTAAATATTATAACAAAACAAAGTCCATTAAAAGTCATCATCCAGTCTATTAACAAGACCCAATGAGCCAACGATCCATTCAGTATAAAAAGGTAGGCTATGATACAGCCTTACTTTAATTTGGCTAGAGTTTCACTCATGAACTCAATAAAACCCCTGTCAGACGATCAGCTGTTCGTCGGTAGACCTACTACTTGTACATCATCAAATCGTCAACTAGATATGTAGCCAATATTTCATTCATTGCGGAATTGTTAATCTATTCATCAACATACTCAGTCAGTATTACACACAATTAGTCAAGTCGTCAGCAGAGCTTTCATTGTCACTAGACTGGTAAGTAAGTCTTTTATACTCTCGCCTGAAAATAATTCAAAAATATCAGTCAGCGAATTAACACAGCTAACATTCAAACCTTGACTGAAGACTTAGTCAATAGCGTAAGTACAGAATTAATAAGGTAATTAGAACTTGCATGACAATACAAAGCTAATGACGTTTTGCCAACTAACCGCTGCGCAAGACATACAGACAACCTCTACTAAGAACAAAAAGCTAGTCATATACCACATTCCACTACATTCAATACAGCATTTTAGTAATACAGGCTCAAGTGTTCAGCAATGAACAACTCACTCGACCTCGTACCAACGTTCGACTCTCTGTACTAGGGATTATATTGCGTCATCACCTTACCTCCTGTAACCCTTCATAACATTATAAAAGGATCCCTTCATTCCTTAGAAGACTAAGGATACCTTTCCTACACGGAGATAACAGTAACGATTAACCATTAGTTAATGGGCCTCTACAATGCTCTTAAATTTGTTTACAAACCCTTTCTTATCAGTGATAAGAGAATATAATTACAGTACGCAGTAATAACATTTCGCTAAAATCACCACAAAAACCAAATTTAAAGCACGCGCTTTTTTCTGTCAGACAATCATTCAGACAGTATTTTACGATAAGGGTTACAACTAAATCCTGAATAATCCATAAAACGTTTAGTTAATATGTAAATTGAAAAGCATTTTCTAAATTTTCCACCTTAACTTAATGACACAACTGTAACAAAATTCGTTTAAATAAAGTAAGTGGTGGTGGCGCACACCTAGCCGGGCATCTGTTTGCCAATCAAACCGCCCGCCAGTCAGTGTTCGTCCATGTTTGGCTCCTTCTTGTTTGAAGCAAACAAAGTAAGTACGATCTTATCATTTTCCTCTCTATTTTCAATAGTTAATCAATTTTGCATAAATTTTAACGCGAATTCAATGATGCGTAATATTGTATAGATGGATTGTGACGCCGAAAAATTAGTCGCTGCCGTCGAAGCACGCCCTGTCATCTACAAAACCTTTCACTGTCATACAGGTATAGTTTTTAAATTTATCTTCGAAAAGCCTCAATTCAGAAATAAACTTTTTTAATGAATTACATCTGGTCCTGTGTTCAACAAATGGAAGAACCCAGTATTTTCTTTGGTTTATAAATAAAAAGGTTTGCCACAAAGCAGGAACGATTTCGTCTATCTCGTCGTCAGATGACATTTTGAGTCAAACTGAAAATGCATTGTTAGGGTAGGAAAGTAAACAGTACGGTCGTTTTTGAGAAAACTCCTTAAAGAGCACTTCCACGAATTTCATGATTCCACCCAAAATGTTTTGTTGTGTTTGTGCAAGTGTGCGGAGAGACTGAAGGCAAACAATTATGACTGGTTTGGTTGGAACCATGTTGCCCCGCTTGCAAACGTTTTGTTTGCTGCAGTGTGCGGCCGGCCTCTCACCAACATACATAGCATCACAATCGTTACATTTTATTTTGTACTCCACATTATTAAGATTAAGAGTTTCTTAATCTTGTTATTGATGATATTTTTAATTGTGTACTTATGTATTGTAGGCCTAATGGCGGTGACGTACACGTTATTGCAAGGTTGTCTTTATAAATAAATAGTTGTACCTGGCTCCCAAGTCAAGAGCATAACAATAATGCCTGCTTGAACATAACAATAAGTGTAAACATTATATATAACAAAACTTCGACCTGTAACGTCTGACATAACACTGTCTGCTTGAACATAACAATAAGTGTAAACATTATATATAACAAAACTTCGACCTGTAACGTCTGACATAACAGTGTCTGCTTGAACATAACAATAAGTGTAAACATTATATATAACAAAACTTCGACCTGTAACGTCTGACATAACACTGTCTGCTTGAACATAACAATAAGTGTAAACATTATATATAACAAAACTTCGACCTGTAACGTCTGACATAACACTGTCTGCTTGAACATAACAATAAGTGTAAACATTATATATAACAAAACTTCGACCTGTAACGTCTGACATAACACTGTCTGCTTGAACATAACAATAAGTGTAAACATTATATATAACAAAACTTCGACCTGTAACGTCTGACATAACACTGTCTGCTTGAACATAACAATAAGTGTAAACATTATATATAACAAAACTTCGACCTGTAACGTCTGACATAACACTGCCTGCTTGAACATAACAATAAGTGTAAACATTATATATAACAAAACTTCGACCTGTAACGTCTGACATAACACTGTCTGCTTGAACATAACAATAAGTGTAAACATTATATATAACAAAACTTCGACCTGTAACGTCTGACATAACACTGTCTGCTTGAACATAACAATAAGTGTAAACATTATATATAACAAAACTTCGACCTGTAACGTCTGACATAACACTGTCTGCTTGAACATAACAATAAGTGTAAACATTATATATAACAAAACTTCGACCTGTAACGTCTGACATAACACTGCCTGCTTGAACATAACAATAAGTGTAAACATTATATATAACAAAACTTCGACCTGTAACGTCTGACATAACACTGCCTGCTTGAACATAACAATAAGTGTAAACATTATATATAACAAAACTTCGACCTGTAACGTCTGACATAACACTGTCTGCTTGAACATAACAATAAGTGTAAACATTATATATAACAAAACTTCGACCTGTAACGTCTGACATAACACTGTCTGCTTGAACATAACAATAAGTGTAAACATTATATATAACAAAACTTCGACCTGTAACGTCTGACATAACACTGTCTGCTTGAACATAACAATAAGTGTAAACATTATATATAACAAAACTTCGACCTGTAACGTCTGACATAACACTGCCTGCTTGAACATAACAATAAGTGTAAACATTATATATAACAAAACTTCGACCTGTAACGTCTGACATAACACTGCCTGCTTGAACATAACAATAAGTGTAAACATTATATATAACAAAACTTCGACCTGTAACGTCTGACATAACACTGTCTGCTTGAACATAACAATAAGTGTAAACATTATATATAACAAAACTTCGACCTGTAACGTCTGACATAACACTGTCTGCTTGAACATAACAATAAGTGTAAACATTATATATAACAAAACTTCGACCTGTAACGTCTGACATAACACTGTCTGCTTGAAAATAACAATAAGTGTAAACATTATATATAACAAAACTTCGACCTGTAACGTCTGACATAACACTGTCTGCTTGAACATAACAATAAGTGTAAACATTATATATAACAAAACTTCGACCTGTAACGTCTGACATAACACTGCCTGCTTGAACATAACAATAAGTGTAAACATTATATATAACAAAACTTCGACCTGTAACGTCTGACATAACACTGTCTGCTTGAACATAACAATAAGTGTAAACATTATATATAACAAGACTTCGACCTGTAACGTCTGACATAACACTGTCTGCTTGAACATAACAATAAGTGTAAACATTATATATAACAAAACTTCGACCTGTAACGTCTGACATAACACTGCCTGCTTGAACATAACAATAAGTGTAAACATTATATATAACAAAACTTCGACCTGTAACGTCTGACATAACACTGTCTGCTTGAACATAACAATAAGTGTAAACATTGTATATAACAAAACTTCGACCTTTAACGTCTGACATAACACTGTCTGCTTGAACATAACAATAAGTGTAAACATTATATATAACAAAACTTCGACCTGTAACGTCTGACATAACAATAGTGTCTGCTTGAACATAACAATAAGTGTAAACATTATATATAACAAAACTTCGACCTGTAACGTCTGACATAACACTGTCTGCTTGAACATAACAATAAGTGTAAACATTATATATAACAAAACTTCGACCTGTAACGTCTGACATAACACTGTCTGCTTGAACATAACAATAAGTGTAAACATTATATATAACAAAACTTCGACCTGTAACGTCTGACATAACACTGCCTGCTTGAACATAACAATAAGTGTAAACATTATATATAACAAAACTTCGACCTGTAACGTCTGACATAACACTGTCTGCTTGAACATAACAATAAGTGTAAACATTATATATAAGAAAACTTCGACCTGTAACGTCTGACATAACACTGCCTGCTTGAACATAACAATAAGTGTAAACATTATACATAACAAAACTTCGACCTGTAACGTCTGACATAACACTGCCTGCTTGAACATAACAATAAGTGTAAACATTATATATAACAAAACTTCGACCTGTAACGTCTGACATAACACTGTCTGCTTGAACATAACAATAAGTGTAAACATTGTATATAACAAAACTTCGACCTGTAACGTCTGACATAACACTGTCTGCTTGAACATAACAATAAGTGTAAACATTATATATAACAAAACTTCGACCTGTAACGTCTGACATAACAATAGTGTCTGCTTGAACATAACAATAAGTGTAAACATTATATATAACAAAACTTCGACCTGTAACGTCTGACATAACACTGTCTGCTTGAACATAACAATAAGTGTAAACATTATATATAACAAAACTTCGACCTGTAACGTCTGACATAACACTGCCTGCTTGAACATAACAATAAGTGTAAACATTATATATAACAAAACTTCGACCTGTAACGTCTGACATAACACTGCCTGCTTGAACATAACAATAAGTGTAAACATTATATATAACAAAACTTCGACCTGTAACGTCTGACATAACACTGTCTGCTTGAACATAACAATAAGTGTAAACATTATATATAACAAGACTTCGACCTGTAACGTCTGACATAACACTGTCTGCTTGAACATAACAATAAGTGTAAACATTATATATAACAAAACTTCGACCTGTAACGTCTGACATAACACTGCCTGCTTGAACATAACAATAAGTGTAAACATTATATATAACAAAACTTCGACCTGTAACGTCTGACATAACACTGCCTGCTTGAACATAACATTAAGTGTAAACATTATATATAACAAAACTTCGACCTGTAACGTCTGACATAACAATAGTGTCTGCTTGAACATAACAATAAGTGTAAACATTGTATATAACAAAACTTCGACCTGTAACGTCTAACATAACACTGCCTGCTTGAACATAACAATAAGTGTAAACATTATATATAACAAAACTTCGACCTGTAACGTCTGACATAACACTGTCTGCTTGAACATAACAATAAGTGTAAACATTATATATAACAAAACTTGAACCTGTAACGTCTGACATAACACTGTCTGCTTGAACATAACAATAAGTGTAAACATTATATATAACAAAACTTCGACCTGTAACGTCTGACATAACACTGTCTGCTTGAACATAACAATAAGTGTAAACATTATATATAACAAAACTTCGACCTGTAACGTCTGACATAACACTGCCTGCTTGAACATAACAATAAGTGTAAACATTATATATAACAAAACTTCGACCTGTATCGTCTGACATAACACTGTCTGCTTGAACATAACAATAAGTGTAAACATTATATATAACAAAACTTCGACCTGTAACGTCTGACATAACACTGTCTGCTTGAACATAACAATAAGTGTAAACATTATATATAACAAAACTTCGACCTGTAACGTCTGACATAACACTGCCTGCTTGAACATAACAATAAGTGTAAACATTATATATAACAAAACTTCGACCTGTAACGTCTGACATAATACTGCCTGCTTGAACATAACATTAAGTGTAAACACTATATATAACAAAACTTCGACCTGTAACGTCTGACATAACAATAGTGTCTGCTTGAACATAACAATAAGTGTAAACATTGTATATAACAAAACTTCGACCTGTAACGTCTGACATAACACTGTCTGCTTGAACATAACAATAAGTGTAAACATTATATATAACAAAACTTCGACCTGTAACGTCTGACATAACACTGTCTGCTTGAACATAACAATAAGTGTAAACATTATATATAACAAAACTTCGACCTGTAACGTCTGACATAACACTGTCTGCTTGAACATAACAATAAGTGTAAACATTATATATAACAAAACTTCGACCTGTAACGTCTGACATAACACTGTCTGCTTGAACATAACAATAAGTGTAAACATTATATATAACAAAACTTCGACCTGTAACGTCTGACATAACACTGTCTGCTTGAACATAACAATAAGTGTAAACATTATATATAACAAAACTTCGACCTGTAACGTCTGACATAACACTGTCTGCTTGAACATAACAATAAGTGTAAACATTATATATAACAAAACTTCGACCTGTAACGTCTGACATAACACTGTCTGCTTGAACATAACAATAAGTGTAAACATTATATATAACAAAACTTCGACCTGTAACGTCTGACATAACACTGTCTGCTTGAACATAACAATAAGTGTAAACATTATATATAACAAAACTTCGACCTGTAACGTCTGACATAACACTGTCTGCTTGAACATAACAATAAGTGTAAACATTATATATAACAAAACTTCGACCTGTAACGTCTGACATAACACTGTCTGCTTGAACATAACAATAAGTGTAAACATTATATATAACAAAACTTCGACCTGTAACGTCTGACATAACACTGTCTGCTTGAACATAACAATAAGTGTAAACATTATATATAACAAAACTTCGACCTGTAAAGTCTGACATAACACTGCCTGCTTGAACATAACAATAAGTGTAAACATTATATATAACAAAACTTCGACCTGTAACGTCTGACATAACACTGCCTGCTTGAACATAACATTAAGTGTAAACATTATATATAACAAAACTTCGACCTGTAACGTCTGACATAACAATAGTGTCTGCTTGAACATAACAATAAGTGTAAACATTGTATATAACAAAACTTCGACCTGTAACGTCTGACATAACACTGTCTGCTTGAACATAACAATAAGTGTAAACATTATATATAACAAAACTTCGACCTGTAACGTCTGACATAACAATAGTGTCTGCTTGAACATAACAATAAGTGTAAACATTATATATAACAAAACTTCGACCTGTAACGTCTGACATAACACTGTCTGCTTGAACATAACAATAAGTGTAAACATTATATATAACAAAACTTCGACCTGTAACGTCTGACATAACACTGTCTGCTTGAACATAACAATAAGTGTAAACATTATATATAACAAAACTTCGACCTGTAACGTCTGACATAACACTGTCTGCTTGAACATAACAATAAGTGTAAACATTATATATAAGACAACTTCGACCTGTAACGTCTGACATAACACTGTCTGCTTGAACATAACAATAAGTGTAAACATTATATATAACAAAACTTCGACCTGTAACGTCTGACATAACACTGTCTGCTTGAACATAACAATAAGTGTAAACATTATATATAAGAAAACTTCGACCTGTAACGTCTGACATAACACTGTCTGCTTGAACATAACAATAAGTGTAAACATTATATATAACAAAACTTCGACCTGTAACGTCTGACATAACACTGTCTGCTTGAACATAACAATAAGTGTAAACATTATATATAACAAAACTTCGACCTGTAACGTCTGACATAACACTGTCTGCTTGAACATAACAATAAGTGTAAACATTATATATAACAAAACTTCGACCTGTAACGTCTGACATAACACTGTCTGCTTGAACATAACAATAAGTGTAAACATTATATATAACAAAACTTCGACCTGTAACGTCTGACATAACACTGTCTGCTTGAACATAACAATAAGTGTAAACATTATATATAAGAAAACTTCGACCTGTAACGTCTGACATAACACTGTCTGCTTGAACATAACAATAAGTGTAAACATTATATATAACAAAACTTCGACCTGTAACGTCTGACATAACAATAGTGTCTGCTTGAACATAACAATAAGTGTAAACATTATATATAACAAAACTTCGACCTGTAACGTCAGACATAACACTTAACCCTCCCTAAATTCTTATTGTTTGAAAAACGAGTATCTTTCAAATTATATTTGCAATAAATAAATTAATCTTAAAACGTTTATCAAAAACAATTTATTAGTTTGTGAGATTGTCTTTTACAAGAAAAGTAGAAGGTTACCTTTGCCCCTAAGAACCTACCCCTCCTATAATGAATAATTCACAACTTCATCCCCCTTTCTATTTACGTATCTTTACACAAAATATGACTGAGTGTTGCAAGAAATGGCGTGTGACATGACAAGCAGCCCATTGTGTCCCCACCCTTCTATACTTTTACTTAAGTTTCGCTTTTGTTAGTGGTTTGTCATTCTCTCTCCCCATTTTGTTGCAGAACAAATTCTGTCTTATGACTTAAAAGGACACTATTACTTTTTAAAATTTTGTTCTAGTTTTTCTACAGTAAAAGTTTGTTTCTTCAAAACGCATTTAAATGTGTAGATTAAAGTGCGTGTAATGTATTTCTTTAGAGAATATAGCCTAATTATTTGTGTTAGTAGAAGCATATCTAAATCTAATAAAGGTCTATTGGAAGTCTTGGGCGCACTATAGAATTTATGTTTGCGCTGATTTGTCCTCATATATTAATTTTAACCTCTAGAATCTAGAACTTGCACATTTACATAAATATAATGACTGGCTACTTGCAAATCAACATACATGAAATTACCTGAGACTTTCACTTTTACGTTTTGGCTAATAATGCAACATTTAAAAAAATATTTATTAACAACAAAAAAATGTTAAAAGCATAAGAGAAAAGAGATGCGAAAAATTGAGGATTTTGAGTTAGGTTATACCGGAATTTACATGTAAAATCAAAAGTTTTAAACTGCATTGAATGCTGTATTGTATGAAACTTCGCTCCTGACCGACGTTCAATGGTGAAAAAGGCGAAATTAACGCTAGTGGATGCAAAATTCGCCAAGCTGATATTCAGCAAGACTGACTATAAATTGAGAACTTGCGATTGGTTAAGCCAACCTTATGACGAGTCTTTCAGTAACTTCTATACTTTTTTCATGTTTGAGGTCTGATTCACCAATTTATTAAAAGTCAAAAGAAGCAGTTCATCTAAGGAACTTAAAGGCATCGTGTAACATCCGAAAAACTTGTCCTAGTCCTAAGGACATTAAACGTGACGTGGAACGGACCAATAGTTAGGTTACCACTGGATGCGTTGACCGACGACTTTTCCACTAACAAACGCTAAACATCGCATCGAGCAGATTACTCGACAAATGCAAATCCCCGATACAAACAATGACAGACTTATGCATTCCTATATTGGCTTTGTTGATCCACATCCTTAGACATCGTGACCTTTGATATAGTCACGCGACATCGTCACGCGAATACCGTTTGAGAAAGAACGACTCCTCGTTAAGGGGAAAAGAACGTTACATTTTTGCCACGACTTTCTCAGACGGTTTACTATCATACAAGTTTAAGAAACAATCGATTTTTTAAATTTTCGATCGTGAGAGACTGTTGAAACCAGAGTCTCACATTAAACATTTTTGTATGACTTACGCATGCGAGCACGCACATACGCAAAGAAATAGACTACCCAAAGTGCCCTTCCTGTTGACGTGGACGAGAAAGAGACTGAGAAAACTGGTACTGTTCTCCTGCCTTTTATTAGAGGGACCACTGATGGGATTGGCAGACTCTTTAGGAGGCATGGTACACGTTCTGTTTACAAACCTTACATCACCATCGACAAGGTTCTTGGTAACGCCAAAGATAAGATCTTCTTGGAAAACCAAGGCGTTTACAGCGTTTCTTGTGGAGTTTGTAAGAAATCGTACTTCGGCCAAACGAACAGACGTATCTCAGCTAGGCTTGAGGAGCACAAACTTGGCCTTAAAAACAAGCAGAAATTGTCGGCGCTGTACAAGCACCACTGTGATACACGGTGTACCATTGATATCCATTCTTACAGACAGATTGCTCAAGAGGAAAATTACAGGACTGGAATTATTCGTGAGGCTGTCGAAATAGAAAAACAAGGGAGTCTTAACAAACGCGATGATACTTTGAATTTGCCCGCAGTTTGGGAGTGTGTCATCGATAGATTTTATCGGCAGAAATGTGAACAAAGAGAAAGGAATGTGAGCAATTGTTTGGCTCCGGAGTGTGTGGATTGACGTCAATGGACGTGGCTTAATTTCTCTATATATAGGAGCAGAGTTATCTGCGCTCTTCACTCGCTCTTCAACTGTTGCTGGGTTCGCCAATGCTAGATATGAGTTTTCAGCGAAACGTCGGAACTGCGATTTGTGCACTTCAGAATGTGTACTCCAGATAATAAGTCTTCATCATATATATATATATATATATATATATATATATATATATATATATATATATATATATATATATATATATATCGCAATATGTATTCTTATGTATTAATAAAGAACTAAGTCAAAATACAAATTACAATAGGCATATATAATTCTTATTTCATTTCTATTTAAAAGTAATTGTGTGACATTTCAGTTGTTTTGCTGTTTGTGAAGATTTAAATTATAGGTGAGAAAGAACCAAACGGTCGTTACTAACACTGGAACAAAATTTGAACAAATACATTAGTTATATTCAAGTGTTATTAAAAAGGTCGAATGAAAATAATGCCCCGCGCCGAGGGCACTTACAGCCCCTTCAGGTCAATCTCTTAAGTATCCTTGGTCGAAATGAAGACGAATGGGCACAGTTAAGGGGCACAAATGTCACCGCCATTTCTTCCCTATTCTTTTCAACTTCTTCCATACACTATTTATTATCATTTGTTTCTTTCCCGAAAACCTTATGATTTATGAAGTTAATCCTACAGCGTTGGTCAACGCTTGGTGGTTAATTTGGTTTATGGGTTTGTCCCGGAGTCCTCAGGGAATCGCGGGGAGTGTTCCGGCGTCCTCGAGTACAGAAAGATAAATTATTTCTAAATTAAACTGACTAAAGTAGTAAAATAGTTATTCAAGAGGTACGGCTCTATATTACAAAGGCTACGTGAAACTAAAAGCTATTGTATGATTACAGGTGACAGTCTTTATTCATTTTAATACCGTTGTTGTTAGTATTTTACTTTTAAATCATCTAAAGATTGACAACAATAAAAAAAAAGAAAAAATAAACTATGAAGATCAATGAAACTCTATTAAAAATGGGAGTCTTCTTCTTAATTATCTTCCTTATTATTATAGTTATTGCAAGTTGACAAGGAGCGGTAAAACCCGCCTAAACGTTTATTCAAGTACTGCAGTGTGTGCATGTAGAAGCTAATTCAACAACCCCTCTCTTTCTCTTACACGCGCGCTACGATAATTTATTGATTCAAGGTAAAATTCTAATATATTTAAGTATATTTTTTCTACCATTTCTATCGTTTCAATATTCTTCTTTGTTGACACGTTTCGGAGTGGCTCTGTTCTCGAAACTTCAATCGTACTTTTTTCAATCGAGGAGTACGACTGAAGTTTTGAAAATAGAGTTACTCCGAAACGCATCAACAGAGGAGAATATTGTAACGTTAGGAATAGTAGAAAAATATACTTAAATATATAGATATATTCCTAACAGAAATGAAGATGAGTATATTAATCATTTTAATTGTAAAATTCTAACTTAGTATATCCTCACATTGACGGTGAACAAATTCAGCAAATGTAGCTACAACAAAAAATTGGCATTGATTTTAAAACTTTTGTTTTTTTCTTGGGAAAATTGTTTCAATTAGCTACTATTAAAAGCCATGATAGTGTTTATGTTTGAATTTCCTATACCTCACTCTATAATCCCGTACTTTAAAACTAAACATATTTTATGAATCAAAATAAAGTAGCAAATTCAATAAACATATTGAGATAAATGTGAGAAGACAAAGTTTGTCTTAGCTTGTATTTTTAAAACTGAAATCCAATTTCTCAGAAATACCCTATTTCTTAAATAAAACTAGGCTACCAACACAACACAAAGCATTCGATGTTTGGAAAACAAAACAAACATCTAATACTTTTACATTTCCCAAAACATTCTATAATTTACTACCCGGATGATGATATACTACCGAAACCAGTACAATAGCGTTCATATTACTTTGGAAGTGCCCTAATACCGTTCTGCATAGTAGTAGCACTATTGCTTCAATAGGTAATCAGAGGGAATCCTTATCAATATTATCGAGAGGAAGCCATTCACTGAAGGGATGAAATCTCCCCTTTCCACCCTCGGGAGACAAATGGCCTCTATTCTCCCGCTATGTTTAGATTTATCAATATATATCTTTCTTAGAAGGGTAATATCTGTGAGCAATAAAATCGACAGTCCCAATTTTATTAACCTTAACGCTTCCCTTGTTTTCGACCCCCTCACCTTTCGGCACTCTGCACGATTATGTTCCACTTTGGGGTAGCTGCAACTTTTAAGTCGATTGGAGTAGTGAAATAGACATATAGACAATTTGTAAATTGTGGTTACGAAAACCAAAGGAAATGGTGGCAAACTGAAGTTAATAAAACGCATGTAGTGAAGTAATTATAAAACTAACTTAATGTTTGATAATATATAAGACTGCTAAGGTATTTTGCACAATCCTATACCTTTACCGTGAACATTGTAAATAGTTTTAATAATTAACAAAGTGCACAACCATTACAAAATCTCCAAGTAATCTTCCGTTCTTTAATAATAGAGCGAAACTCACAAATGTATTTCCTATTAAATCGTAGAAAAACTAACACTAATACGTCAAGCATTATAAACAGGCTGCAGCACTATCAATATATATACATGAATATCGTTAATATGATGTAACAATGCAATGCTCAATCATATCGCATGATGGGACATCAATCAATATGATGTTGACATCATGAATTGCGAAAGAACCCCCGTCAACATGTCGCGTGAATGTGTATGACCATAACATGTGAAAATCATAACTTTTTTTGTAACAAAGCAATTCGCAACGTCATCAATCGCCTATGTGAATATCGCCAATACGTTGTACTAATGCAATGCACATCATCAATGCTTTACAACTTGCATCAATACGTTCCAGTACCGTCAATGCGTCTCAACAGTGTAAATGTTTGTGAATATCGTCAACACGTTGTCGTAATGCAATGCACAACATCATCAATGCTTCACAACTTCCATCAATACGTTCCAGTGCCGTCAATGCGTCTCAACAGTGTAAATGTTTGTGAATATTGTCAACACGTTGTCGTAATGCAATGCACATCATCAATGCTTCACAACTTCCATCAATACGTTCCAGTACCGTCAATGCGTCTCAACAGTGTAAATGTTTGTGAATATCGTCAACACGTTGTCGTAATGCAATGCACAACATCATCAATGCTTCACAACTTCCATCAATACGTTCCAGTGCCGTCAATGCGTCTTAACAGTGTAAATGTTTGTGAATATCGTCAACACGTTGTCGTAATGCAATGCACATCATCAATGCTTCACAACTTCCATCAATACGTTCCAGTGCCGTCAATGCGCCTCAACAGTGTAAATGTTTGTGAATATCGTCAACACGTTGTCGTAATGCAATGCACATCATCAATGCTTCACAACTTCCATCAATACGTTCCAGTGCCGTCAATGCGTCTCAACAGTGTAAATGTTTGTGAATATCGTCAACACGTTGTCGTAATGCAATACACGACATCATTAATGCGTGACAACATCCTTCAATACGGTCCAATACCATCAATGCGTCGAAACAGCGTCAATGTGTGTGATATCGTCAACACGTTGTGTTAATGAAATGCACATCATCAATGCTTCATAACTTCCAACAATACGTTAGAGTACCGTCAATGCGTCTCAACAGTGTAAATGTTTGTGAATATCGTCAACACGTTGTCGTAATGCAATGCACATCATCAATGCTTCACAACTTCCATCAATACGTTCCAGTGCCGTCAATGCGTCTCAACAGTGTAAATGTTTGTGAATATCGTCAACACGTTGTCGTAATGCAATGCACGACATCATCAATGCGTGACAACATCCTTCAATACGGTCTAATACCATCAATGCGTCGAAACAGCGTCAATGTGTGTGATATCGTCACCTCGTTGTCGTAATGCAATGCACAACATCATCAATGCGTGACAACATCCTTCAATACGGTCCAATACCATCAATGCGTCGAAACAGCGTCAATGTGTGTGATATCGTCACCTCGTTGTCGTAATGCAATGCACAACATCATCAATGCGTGACAACATCCTTCAATACGGTCCAATACCATCAATGCGTCGAAACAGCGTCAATGTGTGTGATATCGTCACCTCGTTGTCGTAATGCAATGCACAACATCATCAATGCGTGACAACATCCTTCAATACGGTCCAATACCATCAATGCGTCTCAACAGTGTCAATGTGTGTGAATATCGTCAACACGTTGTCGTAATGCAATGCACGACATCATCAATGCGTGACAACATCCTTCAATATGTTCCAATACCATCAATGCGTCTCAACAGAGTCAATGTGTGTGAATATCGTCAACACGTTGTCGTAATGCAATGCACGACATCATCAATGCGTGACAACATCCTTCAATATGTTCCAATACCATCAATGCGTCTCAACAGAGTCAATATGTGTGAATATTGTCAACACGTTGTCGTAATGCAATGCACGACATCATCAATGCGTGACAACATCCTTCAATATGTTCCAATACCATCAATGCGTCTCAACAGAGTCAATTTGTGTGAATATCGTCAACACGTTGTCGTAATAAAATGCACGACCATCATCAATGCGTGACAACATTCTTCAATATGTTCCAATACCATCAATGCGTCTCAACAGAGTCAATATGTGTGAATATCGTCAACACGTTGTCGTAATAAAATGCACGACATCATCAATGCGTGACAACATCCTTCAATATGTTCCAATACCATCAATGCGTCTCAACAGAGTCAATATGTGTGAATATCGTCAACACGTTGTCGTAATAAAATGCACGACATCATCAATGCGTGACAACATCCTTCAATATGTTCCAATACCATCAATGCGTCTCAACAGAGTCAATGTGTGTGAATATCGTCAACACGTTGTCGTAATGCAATGCACGACATCATCAATGCGTGACAACATCCTTCAATATGTTCCAATACCATCAATGCGTCTCAACAGAGTCAATATGTGTGAATATTGTCAACACGTTGTTGTAATAAAATGCACGACATCATCAATGCGTGACAACATTCTTCAATATGTTCCAATACCATCAATGCGTCTCAACAGAGTCAATATGTGTGAATATCGTCAACACGTTGTCGTAATAAAATGCACGACATCATCAATGCGTGACAACATCCTTCAATATGTTCCAATACCATCAATGCGTCTCAACAGAGTCAATTTGTGTGAATATCGTCAACACGTTGTCGTAATAAAATGCACGACATCATCAATGCGTGACAACATCCTTCAATATGTTCCAATACCATCAATGCGTCTCAACAGAGTCAATATGTGTGAATATCGTCAACACGTTGTCGTAATGCAATGCACGACATCATCAATGCGTGACAACATCCTTCAATATGGTCCAATACCATCAATGCGTCTCAACAGTGTCAGAGTGAATATCGTCACCTCGTTGTTGGCAACAGCCATCTATGCTTTGGAATAGCGTGAATGCAATAATACATCGCCAATGGGGAATTTCCTTCATTGCCCATTTTTCTATGTTAATCACTAACCTGTACTTGGGGCTTACACGTACAACAGGTGTAAAGTTGCAAGATGTACAACACAAAGTATTGTAAACACTCGCAGCTGTCGCCCAATATTCCATTAGGCAGGAGTACGTTCCTCACTGTCCGCGATACTATGCAAGTAACGATATGGTTGTGGCGAGATCAAGTTTCCACCCTTGTCCATTATGTGCGTGGATGTTATCTTATCCATCGTGTAGCTGCATCTATCGAATTGAACAATTTTTATCTGATACTGTAGGAAAATGGGAAAATGTCCGCCATTCTTGTCTGTAATAGCTCGGTGACTCACCACACAGATCCTCCTCTATAATTAGGACGACACTAATGGCAACAGGCAAACTATAGTTTCACGTTCAAAAAGCGTCAGTACAAATGTATTTTCAATTCACATTCAAATTCAGACATGTGAAAATACCTGAAAGTGACCTGCTCTAGTGACTAACTTTTGGGAAATGGCGTTAAAAATAACTAACATTATTAATGGCGTCATAAAGATAATATTTTTGTTAAAATTTTTATTCCATGAAAACAGGTAATATTATTTAAACTTCTTACTTTCTGAAATTAGGCGTTTTTAATGTAGAGCCCTATAAAAACTAATGAAAGCCTTTTATTTGTGTATGTGTGTGTGTGTGTGTGTGTGTGTGTGTGTGAGAGAGAGAGAGAGAGAGAGAGAGAGAGAGAGAGAGAGAGAGAGATGTTCAACTCCAAGGTTACAAGAACCCTGCATTTACCCAGTTAAAGCGGTTAAAAATATTCCGTAAGGTAGCTACATCCTATAGTCTATTCTCCAACCTGAATCTATACCGCAATAGCTTTCGTTTCTAACATAAATAAAATACTTTTACAAATATTACTGTTATCTCAATAATATATATTATAAACAACTAATTGCCATACAAAACAATATTTTAGCCTCGTTTCTGTGAAATTCTGCTTAAATGAACGGATTCGCAAAGTATGATAGGCATTTCATCATCTTCGAAATGTTGTTAAATTGATGTTATATTGAATTCATAAATTGATATAGCCTTTATGCATATGGATCATGAATATTGTGTCCGGGATGTTAAGCACTAAGTTATAAAGTCTAGAGCAAGAAATTAAACCATTATTACAGATATGAAGTTACAACTTAACCTAAACCCATCTTACAAACACAATGTTTTAAATTTATAAAAGATAGGCATGTGATTATTTGTAAAGCCATAATAGATGTTTCAGTAAACATAAAGAAAGGCTAATTAGATTTTATCAAGTTACATTTATGAACTTGAGAACCAAATTAATTACACTGCGAATTTACAAAAATTTGCAGCAGCGTTCCAAACACGTAATTGGATTTGTGTTATTGAAACATAAATAATATTCTCGTTTTTGAAATGCTCAAACGGACATGAGCCAAGTTTGGATTCGAGGCTTAAAGAAAGACTGTGGAATTATATAATCCATTTAAAAAAGAAGAAACGACTGGAATGAAAAGGAGCGGAATTAAAACGTCTCTTTGATAACGGGAATAAGTTTTTAATCGAATATTGTATCGCGTTGTAATCAGGGTTTTCTGTTTACTTTATGAACATCTTGCGGGCGGGGGGAATTAATTAGACTTAACAACAGCGGTTGGATACCTCACTGGAATATTTTATTTCCCCCCTGCGAATATTTAATTCCATTTACCGTTAACTGAATCTTTTTCTAATCATAAACGGTAAAGAGAATTCGTTAGCGGCTGCCCCCTTTTTTTTACGTGCCTTCAAAGAATTAATTTAGGAAGCAGATATTTGTTGACAAATACGATGTTAATCTAATTGGTTTAATTTCAATTTTCCTGGGATTCATACGTTTTAGGCTAGCTATGTGTTTGTAATTTTAAGGTGATCTGTCAAGATAACTATCGCAACAAATAACAAAAAGAATTGCGAATATAGCTTAGAACAAAGGTAGAAAGCGTAATAAGCAGCTGGCGTTTGTAAAAATGTTTTAACCTAATAATTAAGTAGTTTAACTGTACACATAACGAGCAAAATATTTTCCCGGCGCGGATCTTAGGAATAAAGTTCTAAAATGAAGCTACTTGCTCTTTATCTATCTTTTTCCTTTAACAATAATTTCTTCATCCCCTCAGGAGTTTATGATCTGGATGAAATCACATAATCAGGAAGGTTGTCATATTTCCAGGGCGTTTTTATTATGCAGACTATTTCCTTTGATTAGAACAGTTGGGCAATCAAGCAGTGTAAAATGTAGGTCTACGATAAATAGAAAGGAATTTGAGCGGGTTTATTATTAAAGCAGGGTCACTCCCTTAAAGAATTTATAAACATAGGACCACCTACCGGAAGTACAACTACTCTATCGGGGAGAAAAAAAGGCCTACCGTTTTACCTTGTGAGAAATAGGATAAGGAAGCGTCGATGGAATTAGGTATCCCTGTCGAAAAACAACGATTAACTGGGAGTTTTTGGTATCGCGGAATGGTCGCTTAACTGACAAGACATTACTGTTCTTAGAGGCTAAGAAAAGTGTCTACTATTTATTCTAAAAATTAACTGAGCGTACACAATTAGGAGTAGAGATTACTACTCATATACTCATATTAAACATAAAATAATATTTACATACATATTAAATACAGATGTCTAAATCTCTCTCCCCCCCCTCTCTCTCTCTCTCTCTCTCTCTCTCTCCCTCTATATAACCTATATAAGTTATTACCAAATGTAAGCCATGCTTTTGTCATAGGGTTCATTTTGATGTAAATATTGTTTAGATTTTTGTTGTTAAATTATTTTATTATTTTATGTTAACTTTATCGTTGATTACGTTTTTATAAATTTTGATGATTCCAAGATCATTGAAATAACAGTAACTTGTAACAAAGCAATAACAAACCTGTTGTAAATGAAATCAGGTTAGGTTTTTTTGAATTCAGTTTGATCATTCTGTTATAATAAATGCGAAATTAGTAAAATGTGAAATTAGATCAAATAGTTGGAGGATATTTTTATCCACTTTTACGTTTGGGCTTAAATTAACGATTTGAAGAACATATAACGTGACTAAAGTTTTGAAACTTCCCTTCAAAGACAATCGTGAAGTGCATGCACAATTTTTGTATTTGTAATGTTTGTAAACAATAAGTTCTAGTCGGTATGTTAGCACGTTGGTGATAATAGCGTTATTATTATTACGATTGTTTATTTAGATAATAACTAAAATGTTTCTAATATTTTAAAATTAGGGCATTTTAAAAGATCCAAATTACAACACTAAATCTTCCCCCGTTTTTTAATCACTTGTTTTCTATAATACCCCGGAATAGAACATTTTATGGACGTGGGATACAGACATTTAATGATACAAAATTATTACTGATTTAAAGAAATAAGAAACTATTTTGAAAAAAATAAAATAACTAAAATGTATCTTCATTGCATCAAGTTAAAATCTAAAAATAATTGTACTTTTATTTCCATTAGGCCTATATTGTTTATTCTTTTTCCCAATTGTAATATTACATTTCCTAATATACACTACATAAGTTATACTTGGGGATTTGAATTCGGTCAATATATATAAGAAAAACAACGCACCCCTTCAGCTGCGAAACATTCACCCCACGTAGACACGTTCAATTCAACGTTCCACTGTCTCACAGAATCGGAAGGTTTCAATTTAATTCAAGAAAGAGAAAAAACTCAACTAAGTTTATATAATTTAAATACATAGTGAGTAGCAAGCAGCGGCAAAAGGATTTGAAAGTTTAAAGGGTCGGGGTTGGGGGCGGTTCTGTTTTAAATTAACGTTTTTGAGAGAGGAAGGAAAAGCGGTGGAAAACCTTTAATTGATATGTACTCCTTAGGCGAGATATGGTACGGAAAATTAAAAGCGATTTCCCAACTGATGGAATGAATTAGGTGGAGAGTTCAGCCCCTCGTAGCACCCTTGCGTAATGGATTGAAGGGGATGAAGGGTTAACCTTGGGAATAGAGGTCAACATAGTCATTTTTTAAATTTTCGTCGGTTTGCGAATTTTTCGTTGTTAGAGTTAAATGAGAGGTTAGGTCTCTTAACTCGTACTTGTTAGAAATGAATTATTTTTTTTCAAGTAAGAATTATTAAATGGTTAATCACTTAAACAATAATTTATGACTATCCAAACTTTTTAATTTAAGTTTTACCAAATTTACAAAATTAAAGCTCATATAGTCATAATCTATTGTTGAAGTGATTAATTAAGATTCACCGAACGTAATGGACTACAAAATTCAAGTATTAAATGGTATTTTTCCACTTTCTTTTGAAAATATTTTTGACTTTTGAATGAAACTTCAAATTTTACTTCTTATTAAACAAATATCATGATTCTTCTCTAAGTAAAATCTGTTTAAAGAGAATTTATAAGTTTAGTAAGTATACATGGGAATTTTACAATGGCCTTATATAAAGAACGAATCAATTTCTAAATTAAGAAAGTAATTGTTAAGGATCGAGGTTTTTTGCTAATATAATGAAACAAAATACTCAAAGAGAAAACAAATTAGATGTTTGATGTTTCTTTTAAAAATAACGACTTTGAGGTTAACTTTAGTAAACTTTTTGTACAATTCTTGAGTTTAAAATAAGATTTAAAAAGAAAGTATTTTCTTAGCCTACATATGTTTGATACACATCCATCGCAGGGATTACACCGAACTGCTCAATGATGTTGGGCTATACCAGGCTATATAGTTAGAAAGGATATTTTTTCATAAATTATGTCTTTATTTATAATACTCACGCACGCACAAACATAATAAACATACATTAAACCACTTTGGTTCTTAATATGTTTTTAATTTCAAGCAAGAGTAAAATTTCGTTACGAAATTTATACAAAATAAAATTAACTTCGGATGGGTTGTTAAAAGAGAGTATGGGTTGTATAAAACATGTCATCGTATTTAAGAGAAGAGTATACTATGTAACTAAAACAAGAATAGCCCCAGACAGGAATGTCTGGTGGGAAGATTATCCATTTAGTGTTTGATGAGCGTAGGAGACAAGGTGGGCTGAGACATGAGGTGACATGAGGAGGAAATGGCCAATCAAGACAATAGTGACTGTCTGTCTGTCTACTTGCCTGCCGGGATTGCGGGTCCTATGAATTAGGCATCTGTGCTTGTAGAACTAAACATCGAAATCAGATGTTGTAAAAGCGGATTAATCTGCTTTTCCTGAATGGACAATTAGATCACTCTCACTCAAGCGCACGCGCGCACACACCAGTCTATCTAAGCCTTATTAAGACATTAAAAGTTATAAGATTAATTTTTCATGCATTCTTAACAAACCAAATAAAACAATATAATACGTTACATTTGTTTGTACTGTCTTGGCAAAAAAACACTACTTACTGATTTATTCAGCAGACGCGTTTCGCACTTGGTCAGCGCATTATTCTATGCTGTGAATTACTGACAAGACTGTTGCTCAGGTGTGTTGTGTTGGTCTGAGTCTGTGGTGTGTTATTGTTCATAGAGTAGTTGTTAATTATGTGCTCAAATATAATGCAACCGCCTTGTCAGTGATTCACAGCATTGAATAATGGGCTGACCTAAATCAGTAAGTCAGCGCGTCAGCTGAATAAATCAGTAAGTAGTGGTTTTTTGCCAAGATAATACAAACGAGTGTAATTTCTATAAAAACCTCGAGATGTACAACACAAACTGCAAATATATTACAATTTAAAAAATATAAGTAATATAAAAATGTAAAATATATAAAGCACAAATAATTACACTTCACATGGTATTTTTTTATTTTTAGCGTGTAAAACAGTTAATTAAGTAATTTTACCTACTACTCAATTAATTTGAATTTAAATCAATCTATGCCAATTTAATTTTCTCTCTTTTAAGGAGCTAGTAAGACTATTGAGTTTATCCTCATACTATGAACTCAGTGTTGCAATGATATAACTAATTGCTTCTAGAAACTTTACTATTATATCTCGATACACTGACATTTCATTACATTTAAAATAAAATTTATTAAAAAGTGTATTGAATATACTCAGTTTAACTATTCATGAGGCGATAACAGTTTTGAAGTGACAATTTTATGATATTGAGATTTATGAAATGCTTCTTCCATAAAAACAAAATGGATGACACTTCACTAATGCTTGGCAAGTGGACAACTAATACCCTTGTTGCAGAATAATATTGCTGAGACCCTATTAGCTGCTGGTTACAATATTTCTGATTATTTATAGACGTTTGTATTTTCACTAGAAAGAAAACTGAGAATCAGCTCGTCTCAGCTAGCGGCTTTTTATCTACTTGTATGCATTTATTTTTCTTACAAAGCCTACAGCCCAGAGGCATAATACATTCAGATGAGCGTTGTTTTGTCAATTATAAAATGACTACAATTTTATTTTCCTTAAAATTAAATAGATCTAGATATGCCTGCAATGCATTTCCAGTTCCCTACAACCAAATCCTAAATGTCTAGCTTTTGAAAAAACCTATTCAAAGAGAATAATCAACTGCAATGTTCATTTAAAGTATGGCTATGAATGCATGACACCTAAGGTGCAGGGAGGGAAGGTTCAAAGAGAATAATCAACTGCAATGTTCATTTAAAGTATGGCTATGAATGCATGACACCTAAGGTGCAGGGAGGGAAGGTTCAAAGAGAATAATCAACTGCAATGTTCATTTAAAGTATGGCTATGAATGCATGACACCTAAGGTGCAGGGAGGGAAGGTTCAAAGAGAATAATCAACTGCAATGTTCATTTAAAGTATGGCTATGAATGCATGACACCTAAGGTGCAGGGAGGGAAGGTTCAAAGAGAATAATCAACTGCAATGTTCATTTAAAGTATGGCTATGAATGCATGACACCTAAGGTGCAGGGAGGGAAGGTTCAAAGAGAATAATCAACTGCAATGTTCATTTAAAGTATGGCTATGAATGCATGACACCTAAGGTGCAGGGAGGGAAGGTTCAAAGAGAATAATCAACTGCAATGTTCATTTAAAGTATGGCTATGAATGCATGACACCTAAGGTGCAGGGAGGGAAGGTTCAAAGAGAATAATCAACTGCAATGTTCATTTAAAGTATGGCTATGAATGCATGACACCTAAGGTGCAGGGAGGGAAGGTTCAAAGAGAATAATCAACTGCAATGTTCATTTAAAGTATGGCTATGAATGCATGACACCTAAGGTGCAGGGAGGGAAGGTTCAAAGAGAATAATCAACTGCAATGTTCATTTAAAGTATGGCTATGAATGCATGACACCTAAGGTGCAGGGAGGGAAGGTTCAAAGAGAATAATCAACTGCAATGTTCATTTAAAGTATGGCTATGAATGCATGACACCTAAGGTGCAGAGAGTGGGAAGGTTCAAAGAGGATCCTCCAAAAATTCTTCAAGTTTTTCCTGTTAATTTTTTATTGGTTAAAACTATTACTTTAAATTATCCAGTTATGCCAACAAATTTCATTTTAATTTTTAACTCATTCGGAAATTAAAGTACTATAATCAAAAACAGTTTTTATATGAAACGAGTTAATAACTGACAACGTATACAAAGTTGCAACAGACTTCAATGAGTTTAACTTCGTTTGTCTATGCCTAGGCTTACATATTTGGGAAATAAAAAACTTCAAAGATCGCCTAAAAGGGCTTGACTAGCTATGGCCTACAACCTTAAGACAATTGCTGTAACAGAGGCTTACGTTTTCAAAAAAATATTGAAGACGTCTTACGAGACGTCTTACGATTCAATATTTCTTTGTAGCATTGTTGTTTATAATTTTAAATAAATGTTCAAGTATTCTTTTAGGACCATGTTATTTTCTTGCAAGCCTCTACCTGATTTTCTATATAAATACCACTGGTAGATGCTCTACCACTGGTACTACTGGTATCCAGTAAATACCACTGGTAAATACTTAATTTAATGCTCATAAGTACTACTTAAATTTAGAATGTATAACTCACGAGGATTAGTAAAAGACTTGAGATGCATACGGGGGGATTACGCCGACTACTGGAAGTGGAACTCCAAGAAGCCTATCCTCTCGCATCTAGGTACAGTGGAGAACAAGACATGCAATTGTGGCAGAACGATAAGTATAGAAGCGAGGTTCGGCAATCACGGCGTTTTCGGGCTCACCCACCACTCAGGCCACTGCGCATCGGCAAACACGGCGTTTTCGGGCTCCCCCACCCCTCAGGCCACTGCGCATCGGCAAACACGGCGTTTTCGGGCTCCCCCACCCCTCAGGCCACGGCGCATCGGCAAACTCGGCGTTTTCGGGCTCCCCCACCACTCAGGCCACTGCGCATCGGCAAACACGGCGTTTTCGGGCTCCCTCACCACTCAGACCACTGCGCATCGGCAAACACGGCGTTTTCGGGCTCCCCCACCCCTCAGGCCACTGCGCATCGGCAAACACGGCGTTTTCGGGCTCCCCCACCACTCAGACCACTGCGCATCGGCAAACACGGCGTTTTCGGGCTCCCCACCACTCAGGCCACTGCGCATCGGCAAACAGGTCTCTTGCTACATCTCGCAACATATTTTAATTTAAATAAATAAATAATTTTCATTTAATCAAATTTTAATCGTTAGATTGTCTTTAAAAAAGTTGTTTTAAAAAATGTTGCTTTTCACATAAAAACAAGAAAACGGAATTCTGGATATGTTACTCTATGATACAAATATAACGCTGTTGTACTATGTAAAGTTAGCGCAGCAAACCTGGCAAACAATTGGACTAAATTTATAAAACGGAACTAAATAAAATTATAAAATTATACTTACTTTAAAATTTTCAAAACATGTGCACTTACCTGAAACATAAAAGATTCAAATCAATAAAATATTTATTGTTATCTTAAAATGGCATAGGCTACCACAATATCTATAGGGCTACAAAAATGAATGTATAGCAAATGTTTCAATATCTCTTTCTCTCTCTCTCTCTCTCTCTCTCTCTCTCTATATATATAGGTCTATATATATATATATATATATATATATATATATATATATATATATATATTATTTAGTATCTCTCTCCCTCGCTCTTTATATATTCGCGCGTTTCCCCTCTCCCTATATATATATAATTATATGATACGTAATTTACGTGACAAGATTCAGTTTTAACCTTTGACGGTTGTGTTTGAGGAATTGTAACGTAATTTACGTGACAAGATTCAGTTGTAACCTTTGACGGTTGTGTTTGAGGAATTGTAACGTAATTTACGTGACAAGATTTAGTTGTAACCTTTGACGGTTGTGTTTGAGGAATTGTAACGTAATTTACGTGACAAGATTTAGTTGTAACCTTTGACGGTTGTGTTTGAGGAATTGTAACGTAATTTACGTGACAAGATTCAGTTGTACCTTTGACGGTTGTGTTTGAGGAATTGTAACGTAATTTACGTGACAAGATTCAGTTGTAACCTTTGACGGTTGTGTTTGAGGAATTGTAACGTAATTTACGTGACAAGATTCAGTTGTTACCTTTGACGGTTGTGTTTGAGGAATTGTAACGTAATTTACGTGACAAGATTCAGTTGTAACCTTTGACGGTTGTGTTTGAGGAATTGTAACGTAATTTACGTGACAAGATTCAGTTGTTACCTTTGACGGTTGTGTTTGAGGAATTGTAACGTAATTTACGTGACAAGATTCAGTTGTAACCTTTGACGGTTGTGTTTGAGGAATTGTAACGTAATTTACGTGACAAGATTCAGTTGTAACCTTTGACGGTTGTGTTTGAGGAATTGTAACGTAATTTACGTGACAAGATTCAGTTGTAACTTTTGACGGTTGTGTTTGAGGAATTGTAACGTAATTTACGTGACAAGATTCAGTTGTAACCTTTGACGGTTGTGTTTGAGGAATTGTAACGTAATTTACGTGACAAGATTCAGTTGTAACCTTTGACGGTTGTGTTTGAGGAATTGTAACGTAATTTACGTGACAAGATTCAGTTGTAACCTTTGACGGTTGTGTTTGAGGAATTGTAACGTAATTTACGTGACAAGATTCAGTTGTAACCTTTGACGGTTGTGTTTGAGGAATTGTAACGTAATTTACGTGACAAGATTCAGTTGTAACCTCTGACGGTTGTGTTTGAGGAATTGTAACGTAATTTACGTGACAAGATTCAGTTGTAACCTTTGACGGTTGTGTTTGAGGAATTGTAACGTAATTTACGTGACAAGATTCAGTTGTAACCTTTGACGGTTCTGTTTTAGGAATTGTAACGTAATTTACGTGACAAGATTCAGTTGTAACCTTTGACGGTTGTGTTTGAGGAATTGTAACGTAATTTACGTGACAAGATTCAGTTGTAACCTTTGACGGTTGTGTTTGAGGAATTGTAACGTAATTTACGTGACAAGATTCAGTTGTAACTTTTGACGGTTGTGTTTGAGGAATTGTAACGTAATTTACGTGACAAGATTCAGTTGTAACCTTTGACGGTTGTGTTTGAGGAATTGTAACGTAATTTACGTGACAAGATTCAGTTGTAACCTTTGACGGTTGTGTTTGAGGAATTGTAACGTAATTTACGTGACAAGATTCAGTTGTAACCTTTGACGGTTGTGTTTGAGGAATTGTAACGTAATTTACGTGACAAGATTCAGTTGTAACCTTTGACGGTTGTGTTTGAGGAATTGTAACGTAATTTACGTGACAAGATTCAGTTGTAACCTTTGACGGTTGTGTTTGAGGAATTGTAACGTATTTTTTCTTAAAGGTAGACCTAAGGGCGGTCTTCATATCTACATTAAAAAAAATTTTAGATTTAGATTTTTTATGTGTAAAAGTTTTGCAAGTTGAGATTTTATATAGCAAAGGCTTACTTTAAAACATATTAAACACTAATACTGCAGTAAGTAATACTGTACTTTGAAGGACGCCACGCAATCTTCCAGCTTTGCCAAATTTAGTACAGACGTACATTGAGTAATTTCTTTCTTTAAAAATATTTGTTTCTGCCACTCAGGGGATCCCCGACTAAATTATAACAAAATAGAACTAATAGTTTCGAAAAACGTTCAACGAAAATCGGCGGAAATATGAATTTATAAATTTCCTTATTCAATTTTTACATCTTTATTTTAATAATGTATTTAATAAAGACTAATAAACTATTTAGTGTAGTTAATAATAAATTAACGTGGTAACAAAAAAAAACATTTATTAGATGTTTACTGAATGCATAATTTTTAACAACAATTTAAATAAATTCTTTAAAAGGTATAGGACGAGCCTAAAAGTTGTTCAATTCATTCATTCAGTTCATACAAATCTCATTACTATCATTATATTTAATTATTTGTGTTGTTATTTATCAAAATGTAATTAAGTTTATATATTTATTAACTAATTAAAACTACTACTAATAATAATCAACATGTAATATGGCTGTGCTACAACATAAGCTATAATACAAAATCAGCTGATACATGAAATCATATGTTGTAAGGTAGACATGTAATACGGCTGTGCTACAACATAAGCTATAATACAAAATCAGCTGATACATGAAATCATATGTTGTAAGGTAGACTACACTCTGTAAGGTATGCGTTTCAGATTTCGCATGACGCGAAAGCAATGATTTAATCTCATGTTTTGTTTACCACCCGTAAAGAAGTTATCACTTCAAAACAAAGCTCTTATTTTATTTTGAAATTAACTAAAATTAGAACTATTACTAAAAAGTATAATAACAAATGCAATTATGAACCTTACTGAGTTACTATTGAACAACATCAAACAATATCTGTCATATTGGATCTGTGAAAAAACATTATTATAAGTAAAACTAGGGTTTAAGGTCCAGGTTCTATTAATAATACACAATAAATTGAACTGTTTTATTGCCCATTTCCGAAATGCTTTTATTATATCGTATAAGCTCACTTGTATATTTTTTGGTTACGCTTTTCTATAAAGGTTGTTCAGTATTTAAGTTTTAAAATATAGAATGAGTAGTAATAAAAATTATTAATAATTTTTATTTTAAGTTGTTAAAAATTATATCGTTTAAATACATGACTTACCATTAGACATTTAGGGATGTAAACTAGGATTGTACCACGGTTTGACACAAAGAGCGAAGTGAGTGAATAGATTTAGGTCAACTTTAAGGTGTCTGACTCAAGACTAATGATAGACACTTGGGACTCCTATACATAGTCGCCGTGTCTGACTCAAGGCTATGTATATACACTTCTTTGGGACGCCTACACATAGTCGCAGTGTATGACTTCAGGTAAAGGATAGACACTTCTTTGGGACCCCTATACATAGTCGCCGTGTCTGACTCAAGGCTAAGTATATACACTTCTTTGGGACGCCTATACATAGTCGCCGTGTCTGACTCAAGGCTAAGGATAGACACTTCTTTGGGACCCCTATACATAGTCGCCGTGTCTGACTCAAAGCTAAGGATAGACACTTTTATGTACCCTTATAAGCTTACATAGTCGCCGTGTCTGACTCAAGGCTAAGGATAGACACTTCTTTGGGACCCTCATAAGCTTACATAGTCGCCGTGTCTGACTCAAGGCTAAGGATAGACACTTCTTGGGACCCCTATACATAGTCGCCGTGTCTGACTCAAGGCTAAGGATAGACACTTCTTTGGGATCCTCATAAGCTTACATAGTCGCTGTGTCTGACTGAAGGCTAAGGATAGACACTTTTATGTACCCTTATAAGCTTACATAGTCGCCGTGTCCAACTCAAGGCTAAGGATAGACACTTCTTTGGGACCCCTATACATAGTCGCCGTGTCTAACTCAAGGCTTAGGACAGACACTTCTTTGGGACCCCTATACATAGTCGCCATGTCTGACTCAAGGCTAAGTATAAACACTTTTATGTACCCTTATAAGCTTACATAGTCGCCGTGTCTAACTCAAGGCTAAGGACAGACACTTCTTTGGGACCCCTATACATAGTAGCCATGTCTGACTCAAGGCTATGTATATACACTTCTTTGGGACGCCTACACATAGTCGCAGTGTATGACTTCAGGTAAAGGATAGACACTTCTTTGGGACCCCTATACATAGTCGCCGTGTCTGACTCAAGGCTAAGTATATACACTTCTTTGGGACGCCTATACATAGTCGCAGTGTATGACTTCAGGTAAAGGATAGACACTTCTTTGGGACCCCTATACATAGTCGCCGTGTCTGACTCAAGGCTAAGGATAGACACTTCTTTGGGACCCCTATACATAGTCGCCGTGTCTGACTCAAAGCTAAGGATAGACACTTTTATGTACCCTTATAAGCTTACATAGTCGCTGTGTCTGACTCAAGGCTAAGGATAGACACTTTTATGTACCCTTATAAGCTTACATAGTCGCCGTGTCCAACTCAAGGCTAAGGATAGACACTTCTTTGGGACCCCTATACATAGTCGCCGTGTCTAACTCAAGGCTAAGGACAGACACTTCTTTGGGACCCCTATACATAGTCGCCATGTCTGACTCAAGGCTAAGTATAAACACTTTTATGTACCCTTATAAGCTTACATAGTCGCCGTGTCTAACTCAAGGCTAAGGATAGACACTTCTTTGAGACCCTTATAAGCTTACATAGTCGCCGTGTCTGACTCAAGGCTAAGGATAGACACTTCTTTGGGACCCCTATACATAGTCGCCGTGTCTGACTCAAGGCTAAGGATAGACACTTCTTTGGGACCCCTATACATAGTCGCCGTGTATGACTCAAGGCTAAGGATAGACACTTCTTTGGGACGCCTATACATAGTCGCCGTGTCTGACTCAAGGCTAAGGATAGACACTTCTTTGGGACCCCTATACATAGTCGCCGTGTCTGACTCAAGGCTAAGGATAGACACTTCTTTGGGACCCCTATACATAGTCGCCGTGTCTGACTCAAGGCTAAGGATAGACACTTCTTTGGGACCCCTATACATAGTCGCCGTGTCTGACTCAAGGCTAAGGATAGACACTTCTTTGGGACGCCTATACATAGTCGCCGTGTCTGACTCAAGGCTAAGGATAGACACTTCTTTGGGACCCCTATACATAGTCGCCGTGTCTGACTCAAGGCTAAGGATAGACACTTCTTTGAGACCCTTATAAGCTTACATAGTCGCCGTGTCTGACTCAAGGCTAAGGATAGACACTTCTTTGGGACCCCTATACATAGTCGCCGTGTCTGACTCAAGGCTAAGGATAGACACTTCTTTGAGACCCTTATAAGCTTACATAGTCGCCGTGTCTGACTCAACGCTAAGGATAGGCACTTCTTTAAGACCCTTATAAGCTTATATAGTCGCCGTGTCTGACTCAAGGCTAAGGATAGACTTCTTTGAGACCCTTATAAGCTTATATAGTCGCCGTGTTTGACTCAAGGCTAAGGATAGACACTTCTTTGATACCCTTATAAGCTTATATAGTCGCCGTGTCTGACTCAAGGCTAAGGATAGACACTTCTTTGGGACCCCTATACATAGTCGCCATGTCTGACTCAAGGCTAAGGATAGGCACTTCTTTGAGACCCTTATAAGCTTATATAGTCGCCGTGTCTGACTCAAGGCTAAGGATAGGCACTTCTTTGGGACCCCTATACATAGTCGCCGTGTCTGACTCAAGGCTAAGGATAGACACTTCTTTGGGACCCTTATAAGCTTATATAGTCGCCGTGTCTGACTCAAGGCTAAGGATAGACACTTCTTTGGGACTCCTATACATAGTCGCCGTGTCTGACTCAAGGCTAAGGATAGACACTTCTTTGGGACCCCTATACATAGTCGCCATGTCTGACTCAAGGCTAAGGATAGGCACTTCTTTGAGACCCTTATAAGCTTATATAGTCGCCGTGTCTGACTCAAGGCTAAGGATAAACATCTCTTTGTGACCCCTATACATAGTCGGTTTCTTCAGATACGCATCTTTATATAGACGCGATAGTAGGGTCATACTAGCTGCTCGCTTTAAAACTATAAATAAATTAATAATAAAAGCAAAGAAATATTTAGGCTATTAGGCAAAGATCTTTTGAGGAATCTTGCGAATTATGTAGGACAGGGCATAACAAGCATCCTACCAACAAGCATCCTATCAACAAGCATCCTACCAACAAGCATCCTACCAACAAGCATCCTACCAACAAGCATCCTATCAACAAGCATCCTACCAACAAGCATCCTACCAACAAGCATCCTACCAACAAGCATCCTATCAACAAGCATCCTACCAACAAGCATCCTACCAACAAGCATCCTACCAACAAGCAACCTACCAACAAGCATCCTACCAACAAGCATCCTACCAACAAGCATCCTACCAACAAGCATCCTACCAACAAGCATCCTACCAACAAGCATCCTACCAACAAGCAACCTACCAACAAGCATCCTACCAACAAGCATCCTACCAACAAGCATCCTACCAACAAGCATCCTACCAACAAGCATCCTACCAACAAGCATCCTACAACAAGCTTTATACGAGCCAAGTGAACGTAGGCCTAGTCACATGTACGTTCCGTTAAAGTTCAATTCAAAGCAAGATATAGAAAGCTCTTATGCAATAATAAGTACTTTAGGTCTGATTACGTTGGTGGAAGGTGCATTTATTCGTCAACAATTAAAGAAGAAATATTACAGCCTTTGCTAGTGTAACACATGAAATACTTTATCTACGGAGGTAAAAAAACGTGTTAAGGCTATAATAATTTTTAAACACGTTACTGAACGTGTGTGTAGACCTAAATAAGTTTTGAATTATGCCATCTCAAAGAACTTTCTCAAGAAACTTCAAGGTAAATACTAACTTCACTTCGGATGGCATTTATAATACCTGATCAACTTGACGATACGACACGTCGCCCAAGAAATACGCGCCAACTTTGATTCACTCTAACCGTCCGTTGGCAACACTGCGAAACGTGCAAACTAAGAGCAGTATATTGTAAAGTTGGCTGAAGTGTATAAGTAAACGTAAATTTCAAGATTACATGTCCGCTGTATAAAACAATGCGCTCTGCCTCTGGCAATAAGTTTGTCACTCAAACCGCGCTAAACTTGGTGCGGTTACCAACAGACCCGGGGTCATTCAAAGTTCCGAGAGAAGACGGTATAGAGCGCCGACTCTGGTAATCAATTACTTACTAATTTCAAACTTTACTGTTAAATCCTGCTTTGCTCCTTTAGCAGGCAGATATACCAAAAATAGTAGAGCAATGGAATGGGTTAGAGGGTAAAGAAGGGGAGGGCTGCTTGAGTAATTCCGATGGCAGAATCAAACCGCTTTCAGAGTAACAATCGTTTACAAATATGAAGTACGTCTTAAATAGTTTAAGCTACTAAAATAACAATTTTCAAAGTCATTTGTTATTTCCCTAAGGTTTTCTGTGTTTTAAAAAGCAACAAAAGTCAAATCGATGAAGATCAAATAAAATAGAGTAAGCCTCTATATTATACTTATAACTTCGATAAGTGTAAAATATAACACTAAACACACAGCAAAAAAGTAACACTGAATATAGTGAAACTATTAAAAAAGTAACACTGAATATACTGAAACTATTAAAAAAGTAACACTGAATATAGTGAAACTATTAAAAAAGTAACACTGAATATACTGAAACTATTAAAAAAGTAACACTGAATATAGTGAAACTATTAAAAAAGTAACACTGAATATAGTGAAACTATTAAAAAAGTAACACTGAATATAGTGAAACTATTAAAAAAGTAACACTGAATATAGTGAAACTATTAAAAAAGTAACACTGAATATAGTGAAACTATTAAAAAAGTAACACTGAATATAGTGAAACTATTAAAAAAGAATATTTTAGTTCTAATAATTCTTATTAATCATATTTGTTTGTAGAAAATTACAAATAAATACAAAATTAATTTAGATTAAACGATAAAACTATTTATAGGGTCTACATATATAATAGTTTTTTATTCAATTACCTGAATAGTAACAAAGTTAATAGTATAGAAAACTGGAAAATAGCCAACTACACTCTGATGTAGAAATGTTTAAAATAATCCGTAATTTTAGTTATATAAATAAATACTATAGCCTACTTTAAAATAATGTAAACAAATAATAAAATATTGTAAATTAAATCGAAGTCGGGGATGGATAACATAACAAAGAATATTTTGTTAATAGTTTTATTTTGGAAACATAGTTCCATATAGACGACAAATGTCAACAAAGTTAAAAAGCAACAAATGTCAGTAGTTATGTCTATATAAATACAAAACATATGATAAATGAATATATAAAACCTATTTCATATATGTATTACGTATCATACAAATATTATATACATTATTGTTCTAATAATATTATATATTATTATTATAATATTATATAATATTTATTATACATTATAAATGTTAAGAATGTAATAAAAACGTATTACAAAATTCATGACAAACAAGAGTGGGGGGAACTCATTAACTATTGTACCGTTTAAGAGGCAATGCCGTCTAAATATCGTTGTTGCCCTGTGCTAACTAGATCCAACTGATCTAACTCATCTTGAACTTTACCTGCTATCCTTTAGATTTTTTAAATGGTTTCTTTACATTTCAACAAATGTAAAATATTAGAGAAATATTTTTTTATAACTATAACAAACCAATAAAAAAATAATTAAATCGTGTGTGAACGAAATTTAGCCAAAATCGAAGTGTATTAAGATATGATGACCTGAACATACAAATTAAAACAATTGGTACGAGAAAGAAATCTTTATTTGGTTCGTTAATTGAGCTTTCAATAAAAATAACACATTCGTATTTTTTTAAAACTCAAGTTTCTGAAAAATAAGAAAAAAATGATCTAATTCTGAAAACGAGAACAAAAGTCACCCTTTAGCCTAGAAGGGTTTAAACGTCTTAAAACAACGAAGGAGATCAAAACTAAAACAAATGATTAGGCCTAGACGTTAATTCATCTCACTTAAGGGATGCCTGAGTAGGGGGATGTAATGTATTCGCTGTTCACCCTTAACGCGATGAGCGATGTCGAGGGGTAGTTGCAGGTATGCTTCACTGAGCCCTGTCTTTCTCTTTTCTTGTTAATTCATCGCAAGGCTTTTATGGCTGAATAATAACTCTACAGAGAGGAGGGGGCGTCTACTTGAATTATCATAATAAAATTCAGGACGTCGTGGATTGTTTTCACAACTGCGGCAAAAAGTATCGTTTTTACCGCGTTTTGATTTGATGGAGACGTTTATTTTAAAAGGAGTTTTACAAGAAACCTCTCGTTTCAGGGGTTTTGCACGAACGTTTTTGTCGGCTTTGGTTAATATCTAGGAACATTAAATATATAGGCTATTGCCTTCACGGTATAGTTTTTGTTTTCTTTATGCCGACCCCAATGTTTTATTAATGTTCAGATCCTGCTTAAATGTTGTTACTTTAAAGTGAGAGTTTTTTAAAGTGTTAAGTTATAATGTAATCGCTTTAGAAAAGAGTATGATTTATCTCTGTTTAAATAGAAATATCTTTAAAGTTAAAATCTATATCCTTCAAACAGTTTCTCTGAAGTGAAACGCATTCAGGTGAATAACGTTAAAAAAAGTTAATAACTTTAAGGTTAGGATTTCTATTTTTTAATAGGATTTCTATTATTAATAAAATTGCTTAAAATTACGTTTGAACTTGGACAAATTACGACTTGCCAAGTTAAAATGAAAGTATAATTTTAGAAAATTTACACAAAAACGTTTCCGAGTACACTAAAGAACCTTCTTCAGGTTGGCTGCAGGAAAGCATTGTTGAGACAGACGCCACAGATTGTAAAGGTAATCGCGTTCTATCCCTAATAAAGAGGCTTCTTCAGGTTGGCTGCAGGAAAGCACTGTTGAGACAGACGCCACAGATTGTAAAGGTAATCGCGTTCTATCCCTAATAAAGAGGCTTCTTCAGGTTGGCTGCAGGAAAGCATTGTTGAGACAGACGCCACAGATTGTAAAGGTAATGGCGTTCTATCCCTAATAAAGAGGCTTCTTCAGGTTGGCTGCAGGAAAGCATTGTTGAGACAGACGCCACAGATTGTAAAGGTAATCGCGTTCTATCCGTAATAAAGAGGCTTCTTCAGGTTGGCTGCAGGAAAGCACTGTTGAGACAGACGCCACAGATTGTAAAGGTAATCGCGTTCTATCCCTAATAAAGAGGCTTCTTCAGGTTGGCTGCAGGAAAGCATTGTTGAGACAGACGCCACAGATTGTAAAGGTAATCGCGTTCTATCCCTAATAAAGAGGCTTCTTCAGGTTGGCTGCAGGAAAGCACTGTTGAGACAGACGCCACAGATTGTAAAGGTAATCGCGTTCTATCCGTAATAACAGACGCCACAGATTGTAAAGGTAATCGCGTTCTATCCCTAATAAAGAGGCTTCTTCAGGTTGGCTGCAGGAAAGCACTGTTGAGACAGACGCCACAGATTGTAAAGGTAATCGCGTTCTATCCCTAATAAAGAGGCTTCTTCAGGTTGGCTGCAGGAAAGCACTGTTGAGACAGACGCCACAGATTGTAAAGGTAATCGCGTTCTATCCGTAATAAAGAGGCTTCTTCAGGTTGGCTGCAGGAAAGCATTGTTGAGACAGATGCCACAGATTGTAAAGGTAATCGCGTTCTATCCCTAATAAAGAGGCTTCTTCAGGTTGGCTGCAGGAAAGCATTGTTGAGACAGACGCCACAGATTGTAAAGGTAATGGCGTTCTATCCCTAATAAAGAGGCTTCTTCAGGTTGGCTGCAGGAAAGCATTGTTGAGACAGACGCCACAGATTGTAAAGGTAATCGCGTTCTATCCGTAATAAAGAGGCTTCTTCAGGTTGGCTGCAGGAAAGCATTGTTGAGACAGACGCCACAGATTGTAAAGGTAATCGCGTTCTATCCCTAATAAAGAGGCTTCTTCAGGTTGGCTGCAGGAAAGCATTGTTGAGACAGACGCCACAGATTGTAAAGGTAATCGCGTTCTATCCGTAACAAAGAGGCTTCTTCAGGTTGGCTGCAGGAAAGCATTGTTGAGACAGACGCCACAGATTGTAAAGGTAATCGCGTTCTGTCCCTAATAAAGAGGCTTCTTCAGGTTGGCTGCAGGAAAGCATTGTTGAGACAGACGCCACAGATTGTAAAGGTAATCGCGTTCTATCCGTAATAAAGAGGCTTCTTCAGGTTGGCTGCAGGAAAGCATTGTTGAGACAGACGCCACAGATTGTAAAGGTAATCGCGTTCTATCCCTAATAAAGAGGCTTCTTCAGGTTGGCTGCAGGATAGCATTGTTGAGACAGACGCCACAGATTGTAAAGGTAATCGCGTTCTATCCCTAATAAAGAGGCTTCTTGGTAATTAATTGGCGTTAATCTTTGGTAGGTTTTCAGTTTGTATATTTGCAAGTTTCAGGTTGTTCTAGTGAGGCGACATGTGGATGTGGGAACTTCTGGGTTGCGGTTAATATTAGTGACCTCTTTACAGTGAATATTTATTTACTTTAAATACAAGTTCAAAAATTTATAATGTACGCATTTATACCAATAAATGAAACTAAAATTTTAAGATCAAACATTAAAAATGTTAACCGACTAGGTTAAATGACCATGTTACCATTGCCGAAATGTTATCATGGTCAGTAAAATTTATATTTTGGAAAAATATCAAAACTTGATTGATATTAGAGCCTACTTGTAAATATTTCCTAAAAGTTTGACAAATATAAAAATCGGGCTTAAAAGGAAATTTCCAACTCATAGTCCTACATTACACTGAACAGTTAATACAGAATGCAAAGGAACAGGACATGGGGTCGCCTTATTTAATTTATTCAGAACCATGTATGGATCAAACAGTCCAAGATGTGGAATTCGCTGAGCTTAGAAAATTAATAAATAACCGAAATACCAGAGAACGGTTTCCGAAAAACACTTCGGCCGCTAGCCAGCTCTGGAATGGACGTTTAGGCCAGCACGCTACCATTTGTGGTGTTTACACAAATTTAGCTCGCTCTGATGTATAAAATTGAAACTTATATTTGCTGGTGCATATAATCTTTTGTCCCAAACCTCTTTCTATAGTTAGTTCTTATGGAATAATCGACACAACTAGCAATGCTAAACAAGAATTGGTGTTTTTAGGGTTTAGGCAGATTTTGCAAAAAAGGTCAAAAGGTACGGCGTGTCAATTGTATTGGGCTTGTTATTTAATATGGTTTTATTTTGTATTTTGGTATGTTTCTAAATGTCATATATTCTGGTGAGTTGAGATATGGTCCTTTTTGGTTCATGCGAATATTCCACTAAAGAACTAAGATTTCAAGATTATTGAAAGTTTTGATTGATTTCCTATAATGGTTCTAGTACACATTATGTGATCAGCAAATATAACTGAGTGTCTTATTGATTCTTCTTTGAATTTGCTAAAACCTGGGACCAGTTTGCTCAATGTAGAGTTTGTTATACTTTGTACAGTTTAGTTTTTATATATGGAGTTTATTTTTGAAGTGGTGCCTTCTTTACGGGCGGTGAACAAAACATGAGACTAAATCAGTGCTTTCGCATCACGCTTTTTCTGAAACGCATATCTTACACCATATATTTCCGCCAGGTAACGCAAAAAGTTACCTCAAAGTGATTTAAATGACAACATATGATTTCATATTGATTTTGTGTTTTAGGTTATTTTTTAGAACTGCCGATTTACAAGTAGATTATTATTAAATAGTTTTGATGAGTAATTATATATATTATTTTTTTAAATTCTGATAAATCTCAATATAAATAATTCAATATAACGATACAATAAGTTAGAACTTTGCATCATTAATCCAATTTTTGAAAGGAAATAATTTTTAGAGCTGTCTTATACTAAAAAAAAAAACGATTTGAACTGAATTACTTGAAAACATTTGTATTCAGTAAACATATAATAAATGTTTTTGTTCCCCACATTATTTTATTATTATCTACAATAAATACTAGTCGTTATTAAATACATTCCTCAAAGATGTAAGAATTTAATGGAAAATGTATAAATTTATATTTTCGTCGATCTTCGTTGAACATTTTGCGAAACTTTTGGCTTTATTCTGTTATCATTTCTGTTGGGAATCCTACAAGTATTAGGACCAATTTTTGTTTGTTTGTGTGTTGTGTTGTAATTTGTTGTTAGTTTTGAATGACATCCCATAACCTGTTGTTTTGGAAATTTTTAGTAATTTTATTTGAGGTTTGTTTGTACATGTGTATGTGATAATTGGCTATTTTATAAGTTTTCTTTAATTGTATCTTTTCATAATTTATCAATTTATTGTGTTATTGTATTTATCCAAGAATAACACAGTGAACGCGATACACAACTTTATGTGAAATAGTTTTAACCGATTTAACCATTTGATTGTATAACAAATGACAAGCCGGTGGAATATCGAGTCAAAGGTTTATTTATTTAGTGCAACGTTTCGGCAACTGATGTGTTGTCCTTATCAGGCCTGAAAACAATCTTTACATTATAGAAAGCCTCGCACTAAATAAATGAACCTTTGACTCGATATTCAACAGGCTTGTCGTTTGTTCAATGATTATCCCGAGTCTCAACTAAACACGAATTGCAATTCTATTTAAAGTGATGTACTGATAACCCTCTGATTATTGTCGGAAGCTGTTTTTAGTCAAACTTCGTTTATCCCACAGCTAGTTCTAATTTGTAATAGTCTATATATTCTTTTGCAGAGAATCATTACCATACCATACACAAATATCCTACCAGGAAATGCAGGGAAATTTTCTATTTTGCAATACACACCACTAGGGATTTTATTTGCTCCGAAGGGCGTTAAAGTGTTTTTCTAAGATTTACTGTCGCGCAAGAAAGGCTACCTAAATGGTTAGCAATGTTTAAATGGTTGCCTAGTATGAGGATACGGGAATTATAAGTAGAAAGATTACAAATGTAGTACGTAGATGTATCAAACCGAAGAGATATCGATATATTTGTGCAGAATCTCATTCCTTATGCCAGCTTTAAAATCTCCATTCAGTGTAATATTTGTCCAGCAAACATAGCAGCCTTCCATTGAATGGCCACCTATTCACGCAGGCAGTTCCGCAACATGTATAATATACTTAATAGAATAAGACCTCGGCCACATACAATTCCAGTGAAACAATAGAGTTTTATGCCCAAAGGTCAAGCAATGTACAATTTTACGGCAACTTGAGGAATGTAAATTACAAATTAAACTTTATGCCCGCCCACTTTGGTCCTAATGAAATGTAATATTCGTCCTGTATACTCCTGTAACTTGCAAAGACGAAAATTAAACGCCTGAGGAATTTCAAGACTTCCCACTTTGTCCTTCCCTCCCTCTCCCACCCACTGGACTTACAAAGTTCCTTATAATGTATCCCCTTACCCACCCCCTAACTCGGCTTCCTTCATTGCTTTCGGGCTGTTTCTCACTACTTTTTCTTCAAGGTAAAGTCCAAGTAGTAAAATTGTTATAATATCACGCCTACATCAGTTTCTTAATACACAATTACAAGAATTCTCAGGATAAACGTGTTGAGGTCTAAATATCCAGAGCACTAAAGTCTTGGCACAAGGATGCGAAATAAGACAAAAGCAAAGCATACGCTTCATAAAAGTTTAATTTTGCAATACTTCATAGGTTAGGGCAATACAGAGCTAAGACTATATTATTTTTGAACGCAATTTTGTAGAATCAATCTGATAAGAAATTTTTTCCCAGTCACGGGTAGTATGTATTGTCAAAATTTGAGCTGAAACACTGCAGTGCTTTTGGCGTTTTTGTATCCTGCACAAGCCTACTTTATATATATATATATATATATATAGCCTATATATTAAAAGATATAGACAAAGTATGGCGACTGTTCTGCTTTTTGTAGAATACACAAACCGATACAACCTTTTTATACATAGAGATCAAGTATGGGTAGTGTAGCCATCGGTCGTGGCAGATGGCACGGTTGCTAACCACGCGCACTACCTGCTAGGGCAAGCACAGACGGAGGAAGGGGTAGAAGAAGCAAAACACCGTGTGAGGTATAATATTTTTATTACAAAAATGTAGATTTGACAAGGACGAAAGGCAGCTATACACACTGTTTTATTTGATTTTTCATATTTAACCGGATCATTTAAATACAGTTTAGAAGAATCTTATTTATGTCAGTTGACTACAATTTCATAGCAGTGGCCTTTAATGCAACACGTACTACATTAACCAATGTTTTTGAATTGGGCTAGCATTTTGTTTTCTATCGATCGATAGCGCGCCAGCTTAAGAGTGACCAGCTATACACAGATGACAGTTTAAAAATATTTTTTTCTCGCATTTGTAGGTATGTTACTGGCGCGAAAAATAGATAAAAACAATTTTTGAAACGGGTTGATGTGGTGTCAAAGTTTGACCTTAATGGCTGCAGAACGTTTTCAGATGTTTAAAAGTACACAAACCAACATAGCGTTTGTATAGGATAAAGATTATTTTTCTACATTGTAAATTAAATTTTCAGTTCTACATATCTATAAGGCCTATACAAATATTTTGTGGTAGGTTTTTGTCGTTACAGATTTTTATTATTAAGATTTATCTAAAGTAATTTTACTCTGACATATTTTGAGGTTAGTAATTAGCCATAACGATGTGAGTATGCAAGATATTAGAAAGCCAACGGCAATCTTTATCTATTGTTTGCGAAATTACCTTCCGTAACACACACACGAGTGCGCGAGTGCTAAACTCCAAAGGGTTATACCAGTATTAATTGGGTTAACTAATCTTTTTTCACATTATTTTCTATTTTTGTCAATTCTTTATTTCAGATATGGGTTTTTATTTTTTTAATCAATTTAATGAAAAGGGACCATTGGAAATATCCTAATGTTATCACGTAAATATGTCCTTTGAGAGTATACGCTATAACATAAACCTATAAGGCTATAGAATAAATTTAGTGATTTCCAAAAAAGAATCATTGTCTGTAGGAATATTAAGCGAAGAGCGGCAAGAATAATAGTTACTAAAATACTGACAAAGTACTTAATCATTCAAGTGTAGTCATAAAGGGGTTGGGGAACCTTTAACAGAAGGATCCAAGTATTTTAAGATGGGAGTTTCCAAGTGACCAAAATACCTAAGATAAATAAAACTGTAGTGTTAGAGAAAGCTATTTGTAAAAAGTGTGGGAATCACCAGATTCAACTAAAATGTGTAAGGGGGGAGAGATTATGCGAGGTTTAAAAAGTAAGTTATCGGAAGAGGAGTCTCGGAGGAACTAGCCTCGGAAGAGGGCAGACGTATTGGGGGGGGGGGGGGCAAGTGGTAGCAATGTAAAAGGGGTAAATTTTGTTTAATAGAATTAAGGGATTTGTGAGTTTTTTTTATGTGTATAATTTAAAAGTGCGACGTAAATGATTTAGTAAAAGATTAGGAAAGTAAGTTAGTTACGTGAAAAGTGCAGCGAAGCAGCTATCAAGGTCAAGATTCCAGAATTCAACAAACAATAAGTACTTGCTTCTTACATTATAATTACCCAACAGAGCTTCATAAACTTAATAAATTCACAACAATTTTAAATTCATTGGTATAAAATATTAATCTAGTTTTTTTCACCACTTTCTAAATAATAAAAGATCCAGACTAACGACCCGAAAGAAAGAGCAAGTAGCACTGTAATTATTAAACTTATTGTATTAAAAAATAAACCTTCATGAGTCCACCTTTTTAGTAATTGCAGTATTAAATAAGCAATCGATCTTTGTCACTGCATCGTATTAATGTAATTTGGTATAATGTGTAATAACTAAATGTCAGGAATAAATGTAGGTGTTGTTAAATTTATATGATTGTTAATTATTTAGAAACCTGAAGGTGTGACTATAGAAAGGTATGGTAATTTAAATATAAAACCTAAAGAAAAAAAATTATATTTTAAATAACTTAGGTTATAACGCTTATCGAAATTGGGGTTTTTCAATGGCATTTTTGCTAATAGTTGAATTATTATTGTACTATACTTAATTTTACCTATTATTGTTGTATGAGTAGTTGAAAAAACTTCTTCTTATCACTTATTTTATACTTGAAAGTTTTTATTACAAATATAGGGAATATATGAAAAAGAGTTGGATATAGTTCAGTGATCTAATTAAAATAAAAGAGTAAACGAAAATTACTTAAACATTCGTATTCATTCCACTATAGCTAAAATCATCTGTATATAACGATACTTCAAATGGCTGTTCACTGAATTACGCCTCACCCTGTACAACAATAAGAAATTCGCAAGGAGGTCGGATTAATTATACATTAGAAAGGGGGCTGGGGGAAGGGGAACGAACATTGTTAAAGGAGCGGTCAAGAGCCAAAGTGTAGGTATGCGCTTATTACCAGAGATTCAATTAAGGCTCACAACTTCTTTGAACGTCCCTCCACCCCTTAAATGTAACTACCCAAGACGTTCTCGATCATATCAGAGCATGTAAGGGTTGACGGGAGAGGGTTAAGTTGCTCTCAAGTGGAGGAAATTACGCTAATTTGTACAAAGTTAAAATCTACGGAAAAGTTTGTTTAATTATTAACTCAGCGGCTGTTCGAGGTAGTTTTACATTACTTGGTGTTTTGTTAAAGGGCAGGTTTTCACTGCAAGAATATGAGTTTACTTGTTTTTCATCTTCTTTTAACCGCAATCAAGTGTCTTTTTAAATGTATTTGTAGTTGTATTGACATAACTCAGTTCTCTTATTAAAAGGTTGTTTAAGTGCGTACATTCAATATATATGTCTATTGTTTGTTTCTTTTCAGTTCATCATCTAGTAATGCTACGTATATTTTGTGTACCAAAAGGTAACGAGCATCTAATATTTCAATGTCAGTCAAAATTAATTTACAATTTATTTTTTAAGAATATACTGGCCTATCATAAAAAATAGTTATTTCAATAAAATGAAATATAATAAAAATGTAAATGCAATTTTTTAAAAAAATGTTTATTTCTATAACTTTTTAATATAAGCTATTACTCAATATCTAGTATTATTTAGTATAGACGATTCCTTAACACCTTGAATATTTGTCCTCTAAGCAATGAAAACTATGGTAAAAGCTACACGATATCTCCTCTGCTACAAGGAAAATAATTTCTTTTTCTTAACTACTTGGGTCTATATGTAGTTCACACAGTTTCGATCCACGCGTCTCTCGTGGTGGTACGTCCGCTTGCATTGAGTAGTCCTGACTATGCCAGCGTATCCACCTTTGTTTGCGTCAAACTGAGGCGGTGCCGCGAGGCATTCGAGCAGAGCCGCGCCGCGCGCTGGCGATACTTGGGCCTATGTAGTTCACACAGTTTCGATCGTCTCTCGTGGTGGTACGTCCACTTGCATTGAGCAGTCCTGACTATGTCAGCGTATACACCTTTGTTTGCCTCAAACTGAGGCGGTGCCGCGAGGCATTCGAGCCGAGCCGCGCCGCGCGCTGGCGATACTTGGGCCTATGTAGTTCACACAGTTTCGATCGTCTCTCGTGGTGGTACGTCCACTTGCATTGAGCAGTCCTGACTATGTCAGCGTATACACTTTTGTTTGCCTCAAACTGAGGCGGTGCCGCGAGGCATTCGAGCCGAGCCGCGCCGCGCGCTGGCGATACTTGGGCCTATGTAGTTCACACAGTTTCGATCCACGCGTCTCTCGTGGTGGTACGTCCACTTGCATTGAGTAGTCCTGATTATGCCAGCGTATCCACCTTTGCCTCAAACTGAGGCGGTGCCGCGAGGCATTCGAGCAGAGCCGCGCCGCGCGCTGGCGATACTTGGGCCTATGTAGTTCACACAGTTTCGATCGTCTCTCGTGGTGGTACGTCCACTTGCATTGAGCAGTCCTGACTCTGTCAGCGTATACACCTTTGTTTGCCTCAAACTGAGGCGGTGCCGCGAGGCATTCGAGCAGAGCCGCGCCGCGCGCTGGCGATACTTGGGCCTATGTAGTTCACACAGTTTCGATCGTCTCTCGTGGTGGTACGTCCGCTTGCATTGAGTAGCCCTGACTATGTCAGCGTATCCACCGTTGTTTGCCTCAAACTGAGGCGGTGCCGCGAGGCATTCGAGCCGAGCCGCGCCGCGCGCTGGCGATACTTGGGCCTATGTAGTTCACACAGTTTCGATCCACACGTCTCTCGTGGTGGAACGTCCGCTTGCATTGAGTAATCCTGACTATGTCAGCGTATACACCTTTGTTTGCCTCAAACTGAGGCGGTGCCGCGAGGCATTCGAGCCGAGCCGCGCCGCGCGCTGGCGATACTTGGGCCTATACTAACGGTGTCCGGAATGACGCTCGATCTCGTATTACAAGAAAGGTAACGGTCCTACCGTATAACATGCTCACTGTCGCGTTACACTCTCGGTTCTGCACCAACACTTGTAGTTGCGATATACGTAAGGTCTCATGTTCGGACACTTCAAAGCGAGTGTCTATTATAAGAGAAAATACATTTATAACATTTTAATATTATTTCGCAACATCTAACATAATTAGTTGATGCAATTAACTGGTTTAAATTAGTGTAGATAATACAATAAAAATATTGAAAAGAACCCCAATACCACAAAAATAATCAAAAATAACAAATAAAACAACCCTCTGATGATGATGACATGGTCATCGAAATGTACCTAAGGGTTTAATCTTAAGTAACTTGTTTTATTTGTCCCTCTGATGATGATGACATGGTCATCGAAATGTACATAAGGGTTTAATCTTAAGTAACTTGTTTTATTTGTTATTTTTGATTATTTTTGTGGTATTGGGGTTCTTTTCAATATTTTTATTGTAATATATTGTACCACTGTGCTCTTGATATTGTATAGTGTAGATAACTTTAAAGATAACATCTTGAACAAAATTTAGTATTTTTACATTAGATTATAAACAGTTGTTTATATGAAAATTACTGTTGGAATTCAGAAAAACAATAAAAACGGAAAAACTAAAAAGTTAGAATAAAAGGCTTGGTTAGACGACCGAAATCACTTGATATGTTGAGTTACGACAGGTTTTAACACCTCTCCAAGATTTGATTAAAGTTCAAAGTGAGTGTAAAAAAGTTTGCACAATATTTTAATTTAAAACAAATACAAAAGTAAAATTTATAAATAAATAATATCACATCCCACTGCAGTCAGGGCGTACGCCTTACCGTAACGCCTTCCAAGCAATAAATATTCTTCTCCCGAAAGGAGCAGATTTTTTCCTGTTTTTCACGGATGCTTCTCCCAACCCACCCCTTGTGTTAAGGGATGCTTGTCACGTACCACTCAAGACGAGTTATTGTTTAAGCATTATATATACATGCACACAGAGATACAATTTACTTTAGCGTAGGCTGCAATGCTCTCTTCTGTTATTTATGTAGTAATGTTTGATAACTTGTGATGAGTGGGTATATTAGCATTATATCTGTTTTGTTTAATCTTCCTTTACTGATGTTAGCGGGATATTTGGTCGGTAACTAGTGTTTCTTAAAGTGTGTAAGAAATTACTTAATTTTATTAACGAATTTAAAACACAATAATATTATCAATAACTTCTATTGGCTTAATTAATAGAATGCGATATCAAATTAGAGTTACTTAGATATCTCTTTGCGTTTTAACATTGATTTGGAACGCACACAAAATTCACAAGTGGGTAGTGACTCATAGAAATTTATATTATTAAATAATTCACTATTTTTATTAAATTTTAACCTGAAGCAAATTAAAATCACTTAACATCCGAGTTAGTATGCTGAACAAATGTTATTAAAGGCCTTATGGGCAATAATGAACATTGTGTTTGCCTTGTTTAAGCCATATAGGCATTAAGTTTGGAAACATTACCTTTCCAAGAATAGAGATTTCCAGCTGAATTTCAAAATATTCATACACGTAAAAAAAACGGATTTTTAAATAAAAATTAGATATTTTATAGGGTAGAAAGTTACACTATTTTAAATTCAAAGAGATTAGTTTATTTTAATGCGCTCAGTTTCTAGAAACAAAACAGAAAATAAAATTTATTTTAATCGTGTGTGAAAATCAAGTGGATGTTAAATCTGGAAATGACAATCAGTATTCTTCAGTAACAGTTTGTACAGTACTGTGACTGAGTGGATATCGATTTCTGAGCTTTACCTCCCACGCATGGTAGAAAAGTGAATATTGGAAATGTGTTTCACAACTTAAATTTGCTAAATTTATAACAGTAACATAAATATGACTGAAGTTAAATAAATTCTATTGAACCCAAAATACTATTTACGGAAGAAATTTCAAAATTTTGTGAAAAAGAATACTTAAAGTAAAACTTCAGAATTCCTTAGAAAATAAGTTTTTAAAATTATTTTCGATAGAAAACTTTGATTTTTTATTAGCAATGAATTGTTTAAAACCGCAACACAAAAGAATTGTTTATATTAAATAGAGCATTATAAAGAAAAGTAAATAATAAAGTTATATTAAGTTTGTCGTGTAGGTCTCGGCCTACACAAAAGCACGCTGGCCTGGCTAGGAACACTATATCACAGTTACGTTGAAAGCCTTACTTTGCCCCCTATAAGTCACAAAACTGAGGGTAAGTGACCAAGGGTAATTGTAATTTAATTATAACTACCACCTTCTTCTTACAAACCCCCACCCCTTACAAAGTCTCTAATTGTTTCCAGTCGAGAATAATTACTTAGGGCAGCAATTTAAGCCCAACGTGACCCCTTTCTTGATATATGACTGCCTTATTCTTACTTCGCCCCCCCGCGTCTCGACAAGTGTTTCTTGTATCTGAGCATACAGGGTGTTCGCGATAGCAACCACATCTACGGTACACAAGTAAAATTTTCAACCAATCTTCTAAGAAACCTGTTCGCCCTGTTCTTATGTGTAAACTATTATTCTACATTATGGAAACGTAAGACAGACGATTTTACTTTTTATCGACATACAAAGTCTAGTCTTTAGATGTCACATTAATAAATTGTAAATACGGGAACAGGTTTTTCAAATTTGTTAAATGAGTAGGGCAAACATAAAAAGCTAGACAGTTGATCATTATAAGTAATTCACTGTTAAACTAGGGTTGCTATAGTAACATAAACTAAATATTTAAATTAAATAAATGATTTGTTAGATTAATAAATAAATAATCTAACAAATTAGTTAATTTCAATTATTAATTTCTTAAGTAGTTAAATTAATAATGAATTATCTTGCTAAATAACATAAATTAAATAGAAACCAAGAATCATGTAAAATAACTCAAACATAACGATACACTCGCAAAAATTAATTTAATTGATACATGTTTCGACAGCCAACTTGTCTTTATCAGTGGCGGGTAAATCTGGAGTAGTTAATAGTACTTCTAACTTACTTTGTAAAGAGTAAGTAGTGTATTAATTTACTTACTAGCCCTTCAGTGTACATCTGCCAATCATGAGCACATCTTAGCCGTTGAAAGATGTATGGCACTAAATTAATTTTTGCTAAATATATTGTGAGATGTTTATTTTGCAAGTTTGCTGCACCTTCCTTCAGATTATTCCGTAGTACCAGATTACACTACTAAGCTTATAACATGACTATTAATTAGTTATAGATGATGCTATTAATAAGTGTAATTATTTTAGAGGTTAAAATACAATTATGTAAAGAATAATAACAATTATTATTATATTTTTAAAAAATGTAATCATTTGTCCGTTTCTGTTTCTTTTCGTCAAGTATGTGTTAAAACTATTTAATAACAAAGCTAGTAGCTAAGTAAGAAATCAGATAATCTGATAACACTTGGTTTTCGTCAAGTATGTGTTAAAACTATTAAATAATAAAGCTAGTAATTAAGTAAGAGGTCAGATAATCTGATAACACTTGGTTTTCGTCAAGTATGTGTTAAAACTATTAAATAACAAAGCTAGTAATTAAGTAAGAGATCAGATAATCTGATAACACTTGGTTTTCGTCAAGTATGTGTTAAAACTATTAAATAACAAAGCTAGTAATTAAGTAAGCGATCAGATAATCTGATAACACTTGGTTTTCGTCAAGTATGTGTTAAAACTATTAAATAATAAAGCTAGTAATTAAGTAAGAGGTCAGATAATCTGATAACACTTGGTTTTCGTCAAGTATGTGTTAAAACTATTAAATAACAAAGCTAGTAATTAAGTAAGAGATCAGATAATCTGATAACACTTGGTTTTCGTCAAGTATGTGTTAAAACTATTAAATAACAAAGCTAGTAATTAAGTAAGAGATCAGATAATCTGATAACACTTGGTTTTCGTCAAGTATGTGTTAAAACTATTAAATAACAAAGCTAGTAATTAAGTAAGAGATCAGATAATCTGATAACACTTGGTTTTCGTCAAGTATGTGTTAAAACTATTAAATAACAAAGCTAGTAATTAAGTAAGCGATCAGATAATCTGATAACACTTGGTTTTCGTCAAGTATGTGTTAAAACTATTAAATAATAAAGCTAGTAATTAAGTAAGAGGTCAGATAATCTGATAACACTTGGTTTTCGTCAAGTATGTGTTAAAACTATTAAATAACAAAGCTAGTAATTAAGTAAGAGATCAGATAATCTGATAACACTTGGTTTTCGTCAAGTATGTGTTAAAACTATTAAATAACAAAGCTATTAATTAAATAAGAGATCAGATAATCTGATAACATTTGGTTTTCGTCAAGTATGTGTTAAAACTATTAAATAACAAAGCTAGTAATTAAGTAAGAGATCAGATAATCTGATAACACTTGGTTTTCGTCAAGTATGTGTTAAAACTATTAAATAACAAAGCTAGTAACTAAGTAAGAGATCAGATAATCTGATAACACTTGGTTTTGGTTAAGATACTAAAATAGGCCTACGTCGAAGCAAACTTGAATAATGAAATCAATTTCTATAAGTAATAGATAATATAAATGACATTACATACATATTGTCTCTTTTCATTTTACGAAATGTTTATGGAAAGAAGTAAGTACATTTAGAATATATACGTAGTTGCGTGTGAAATAAAGCATTGTTGTAAGAGTATGCGCACGTGTGTAGATAAGTTTGCAAAGGCGTTATGTATCAAAATCGTTCCACATTTTATAACTTTAGAACTGTTGAAATACGTAATCATTTACCAATAATACGTAATTATTTAAGTAAAGCTTATAACGGAGAGGAATATTAAAAAAATATTCTGGGAGCAAGTAGGTAGAATATGACGTCATGAAGATCTGATTTATATATAAAATGACTCTTTATTTTATAATTTTAGGACTGCTGAAATTTACCAATAATACGTAATTTTTGAAGTGCAAACTTTTTATGGTGAAAAATATAAAAAATATTCTTTGAGTAAGTCGTTGAACGTGACGTCATTACTCGGGAATTTTTACGAGAATGCGTAACCAACCGGAGATCAACGGTGACCACGAAAATTTCCGAAAGCAAAAAATGGTGATAACCATTTACCAGAAAATAAGCCCTTACGTATTCACTTTCTTAACTATAATAAAATTAAAGTATTAAAGGCCTTTTATAAGTTAATGTTGGGTTGTTCTTAACGACCTCCTAATGATATTCATAATTTCATTTTGTAAATCTATTTATTTGAAGTTTTGTATCTTTCGGCAGTCAAATTATTGCATTTTTTTAACTACAAAACTAAACCGTGTTTTTCAAAATTGTGCGAATGTGAAATGAGACAAGAAAAATCAATTAATTTGCTGTTATTATGATTCTACCATAGACCGTAAAATCATTTTTTTTAGTCATACGTGGACACAAATCAAATTTCTCGAAATATAAAACTAGAAAAGTTTTTCGTTATCTAAGTAAAGTTAGACATTGGGCGAGGGGTTGTGGGTAGGGGCGGAAAGTTCGCGGCGACGACCGCAGTTCTGAAAGGACTAAGTTTCGGTAGAGTTCCGGTTTAACCGGAAATGTACAAACACACTTGACAAACATAGCCCCGCTCTGATGACCCGGCACCCGGCTTCTTCAGCCGCTGATAAGACTACGCTAATCTGTTGGGGTGACTCCCGGGCATGTCCTCTTATCTTACAACTTGGGAATCTATTTCCTAGAGATGACGTCATCACGTGACTATTAGTGGATTGTGCAACAATTAACGCATTATGCGTTAAGACCTAAGAGCAATAATAATAATAATAATAATATTACATATATTTCTTATATTCACATGATTATTACTAAGTAGGCCAACATTTTCTTGTATATCTATAGAGAGACTGCCTCGTCAATTTTTGAGTTAAAGAGCTGTCATGCGATATCATTCAAGTAATACGTTTAGAAATTAACAATTGTTGAGAAAAATTTTTTTTGTGTTGAGTTTATTTTTTTCTCAACATAACTTACTGATTAACTGCTCAGTTTTTAACATTATGGTTACAGTCCATGCTTCTTTAACATATTCGCACGCACGTACACACACCCAC
>JBAIZL010000009.1:7117363-7202363 GCA_036971475.1 Prosapia bicincta
GCAATATTTTATGAGGAACCAAATGTAAGTGCCTCTCTTTCAAGTACATAATACAAAATAATAATTCCGAAAAGAGAAATGGTATGGTTTGTGTATCCTTCTGATTTAAACACATCTTATAAATTTTATAATTAGAATACGTCACAATTATTAAACAGGGTAACTTTTTCCTCAAAAATAATGATTTTGCATTTGCACGACTACTGAAATCGACAACCTTAAATCCCAGGTTGTAATGTTACTAAAGAAAACACTTAGTATGAACGTTGGTTGCTTTTGTAGTAAAAAGGCTTATGTATAAACAGATTTAGAGAATATAGGTATGATGAAGTCAGAGACAGTAAACCCATTAATAGAGGAGACTTTCGAAATACATCTTTAATGTGACCCTAATAACAATCTGGAAAGTAGAGAAATAAGTAGGTATGATGAAGTCAGAGACAGTAAACCCATTAATAGAGGAGACTTTCGAAATACATCTTTAATGTGACCCTAATAACAATCTGGAAAGTAGAGAAATAAGTAGGTATGATGAAGTCAGAGACAGTAAACCCATTAATAGAGGAGACTTTAGAAATACATCTTTAGTGTGGCCCTAATAACAATCTGGAAAGTAGAGAAATAAGTAGGTATGGTGAAGTATGAAAGACTTGAGGAATAGACCCGGGCACTCCAACCTACGGCCCGCGGGCCACATCCCGCCCTCGAACAGATTTTCCCGGCCCACGGAAAGCTAGCATACTGGAGAAAAAAAATTATTTGATAATATATTTCCTTTTAAGCATTTTTAACATTAAATATGAATACACTACTTGTCTCCCACTTGCCACTTCTTTTCTCTAAAAGTGAAAAGTAAACTAGCTGTAAACAAGTAAAAAGCTAAGCCAGAAATTTTCAAAAACCACCACTGAGCTCTTGATTAGAAAAAAACGTCGTGAGTGTATGGGGGGGGGCTAGACTTTTTGCCCTGAAATATTACCGTCCATCTTTCCTCCAAAAGTTTTCGATGTGACCTTGGTGAGTAAAAGAGGTTGGAGACCCTTGGAATAGATATAATGATCCCTAGTCTGGGAAAAAGCAAAAAGGGACATTGTTATTGCTGGACAAGGACGCTTACCCAAAATATTCAACCAGGATCATTTTACATAGTTACAACCGGGTCATGAAGATAGCTTTAAACCCAGCGTTAGCTTTGAAATTATTCTCGTTAAATGAAGAAGCAAAGAATTATTTTCAGACGCCTATAAAAACAAGTACTTCCTTACCTTGAAAAACCTAACAGGTAAAAATAGTTTTAATACAAAGTATAAAAAATAAATCTGAAAAGAATAATGACTGAGTTTGTATTTTCTTTGGCTAGAAACACAAAATATAACATTATAAATAAATTCATGATGTGTAAAATATCCGGCAACAACTTCTTCCGCCTGGGCAGAAGACACTGATGAAGATCGTCACATAGCGATCAAAAACTTTCTGTCTCAGTAAGTTCTAACTAATTTACAAAATTTAAAGTTCGGATGGACATAAACTATTGTTTAAGTGATTAATAAGATTCACCGAACGTAATGACTACAAAATTCAAGAATTGTTCTACCGTAGAAGATTTTGGATTTTTGCGGTACGAAAATATTAAAATACATCCCAAGTTGTAGTATTGTTGAAAAAAAATTTTTTAATGCTGCTTTTGTAAAAAACATTTTACCATACATATCTGATATTCACAGGAGAAAGCAACAAGGGGAATTGATGAATTCGGCTGCCCATCATATTGCTCATAAAAGTTCGAGCTCGGACTGGAAAGCAGTATCAGTAAAGCTTCCTACAAAGTATACAAGCAGCAGCGTCCCGTCTGGTAGGTACGAAAACTGGATCCCACATATGTAGAATACATTTTATGCGCAATTTTCGGCAGCCCTTCTAAAGTATCTTTAGAATCTGCTACCCAGCTCCGCCCACACAAGGAAACGGTCGAAAACAAATGCTCTGCAGAGCAAAATGGCGAATAAATAAAAGGCAGAAAATTAGCTCGGGCCCAAAGTCCCGTGCCAACAGTATGGAGGCCGAGGTCTATTAATTTGATTAATATACGCAGACAGTATCTTCCTTAGAATGGATTTATGCTTCGGGATTGGCATGAGGACTGATTTTTCTGGCGGTTCACCCAGCCAAATGGCGGCAGTGGGTGCTTTACGGCCATTGTAGGAAAGTAGCGAAACAATGAAGTACTTTAGATATCATACGCCATTTCTGTATGAGTTATGTGAGATATATGATTGTATGTTTGCAACCCAAGTTGGCAGGCTTGAAGGGTGCGTAGCAATCGTGTCTATTATACCTGCTTTTCCCTCGACGATACTTTGTAGTCTACTGTTTGCTGGCCAGAGCCTATATATTTTTTAGAAAATAGAATCTTTCCGGAAAATATAAATGAGAATATAGAAAAGTAGAAATCTTTAGAACAAATACACAATTACTGGAAATATATTTTTGGTATAGACACTCCAACCTTCGGAAATCTTTGCACTTAGAGTTTTGGCCAACATTATTTAAACATGCCTTCATTAGAACTTGAGCATTCCAAACATTAGCTTTCCCAAAACAACGTCCCTCGGCTAAAAATAAACACTTTTTTAAAATTTTCTTTATTTTGACTCATTTATTTACTCAAATGAAATTCCTTACTTCGATCTTTACTTTACTATTCTTGGATTAATTTTGTAAGGCTTTTTAATACTTTGCTTATTTATTGTAAGCTATTAGCGTACACAAGAGATTTACCAAAAGACGAATTTCATGAATAAACACGTTCTATTTTATGTATTTCAAAAACTAATATTCAAGATTAAATAGTCATTTAACCACTTTTATTTCAACTTTTTTCAGTAAGAATATTACACAAAAACGTATAAACACGTTGGCACAGCGAAGACACTTGTATTTTATTATTGTACCACGTTAATGTTACGTTACGTTATTGTTATTCTATCACGTTGATGTTACGTCACGTTATTGTTATTCTACCACGTTAATGTTACGTTACGTTATTGTTATTCTATCACGTTGATGTTACGTCACGTTATTGTTATTCTACCACGTAATGTTACGTTACGTTATTGTTATTCTATCACGTTAATGTTACGTTGCGTTATTGTTATTATATCACGTTGATGTTACGTTACGTTATTGTTATTATATTACGTTAATGTTACGTTACGTTATTGTTATTATATTACGTTAATGTTACGTTACGTTATCGTTATTATGTTACGTTGATGTTACGTTACGTTATCGATATTATATTACGTTGATGTTACGTTGCGTTATTGTTATTATATTACGTTAATGTTACGTTACGTTATTGTTATTCTACCACGTTATTGTTACGTCACGTTATTGTTATTATATTACGTTAATGTTACGTTACGTTATTGTTATTCTACCACGTTAATGTTAGGTTACGTTATTGTTATTGTACCACGTTAATGTTACGTTACGTTATTGTTATTATATTACGTTGATGTTACGTTACGTTATTGTTATTCTACCACGTTATTGTTACGTCACGTTATTGTTATTATATTACGTTGATGTTACGTTACGTTATTGTTATTCTACCACGTTAATGTTACGTTACGTTATTGTTATTGTACCACGTTAATGTTACGTTACGTTATTGTTATTATATTACGTTGATGTTACGTTACGTTATTGTTATTCTACCGCGTTAATGTTACGTTACGTTATTGTACCACGTTAATGTTACGTCACGGTATTGTTATTGTACCACGTTAATGTTACGTCACGTTATTGTTATTATATTACGTTAATGGTTCCCCTTTAAATACGAGGTACAATAATAAGAAGACATTTTGACCACGTGACCTAAGGCTTCTTTATAATAATCCTTTCGAATAGTTACCATAATCATTATATTTACATTTATGGTTTTGTATATATAAAGAAAATTAATCACAGCAATAAAACAGACTAAACATAAATATACCTGATGATGTAACACTAATATAGTTTACAAAAATGGATTATAAACCTGCGTTAAATTAGAATTAATAAAGGTGATGGACTTGAACGAAGCAAAGAGTGACGTTGAAAGAGATTAGATTTACTTGGAGTATTACCACACAATAAGATTACCTTGTAGTTAGAAACCGGTCAGTCAGTAGGACATTAACCACCTGAAACTGATTAGAGAAGTTTGTGATTAAGGTAGGGAATAAAATAAGAGTAGGGCCTATACAGATTTATCTGGAGCATTTTCAAAGTGAAAAAGTTTTGGTTTATTATGTTATATTAATTAAAAAACTAAATAAATGTAGCAGAAATTGCAAGTAAGTTTTGAAAAAAGGGAACGTTATAGCCAAGAACACAGTTTCCTATATGAGATATGTAACTATTATCATTATTAATAACTTTATATGAAATTATTGAGAGCCTTTGATCTGCTGTTTCTTTTATTTAGTTCTTAGAATTCAGAGAAAATTGTAAGAATTCCTAGAGATAAGGGACCAAAAGTAACGAAAAACGTTGACAAGGGTGACCCGATGACCTTCGTGTTTAATGTTAAAGAGAAACCACGCCATTATACTTAATTAAGTGACAAGGTGTGTGCGTGTGTGTGTGCGCGGTGTGAGGGAGAGAGAGAGTGGGGGGAAGGTAGAGAGAGAGAAGAGAATTTTTTTGTCTTATTGTCTATCAAAGCAGTAATTTAATAACTAAAAAAATAAGAACTATTAAAGGTTTAAACGTGAAGCCGGCCCATAACAGCTGATTTTACATAATCGCTGGTTAGATATAAAAACTTAATTCATCGCCCCAATTTACAACTCACCCCAAACTACCCTATGTCATACCCACCCCCTTATTTTCATCAATAAATTGTAACAAATCTGAAATAAGACATATAAAACTTAGCGAAGCATAATTCTACACTCAGTGTTCCGGGGGTTGGTAGCAATTGGTTTGGCGCCCAAATACACACACCCCATACCCGCTGCAAAAACAAACCGTATTATTCCGAATGCTTGAACATGAAAACTGTCCTCGACCCGTCGAGTTTTCAGGAAGTGAAAAACGTGAAATTGAACTTGTCATGTGTTCTGATTAAAAGTTGAAAGGGTGTGGGCGGGGGGATGATATACTAGTCTCGGGGAGGATATTTTCTTACAGACAACAACAGAATACAAATTGCTTTAAGGGTTGTTTTGATTTTTCTAGATTTTGAGTAATTCTTCCTCGTCAATGAACAATTCAATCGACTCTAGGACTGAATGAACACTGTTTTCCTTTTGTTTTAAATGAATTTTTTAAAACTGGATTTAGAATTAGCAAATGAAAAGTCACTTATGAGAATCAATGTCATAACAGATTAAGATATTTATTTCTACTAAGCTAAGAACAATTGTTTGAGTAAACGTTTCTTAGTGTTACAATATTATCCCCGCTGCTTGTTTCATAGATAAAACTGTATCTGTACTTAATGTATTAAAATAAATGAAATTGGGTTTCTTAAAGTCCTATACGTTCTGTTTTCATAAATGTAGTGATTAAAAATGAATAAAATTACAAATTTCATTTAAACGTAACAGTTAATTATAATTCGATTAGTTAACTCGATAGATAAATCGATTAGTTAGTTTTACCACCTAATTAGATATGTGCATTCTGTTAAAAGCTTATCATTACAAATGAAAGCTATAAAAGATTATTACCTAAACCTACAGTAGAGGGATACACTCCTGAGGGTTATAGGACACTTTACAGCCTGTAAGCGATTTAATGCTTGCACAACTGTAACTTTACAGGAGGTAACTTCAAAGCTTTACGCTTGTTAGACATGTGTGGAGTAATATACGGTATTACCTAAACCTACAGTAGAGGGATACACTTCTGAGGGTTATAGGACACTTTACAGCCTGTAAGCGATTTAATGCTTGCACAACTGTAACTTTACAGGAGGTAACTTCAAAGCTTTACGCTTGTTAGACATGTGTGGAGTAATATACGGTATTACCTAAACCTACAGTAGAGGGATACACTTCTGAGGGTTATAGGACACTTTACAGCCTGTAAGCGATTTAATGCTTGCACAACTGTAACTTTACAGGAGGTAACTTCAAAGCTTTACGCTTGTTAGACATGTGTGGAGTAATATACGGTATTACCTAAACCTACAGTAGAGGGATACACTTCTGAGGGTTATAGGACACTTTACAGTCTGTAAGCGATTTAATGCCTGCACAACTGTAACTTTACAGGAGGTAATTTCAAAGCTTTACCCTTGTTAGACATGTGTGGAGTAATATACGCAGAAATAGGCATAGATAACTGTTCACAGAGTAACGACAACAAGGTATGTTAGACATGTGTGGAGTAATGTACGCAGAAATAGGCATAGATAACTGTTCACAGAGTAACGACAACAAGGTATGTTAGACATGTGTGGAGTAATGTACGCAGAAATAGGCATAGATAACTGTTCACAGAGTAACGACAACAAGGTATGTTAGAAATGTGTGGAGTAGTAATAAACGCAGAAATAGGCATAGATAACTGATCACAGAGTGACGACAACAAGGTATGTTAGACGTGTGTGGAGTAATATACGCAGAAATAGGCATAGATAACTGATCACAGAGTAACGACAAGGTATGTTAGACGTGTGTGGAGTAATTTACGCAGAAATAGGCATAGATAACTGTTCGAAGAGTAACGACAACAAGGTACGTTAGACATGGTGGAGTAATATACGCAAAAATAGGCATAGATCACTGTTCACAGAGTAACGACAACAAGGTATGTTAGAAATGTGTGAAGTAGTAATAAACGCAGAAATAGGCATAGATAACTGTTCACAGAGTAACGACAACAAGGTATGTTAGACATGGTAGAGTAATTTACGCAAAAATAGGCATAGATCACTGTTCACAGAGTAACGACAACAAGGTATGTTAGACATGTGTGGAGTAATATACGCAGAAATAGGCATAGATAACGGTTCACAGAGTAACGACAACAAGGTATGTTAGACATGTGTGGAGTAATATACGCAAAAATAGGCATAGATCACTGTTCACAGAGTAACGACAACAAGGTATGTTAGAAATGTGTGAAGTAGTAATAAACGCAGAAATAGGCATAGATAACTGTTCACAGCGTAACGACAACAAGGTATGTTAGACATGTGTGGAGTAATATACGCAAAAATAGGCATAGATAACGGTTCACAGAGTAACGACAACAAGGTATGTTAGACCTGTGTGGAGTAATGTACGCAGAAATAGGCATAGATAACTGATCACAGAGTAACGACAACAAGGTATGTTAGACATGTGTGGAGTAATATACGCAAAAATAGGCATAGATAACTGTTCACAGCGTAACGACAACAAGGTATGTTAGACATGTGTGGAGTAATGTACGCAGAAATAGGCATAGATAACGGTTCACAGAGTAACGACAACAAGGTATGTTAGACCTGTGTGGAGTAATTTACGCAGAAATAGGCATAGATAACTGTTCACAGCATAACGACAACAAGGTATGTTAGACATGTGTGGAGTAATAAACGCAGAAATAGGCATAGATAACGGTTCACAGAGTAACGACAACAAGGTATGTTAGACCTGTGTGGAGTAATTTACGCAGAAATAGGCATAGATAACTGTTCACAGCGTAACGACAACAAGGTATGTTAGACATGTGTGGAGTATTGTACGCAGAAATAGGCATAGATAACGGTTCACAGAGTAACGACAACAAGGTATGTTAGACCTGTGTGGAGTAATTTACGCAGAAATAGGCATAGATAACTGTTCACAGCGTAACGACAACAAGGTATGTTAGACATGTGTGGAGTAATAAACGCAGAAATAGGCATAGATAACGGTTCACAGAGTAACGACAACAAGGTATGTTAGACATGTGTAGAGTAATGTACGCAGAAATAGGCATAGATAACTGTTCACAGAGTAACGACAACAAGGTATGTTAGACCTGTGTAGAGTAATGTACGCAGAAATAGGCATAGATAACTGTTCACAGAGTAACGACAACAAGGTATGTTAGACATGTGTGGAGTAATAAACGCAGAAATAGGCATAGATAACGGTTCACAGAGTAACGACAACAAGGTATGTTAGACATGTGTAGAGTAATGTACGCAGAAATAGGCATAGATAACTGTTCACAGAGTAACGACAACAAGGTATGTTAGACCTGTGTAGAGTAATGTACGCAGAAATAGGCATAGATAACTGTTCACAGAGTAACGACAACAAGGTATGTTAGACCTGTGTGGAGTAATGTACGCAGAAATAGGCATAGATAACGGTTCACAGAGTAACGACAACAAGGTATGTTAGACCTGTGTAGAGTAATTTACGCAGAAATAGGCATAGATAACTGTTCACAGCGTAACGACAACAAGGTATGTTAGACATGTGTGGAGTAATAAACGCAGAAATAGGCATAGATAACGGTTCACAGAGTAACGACAACAAGGTATGTTAGACATGTGTAGAGTAATGTACGCAGAAATAGGCATAGATAACGGTTCACAGAGTAACGACAACAAGGTATGTTAGATATGTGTAGAGTAATGTACGCAGAAATAGGCATAGATAACTGTTCACAGAGTAACGACAACAAGGTATGTTAGACCTGTGTAGAGTAATGTACGCAGAAATAGGCATAGATAACTGTTCACAGAGTAACGACAACAAGGTATGTTAGACATGTGTAGAGTAATGCACGCAGAAATAGGCATAGATAACTGTTCACAGAGTAACGACAACAAGGTATGTTAGACATAACTGTTACAAGTATTAACCCAAGCAGCCCCCATTACACCAAATTGTATCCTTCCAACAATTTCCAAACCCAGTGGTGACCAAATATTCTCTCTCTCTAACTGAGGATTTTATCTTAAATCCTAGTTCAACGTTTTTTTTTTTTAATTGTATAACTTTAAACCTGAATGTCAGCTTCGAATTTGCGATCAAATTTTTTTAAAACTATTTACGTCTCAAACATTTTTTTTCCTTTCTTTTGTCGAAGTAAGGTTTGTTCCTCATCTTTTTACTATTCAGGAGAGAAACTATTGTGATAACTCAGCAGTGTTGCCGAATTTTCAAAACAAAAACATAGTTCCAAAATATCTGCTACAAAAAAACTAACAGGTAGAAATTTCTCATAAAAGCCAGCTAAAATATTCTGTCATGGTCATCGGTTGTGCCACAAGACGGTAATCTTTGTTGATAACGTAATATTGATAATGCAGAATACAAGTAAATGTCCATCTTCCCCAGCGTCATTAGACTTATCAGATTCAAATAAAGTGGCGCACACTAATATAGCCTCTATCTGCCAAAGCTAAACTTACTTAGATCATAATACTGTATAGTTCAAACGTGTGTAAAACATTAGTTAGTCTTATTAATCACACTACTGTAAGGGCCTTGAAACTTCTAGTCTGCACGTGTCTTTACATTCCGGTAATTGCAATAAGTCCTACTCCAGGAGCAACCCCGCACACGTGATGTCATAATTACCCTCTACCATAGTTTCACGAGATCATTTTGTCTTCAACGAGGTATAGTCTAAGAGGCAGATACTTCCTTATGGCCTTCCCTCTGGTTACTAGTAGGTCTATTTTAGGTATATATGCGAACCACGATCACTCCAGAAGGTTTTAGTCCCTTGCTTAGGGTATGGCCAAACTTGCGTTTTATTGAAGATGGGCGCTCAGCATGCAAAACATAAATTCAAAAGTCTCCTAGCTGTGCCACACTAGGCAGCTTGTAAATTGGCTTGTTTTTAACGCAAAGCGTCCCAGACGAAAAAGTGGCCAGACCATGACACAACCAAAATGCGAACATTGCTGGGTAAAATAAGGTTGCTCTTCTAGATAACAATATACTTAAAATGCTTTATACGTTGATAATGTATTTTTGAAATTAATACTTCTTTTGTCGCATCTGGGAAGATTTTGAATTTGAAAAATCTCTTGTTTTCCGTTCAACTCACAAATATTTCTATGTAGGCTAAATGTCAGATGAAGGTATGTAGGCCTATTTATTCTATACTGATATTTTTCAAATAAATTTAATAAATAGATTTTATAAATATTATATAAAATATTTAAAATATATATTTCTAAAATATTTTATAATATTATAAATAAATAGCAATATTACATAGATTTGTAACTAGATGCTTTATACTCACTTTCCTAATGTTTCTTTCTTTTCTTTGTTCTTCTCGTTCCTACTTTCACCAACAACATTTGCTATAGTAGCTAGCCAACCTTTTTTTTTTTATAATATGTATTTTAATATCATATAAAAACTGTCGAGATTGAATCCATAAAATAATACTTGTCTCACAAAACTGCACTGGCAATTAGAAATAACCCTACCTCACTGCCCTACCTGTATTCACGTCGGTGGGAACGCAATGAAGCTAGCAAGTGGACCTAACCAGCGTCTGACGATGGCGTGTGGCATTTCTTCTACAACCTGCCTATGAATGTAGGCGTCTATTCACGCTGAGCGTTCAGCTTTAAAAAGAACTCAAGTGTACCCCTAGCCTAAGTCCTTACAAAACTATAATAGTAATACTGGCTGATCATTTGGCCATTTGCGGCTCACTCAAATGCGGCCGTCTGTGGCTGGTCGTATCACTCAAGTATTGGATGATACCTTGTAGGGACAGGCAAGGCTCTACTAGGGGGGAAACAGTGGTGTCAGGGACAAGCCTTGGGCGATTAAAATTATATTTTCAACTAAAAATCATTAGAGAAAAATGTACGAAAGGAAATATGCATTCTTTCATTTTTAAATAACTTGACTTGAACAGTTATCTTAATAGTTTCTGTCGTTACAAAGATCACATCTTGTTCCTTGTGAGGAACCAGTTCCCCGCCCGTTCTTTTATTGTAGAATTTCTTTCTAGATAAGTAAGTCATGAATCAAAGGTATACAGTAAGTTAGAGAACTTTACTGAATGACATATTTGTTTTTCTTTTGTCCTTTAAAATGAAATGAAACGCCAGTTTCTTATTTATTTAAATTAGCAATGTCCTAAACAAGTAACACTGGATATATAGACTAGCCTATATATATTTAGCAAAAACTTCCCGAAAAGTATGTTATAAGAATATAAATTGCTATATTGGGATTGGTGGGGTTTATTGTTTTACGTAAGTGGTTTATTTCAATGATATATAGTTGCCAACAGATGTTATATAAGTGGGACATTTTATTGCTTAATGATAACTGATACGTGTCAACTAGGTGTAACGGTTACCAATCGCCCATTACCGATATACGTTGCTTAAGAAGGCCCTTTCAATGCTTTACTATTAACTATAACGCTACCGTCACTGGGTCATTTTATTACTTTCCCGTTTGCGATGTATGCTATCTAAGTGGGATTGCTTTATTATTACTGACACGTGTTATCTAACTTCCATCTCATTGGTTTGCCATTACCGATATACGTTGCTTAAGAAGGCCCTTTCAATGCTTTACTATTAACTATAACGCTACCGTCACTGGGTCATTTTATTACTTTCCCGTTTGCGATGTATGCTATCTAAGTGGGATTGCTTTATTATTACTGACACGTGTTATCTAACTTCCATCTCATTGGTTTGCCATTACCGATATACGTTGCTTAAGAAGGCCCTTTCAATGCTTTACTATTAACTATAACGCTACCGTCACTGGGTCATTTTATTACTTTCCCGTTTGCGATGTATGCTATCTAAGTGGGATTGCTTTATTATTACTGACACGTGTTATCTAACTTCCATCTCATTGGTTTGCCATTACCGATATATGTTGCTTAAGAAGGCCCTTTCAATGCTTTACTATTAACTGTAACGCTACCGTCACTGGGTCATTTTATTACTTTCCCGTTTGCGATGTATGCTATCTAAGTGGGATTGCTTTATTATTACTGACACGTGTTATCTAACTTCCATCTCATTGGTTTGCCATTACCGATATATGTTGCTTAAGAAGGCCCTTTCAATGCTTTACTATTAACTGTAACGCTACCGTCACTGGGTCATTTTATTACTTTCCCGTTTGCGATGTATGCTATCTAAGTGGGATTGCTTTATTATTACTGACACGTGTTGTCTAACTTCCATCTCATTGGTTTGCCATTACCGATACATGTTGCTTAAGAAGGCCCTTTCAATGCTTTACTATTAACTATAACGCTACCGTCACTGGGTCATTTTATTACTTTCCCGTTTGCGATGTATGCTATCTAAGTGGGATTGCTTTATTATTACTGACACGTGTTATCTAATTTCCATCTCATTGGTTTGCCATTACCGATATATGTTGCTTAAGAAGGCCCTTTCAATGCTTTACTATTAACTATAACGCTACCGTCACTGGGTCATTTTATTACTTTCCCGTTTGCGATGTATGCTATCTAAGTGGGATTGCTTTATTATTACTGACACGTGTTATCTAACTTCCATCTCATTGGTTTGCCATTACCGATATATGTTGCTTAAGAAGGCCCTTTCAATGCTTTACTATTAACTGTAACGCTACCGTCACTGGGTCATTTTATTACTTTCCCGTTTGCGATGTATGCTATCTAAGTGGGATTGCTTTATTATTACTGACACGTGTTATCTAACTTCCATCTCATTGGTTTGCCATTACCGATATATGTTGCTTAAGAAGGCCCTTTCAATGCTTTACTATTAACTGTAACGCTACCGTCACTGGGTCATTTTATTACTTTCCCGTTTGCGATGTATGCTATCTAAGTGGGATTGCTTTATTATTACTGACACGTGTTGTCTAACTTCCATCTCATTGGTTTGCCATTACCGATACATGTTGCTTAAGAAGGCCCTTTCAATGCTTTACTATTAACTATAACGCTACCGTCACTGGGTCATTTTATTACTTTCCCGTTTGCGATGTATGCTATCTAAGTGGGATTGCTTTATTATTACTGACACGTGTTATCTAACTTCCATCTCATTGGTTTGCCATTACCGATATATGTTGCTTAAGAAGGCCCTTTCAATGCTTTACTATTAACTATAACGCTACCGTCACTGGGTCATTTTATTACTTTCCCGTTTGCGATGTATGCTATCTAAGTGGGATTGCTTTATTATTACTGACACGTGTTATCTAACTTCCATCTCATTGGTTTGCCATTACCGATATATGTTGCTTAAGAAGGCCCTTTCAATGCTTTACTATTAACTATAACGCTACCGTCACTGGGTCATTTTATTACTTTCCCGTTTGCGATGTATGCTATCTAAGTGGGATTGCTTTATTATTACTGACACGTGTTATCTAACTTCCATCTCATTGGTTTGCCATTACCGATATACGTTGCTTAAGAAGGCCCTTTCAATGCTTTACTATTAACTGTAACGCTACCGTCACTGGGTCATTTTATTACTTTCCCGTTTGCGATGTATGTTATCTAAGTGGGATTGCTTTATTATTACTGACACGTGTTATCTAACTTCCATCTCAGTGGTTTGCCATTACCGATATAAGCTGCTTAAGAAGGCCCTTTCAATGCTTTACTATTAACTGTAACGCTACCGTCACTGGGTCATTTTATTACTTTCCCGTTTGCGATGTATGCTATCTAAGTGGGATTGCTTTATTATTACTGACACGTGTTGTCTAACTTCCATCTCATTGGTTTGCCATTACCGATACATGTTGCTTAAGAAGGCCCTTTCAATGCTTTACTATTAACTATAACGCTACCGTCACTGGGTCATTTTATTACTTTCCCGTTTGCGATGTATGCTATCTAAGTGGGATTGCTTTATTATTACTGACACGTGTTATCTAACTTCCATCTCATTGGTTTGCCATTACCGATATACGTTGCTTAAGAAGGCCCTTTCAATGCTTTACTATTAACTGTAACGCTACCGTCACTGGGTCATTTTATTACTTTCCCGTTTGCGATGTATGTTATCTAAGTGGGATTGCTTTATTATTACTGACACGTGTTATCTAACTTCCATCTCAGTGGTTTGCCATTACCGATATAAGCTGCTTAAGAAGGCCCTTTCAATGCTTTACTATTAACTGTACCGCTACCGTCACTGGGTCATTTTATTACTTTCCCGTTTGCGATGTATGCTATCTAAGTGGGATTGCTTTATTATTACTGACACGTGTTGTCTAACTTCCATCTCATTGGTTTGCCATTACCGATACATGTTGCTTAAGAAGGCCCTTTCAATGCTTTACTATTAACTGTAACGCTACCGTCACTGGGTCATTTTATTACTTTCCCGTTTGCGATGTATGCTATCTAAGTGGGATTGCTTTATTATTACTGACACGTGTTATCTAACTTCCATCTCATTGGTTTGCCATTACCGATACATGTTGCTTAAGAAGGCCCTTTCAATGCTTTACTATTAACTGTAACGCTACCGTCACTGGGTCATTTTATTACTTTCCCGTTTGCGATGTATGCTATCTAAGTGGGATTGCTTTATTATTACTGACACGTGTTATCTAACTTCCATCTCATTGGTTTGCCATTACCGATATACGTTGCTTAAGAAGGCCCTTTCAATGCTTTACTATTAACTGTAACGCTACCGTCACTGGGTCATTTTATTACTTTCCCGTTTGCGATGTATGTTATCTAAGTGGGATTGCTTTATTATTACTGACACGTGTTATCTAACTTCCATCTCAGTGGTTTGCCATTACCGATATACGTTGCTTAAGAAGGCCCTTTCAATGCTTTACTATTAACTGTAACGCTACCGTCACTGGGTCATTTTATTACTTTCCCGTTTGCGATGTATGCTATCTAAGTGGGATTGCTTTATTATTACTGACACGTGTTATCTAACTTCCATCTCATTGGTTTGCCATTACCGATACATGTTGCTTAAGAAGGCCCTTTCAATGCTTTACTATTAACTGTAACGCTACCGTCACTGGGTCATTTTATTACTTTCCCGTTTGCGATGTATGTTATCTAAGTGGGATTGCTTTATTATTACTGACACGTGTTATCTAACTTCCATCTCATTGGTTTGCCATTACCGATACATGTTGCTTAAGAAGGCCCTTCCAATGCTTTACTATTAACTGTAACGCTACCGTCACTGGGACATTTTATTACTTTCCCGTTTGCGATGTATGTTATCTAAGTGGGATTGCTTTATTATTACTGACACGTGTTATCTAACTTCCATCTCATTGGTTTGCCATTACCGATATATGTTGCTTAAGAAGGCCCTTTCAATGCTTTACTATTAACTGTAACGCTACCGTCACTGGGTCATTTTATTACTTTCCCGTTTGCGATGTATGCTATCTAAGTGGGATTGCTTTATTATTACTGACACGTGTTATCTAACTTCCATCTCATTGGTTTGCCATTACCGATACATGTTGCTTAAGAAGGCCCTTTCAATGCTTTACTATTAACTGTAACGCTACCGTCACTGGGTCATTTTATTACTTTCCCGTTTGCGATGTATGCTATCTAAGTGGGATTGCTTTATTATTACTGACACGTGTTATCTAACTTCCATCTCAGTGGTTTGCCATTACCGATACATGTTGCTTAAGAAGGCCCTTTCAATGCTTTACTATTAACTGTAACGCTACCGTCACTGGGTCATTTTATTACTTTCCCGTTTGCGATGTATGCTATCTAAGTGGGATTGCTTTATTATTACTGACACGTGTTATCTAACTTCCATCTCAGTGGTTTGCCATTACCGATACATGTTGCTTAAGAAGGCCCTTTCAATGCTTTACTATTAACTGTAACGCTACCGTCACTGGGTCATTTTATTACTTTCCCGTTTGCGATGTATGCTATCTAAGTGGGATTGCTTTATTATTACTGACACGTGTTATCTAACTTCCATCTCATTGGTTTGCCATTACCGATATATGTTGCTTAAGAAGGCCCTTTCAATGCTTTACTATTAACTGTAACGCTACCGTCACTGGGTCATTTTATTACTTTCCCGTTTGCGATGTATGCTATCTAAGTGGGATTGCTTTATTATTACTGACACGTGTTGTCTAACTTCCATCTCATTGGTTTGCCATTACCGATATATGTTGCTTAAGAAGGCCCTTTCAATGCTTTACTATTAACTGTAACGCTACCGTCACTGGGTCATTTTATTACTTTCCCGTTTGCGATGTATGCTATCTAAGTGGGATTGCTTTATTATTACTGACACGTGTTATCTAACTTCCATCTCAGTGGTTTGCCATTACCGATATATGTTGCTTAAGAAGGCCCTTTCAATGCTTTACTATTAACTGTAACGCTACCGTCACTGGGTCATTTTATTACTTTCCCGTTTGCGATGTATGCTATCTAAGTGGGATTGCTTTATTATTACTGACACGTGTTATCTAACTTCCATCTCATTGGTTTGCCATTACCGATATACGTTGCTTAAGAAGGCCCTTTCAATGCTTTACTATTAACTGCAACGCTACCGTCACTGGGTCATTTTATTACTTTCCCGTTTACGATGTATGTTATCTAAGTGGGATTGCTTTATTATTACTGACACGTGTTATCTAACTTCCATCTCATTGGTTTGCCATTACCGATATACGTTGCTTAAGAAGGCCCTTTCAATGCTTTACTATTAACTGCAACGCTACCGTCACTGGGTCATTTTATTACTTTCCCGTTTACGATGTATGCTATCTAAGTGGGATTGCTTTATTATTACTGACACGTGTTATCTAACTTCCATCTCATTGGTTTGCCATTACCGATATACGTTGCTTAAGAAGGCCCTTTCAATGCTTTACTATTAACTGTAACGCTACCGTCACTGGGTCATTTTATTACTTTCCCGTTTGCGATGTATGTTATCTAAGTGGGATTGCTTTATTATTACTGACACGTGTTGTCTAACTTCCATCTCATTGGTTTGCCATTACCGATACATGTTGCTTAAGAAGGCCCTTTCAATGCTTTACTATTAACTGTAACGCTACCGTCACTGGGTCATTTTATTACTTTCCCGTTTGCGATGTATGCTATCTAAGTGGGATTGCTTTATTATTACTGACACGTGTTATCTAACTTCCATCTCATTGGTTTGCCATTACCGATACATGTTGCTTAAGAAGGCCCTTTCAATGCTTTACTATTAACTGTAACGCTACCGTCACTGGGTCATTTTATTACTTTCCCGTTTGCGATGTATGTTATCTAAGTGGGATTGCTTTATTATTACTGACACGTGTTATCTAACTTCCATCTCATTGGTTTGCCATTACCGATACATGTTGCTTAAGAAGGCCCTTTCAATGCTTTACTATTAACTGTAACGCTACCGTCACTGGGTCATTTTATTACTTTCCCGTTTGCGATGTATGCTATCTAAGTGGGATTGCTTTATTATTACTGACACGTGTTATCTAACTTCCATCTCATTGGTTTGCCATTACCGATACATGTTGCTTAAGAAGGCCCTTTCAATGCTTTACTATTAACTGCAACGCTACCGTCACTGGGTCATTTTATTACTTTCCCGTTTGCGATGTATGTTATCTAAGTGGGATTGCTTTATTATTACTGACACGTGTTATCTAACTTCCATCTCATTGGTTTGCCATTACCGATATACGTTGCTTAAGAAGGCCCTTTCAATGCTTTACTATTAACTGTAACGCTACCGTCACTGGGTCATTTTATTACTTTCCCGTTTGCGATGTATGTTATCTAAGTGGGATTGCTTTATTATTACTGACACGTGTTATCTAACTTCCATCTCATTGGTTTGCCATTACCGATATACGTTGCTTAAGAAGGCCCTTTCAATGCTTTACTATTAACTGTAACGCTACCGTCACTGGGTCATTTTATTACTTTCCCGTTTGCGATGTATGTTATCTAAGTGGGATTGCTTTATTATTACTGACACGTGTTATCTAACTTCCATCTCAGTGGTTTGCCATTACCGATATAAGCTGCTTAAGAAGGCCCTTTCAATGCTTTACTATTAACTGTACCGCTACCGTCACTGGGTCATTTTATTACTTTCCCGTTTGCGATGTATGCTATCTAAGTGGGATTGCTTTATTATTACTGACACGTGTTGTCTAACTTCCATCTCATTGGTTTGCCATTACCGATACATGTTGCTTAAGAAGGCCCTTTCAATGCTTTACTATTAACTGTAACGCTACCGTCACTGGGTCATTTTATTACTTTCCCGTTTGCGATGTATGCTATCTAAGTGGGATTGCTTTATTATTACTGACACGTGTTATCTAACTTCCATCTCATTGGTTTGCCATTACCGATACATGTTGCTTAAGAAGGCCCTTTCAATGCTTTACTATTAACTGTAACGCTACCGTCACTGGGTCATTTTATTACTTTCCCGTTTGCGATGTATGCTATCTAAGTGGGATTGCTTTATTATTACTGACACGTGTTATCTAACTTCCATCTCATTGGTTTGCCATTACCGATATACGTTGCTTAAGAAGGCCCTTTCAATGCTTTACTATTAACTGTAACGCTACCGTCACTGGGTCATTTTATTACTTTCCCGTTTGCGATGTATGTTATCTAAGTGGGATTGCTTTATTATTACTGACACGTGTTATCTAACTTCCATCTCAGTGGTTTGCCATTACCGATATACGTTGCTTAAGAAGGCCCTTTCAATGCTTTACTATTAACTGTAACGCTACCGTCACTGGGTCATTTTATTACTTTCCCGTTTGCGATGTATGCTATCTAAGTGGGATTGCTTTATTATTACTGACACGTGTTATCTAACTTCCATCTCATTGGTTTGCCATTACCGATACATGTTGCTTAAGAAGGCCCTTTCAATGCTTTACTATTAACTGTAACGCTACCGTCACTGGGTCATTTTATTACTTTCCCGTTTGCGATGTATGTTATCTAAGTGGGATTGCTTTATTATTACTGACACGTGTTATCTAACTTCCATCTCATTGGTTTGCCATTACCGATACATGTTGCTTAAGAAGGCCCTTCCAATGCTTTACTATTAACTGTAACGCTACCGTCACTGGGACATTTTATTACTTTCCCGTTTGCGATGTATGTTATCTAAGTGGGATTGCTTTATTATTACTGACACGTGTTATCTAACTTCCATCTCATTGGTTTGCCATTACCGATATATGTTGCTTAAGAAGGCCCTTTCAATGCTTTACTATTAACTGTAACGCTACCGTCACTGGGTCATTTTATTACTTTCCCGTTTGCGATGTATGCTATCTAAGTGGGATTGCTTTATTATTACTGACACGTGTTATCTAACTTCCATCTCATTGGTTTGCCATTACCGATACATGTTGCTTAAGAAGGCCCTTTCAATGCTTTACTATTAACTGTAACGCTACCGTCACTGGGTCATTTTATTACTTTCCCGTTTGCGATGTATGCTATCTAAGTGGGATTGCTTTATTATTACTGACACGTGTTATCTAACTTCCATCTCAGTGGTTTGCCATTACCGATACATGTTGCTTAAGAAGGCCCTTTCAATGCTTTACTATTAACTGTAACGCTACCGTCACTGGGTCATTTTATTACTTTCCCGTTTGCGATGTATGCTATCTAAGTGGGATTGCTTTATTATTACTGACACGTGTTATCTAACTTCCATCTCAGTGGTTTGCCATTACCGATACATGTTGCTTAAGAAGGCCCTTTCAATGCTTTACTATTAACTGTAACGCTACCGTCACTGGGTCATTTTATTACTTTCCCGTTTGCGATGTATGCTATCTAAGTGGGATTGCTTTATTATTACTGACACGTGTTATCTAACTTCCATCTCATTGGTTTGCCATTACCGATATATGTTGCTTAAGAAGGCCCTTTCAATGCTTTACTATTAACTGTAACGCTACCGTCACTGGGTCATTTTATTACTTTCCCGTTTGCGATGTATGCTATCTAAGTGGGATTGCTTTATTATTACTGACACGTGTTGTCTAACTTCCATCTCATTGGTTTGCCATTACCGATATATGTTGCTTAAGAAGGCCCTTTCAATGCTTTACTATTAACTGTAACGCTACCGTCACTGGGTCATTTTATTACTTTCCCGTTTGCGATGTATGCTATCTAAGTGGGATTGCTTTATTATTACTGACACGTGTTATCTAACTTCCATCTCAGTGGTTTGCCATTACCGATATATGTTGCTTAAGAAGGCCCTTTCAATGCTTTACTATTAACTGTAACGCTACCGTCACTGGGTCATTTTATTACTTTCCCGTTTGCGATGTATGCTATCTAAGTGGGATTGCTTTATTATTACTGACACGTGTTATCTAACTTCCATCTCATTGGTTTGCCATTACCGATATACGTTGCTTAAGAAGGCCCTTTCAATGCTTTACTATTAACTGCAACGCTACCGTCACTGGGTCATTTTATTACTTTCCCGTTTACGATGTATGTTATCTAAGTGGGATTGCTTTATTATTACTGACACGTGTTATCTAACTTCCATCTCATTGGTTTGCCATTACCGATATACGTTGCTTAAGAAGGCCCTTTCAATGCTTTACTATTAACTGCAACGCTACCGTCACTGGGTCATTTTATTACTTTCCCGTTTACGATGTATGCTATCTAAGTGGGATTGCTTTATTATTACTGACACGTGTTATCTAACTTCCATCTCATTGGTTTGCCATTACCGATATACGTTGCTTAAGAAGGCCCTTTCAATGCTTTACTATTAACTGTAACGCTACCGTCACTGGGTCATTTTATTACTTTCCCGTTTGCGATGTATGTTATCTAAGTGGGATTGCTTTATTATTACTGACACGTGTTGTCTAACTTCCATCTCATTGGTTTGCCATTACCGATACATGTTGCTTAAGAAGGCCCTTTCAATGCTTTACTATTAACTGTAACGCTACCGTCACTGGGTCATTTTATTACTTTCCCGTTTGCGATGTATGCTATCTAAGTGGGATTGCTTTATTATTACTGACACGTGTTATCTAACTTCCATCTCATTGGTTTGCCATTACCGATACATGTTGCTTAAGAAGGCCCTTTCAATGCTTTACTATTAACTGTAACGCTACCGTCACTGGGTCATTTTATTACTTTCCCGTTTGCGATGTATGTTATCTAAGTGGGATTGCTTTATTATTACTGACACGTGTTATCTAACTTCCATCTCATTGGTTTGCCATTACCGATACATGTTGCTTAAGAAGGCCCTTTCAATGCTTTACTATTAACTGTAACGCTACCGTCACTGGGTCATTTTATTACTTTCCCGTTTGCGATGTATGCTATCTAAGTGGGATTGCTTTATTATTACTGACACGTGTTATCTAACTTCCATCTCATTGGTTTGCCATTACCGATACATGTTGCTTAAGAAGGCCCTTTCAATGCTTTACTATTAACTGCAACGCTACCGTCACTGGGTCATTTTATTACTTTCCCGTTTGCGATGTATGTTATCTAAGTGGGATTGCTTTATTATTACTGACACGTGTTATCTAACTTCCATCTCATTGGTTTGCCATTACCGATATACGTTGCTTAAGAAGGCCCTTTCAATGCTTTACTATTAACTGTAACGCTACCGTCACTGGGTCATTTTATTACTTTCCCGTTTGCGATGTATGTTATCTAAGTGGGATTGCTTTATTATTACTGACACGTGTTATCTAACTTCCATCTCATTGGTTTGCCATTACCGATATACGTTGCTTAAGAAGGCCCTTTCAATGCTTTACTATTAACTGTAACGCTACCGTCACTGGGTCATTTTATTACTTTCCCGTTTGCGATGTATGTTATCTAAGTGGGATTGCTTTATTATTACTGACACGTGTTATCTAACTTCCATCTCATTGGTTTGCCATTACCGATACATGTTGCTTAAGAAGGCCCTTTCAATGCTTTACTATTAACTGCAACGCTACCGTCACTGGGTCATTTTATTACTTTCCCGTTTGCGATGTATGTTATCTAAGTGGGATTGCTTTATTATTACTGACACGTGTTATCTAACTTCCATCTCATTGGTTTGCCATTACCGATATACGTTGCTTAAGAAGGCCCTTTCAATGCTTTACTATTAACTGTAACGCTACCGTCACTGGGTCATTTTATTACTTTCCCGTTTGCGATGTATGTTATCTAAGTGGGATTGCTTTATTATTACTGACACGTGTTATCTAACTTCCATCTCATTGGTTTGCCATTACCGATATAAGCTGCTTAAGAAGGCCCTTTCAATGCTTTACTATCAACAGTAACGCTACCGTCACTGGGACATTTTATTACTTTCCCGTTTGCGATGTATGTTATCTAAGTGGGATTGCTTTATTATTACTGACACGTGTTATCTAACTTCCATCTCATTGGTTTGCCATTACCGATATACGTTGCTTAAGAAGGCCCTTTCAATGCTTTACTATTAACTGCAACGCTACCGTCACTGGGTCATTTTATTACTTTCCCGTTTACGATGTATGTTATCTAAGTGGGATTGCTTTATTATTACTGACACGTGTTATCTAACTTCCATCTCATTGGTTTGCCATTACCGATATACGTTGCTTAAGAAGGCCCTTTCAATGCTTTACTATTAACTGCAACGCTACCGTCACTGGGTCATTTTATTACTTTCCCGTTTGCGATGTATGTTATCTAAGTGGGATTGCTTTATTATTACTGACACGTGTTATCTATCTTCCATCTCATTGGTTTGCCATTACCGATACATGTTGCTTAAGAAGGCCCTTTCAATGCTTTACTATTAACTATAACGCTACCGTCACTGGGTCATTTTATTACTTTCCCGTTTGCGATGTATGCTATCTAAGTGGGATTGCTTTATTATTACTGACACGTGTTATCTAACTTCCATCTCATTGGTTTGCCATTACCGATATATGTTGCTTAAGAAGGCCCTTTCAATGCTTTACTATTAACTGTAACGCTACCGTCACTGGGTCATTTTATTACTTTCCCGTTTGCGATGTATGCTATCTAAGTGGGATTGCTTTATTATTACTGACACGTGTTGTCTAACTTCCATCTCATTGGTTTGCCATTACCGATACATGTTGCTTAAGAAGGCCCTTTCAATGCTTTACTATTAACTATAACGCTACCGTCACTGGGTCATTTTATTACTTTCCCGTTTGCGATGTATGCTATCTAAGTGGGATTGCTTTATTATTACTGACACGTGTTATCTAATTTCCATCTCATTGGTTTGCCATTACCGATATATGTTGCTTAAGAAGGCCCTTTCAATGCTTTACTATTAACTATAACGCTACCGTCACTGGGTCATTTTATTACTTTCCCGTTTGCGATGTATGCTATCTAAGTGGGATTGCTTTATTATTACTGACACGTGTTATCTAACTTCCATCTCATTGGTTTGCCATTACCGATATATGTTGCTTAAGAAGGCCCTTTCAATGCTTTACTATTAACTGTAACGCTACCGTCACTGGGTCATTTTATTACTTTCCCGTTTGCGATGTATGCTATCTAAGTGGGATTGCTTTATTATTACTGACACGTGTTATCTAACTTCCATCTCATTGGTTTGCCATTACCGATATATGTTGCTTAAGAAGGCCCTTTCAATGCTTTACTATTAACTGTAACGCTACCGTCACTGGGTCATTTTATTACTTTCCCGTTTGCGATGTATGCTATCTAAGTGGGATTGCTTTATTATTACTGACACGTGTTGTCTAACTTCCATCTCATTGGTTTGCCATTACCGATACATGTTGCTTAAGAAGGCCCTTTCAATGCTTTACTATTAACTATAACGCTACCGTCACTGGGTCATTTTATTACTTTCCCGTTTGCGATGTATGCTATCTAAGTGGGATTGCTTTATTATTACTGACACGTGTTATCTAACTTCCATCTCATTGGTTTGCCATTACCGATATATGTTGCTTAAGAAGGCCCTTTCAATGCTTTACTATTAACTATAACGCTACCGTCACTGGGTCATTTTATTACTTTCCCGTTTGCGATGTATGCTATCTAAGTGGGATTGCTTTATTATTACTGACACGTGTTATCTAACTTCCATCTCATTGGTTTGCCATTACCGATATATGTTGCTTAAGAAGGCCCTTTCAATGCTTTACTATTAACTATAACGCTACCGTCACTGGGTCATTTTATTACTTTCCCGTTTGCGATGTATGCTATCTAAGTGGGATTGCTTTATTATTACTGACACGTGTTATCTAACTTCCATCTCATTGGTTTGCCATTACCGATATACGTTGCTTAAGAAGGCCCTTTCAATGCTTTACTATTAACTGTAACGCTACCGTCACTGGGTCATTTTATTACTTTCCCGTTTGCGATGTATGTTATCTAAGTGGGATTGCTTTATTATTACTGACACGTGTTATCTAACTTCCATCTCAGTGGTTTGCCATTACCGATATAAGCTGCTTAAGAAGGCCCTTTCAATGCTTTACTATTAACTGTAACGCTACCGTCACTGGGTCATTTTATTACTTTCCCGTTTGCGATGTATGCTATCTAAGTGGGATTGCTTTATTATTACTGACACGTGTTGTCTAACTTCCATCTCATTGGTTTGCCATTACCGATACATGTTGCTTAAGAAGGCCCTTTCAATGCTTTACTATTAACTATAACGCTACCGTCACTGGGTCATTTTATTACTTTCCCGTTTGCGATGTATGCTATCTAAGTGGGATTGCTTTATTATTACTGACACGTGTTATCTAACTTCCATCTCATTGGTTTGCCATTACCGATATACGTTGCTTAAGAAGGCCCTTTCAATGCTTTACTATTAACTGTAACGCTACCGTCACTGGGTCATTTTATTACTTTCCCGTTTGCGATGTATGTTATCTAAGTGGGATTGCTTTATTATTACTGACACGTGTTATCTAACTTCCATCTCAGTGGTTTGCCATTACCGATATAAGCTGCTTAAGAAGGCCCTTTCAATGCTTTACTATTAACTGTACCGCTACCGTCACTGGGTCATTTTATTACTTTCCCGTTTGCGATGTATGCTATCTAAGTGGGATTGCTTTATTATTACTGACACGTGTTGTCTAACTTCCATCTCATTGGTTTGCCATTACCGATACATGTTGCTTAAGAAGGCCCTTTCAATGCTTTACTATTAACTGTAACGCTACCGTCACTGGGTCATTTTATTACTTTCCCGTTTGCGATGTATGCTATCTAAGTGGGATTGCTTTATTATTACTGACACGTGTTATCTAACTTCCATCTCATTGGTTTGCCATTACCGATACATGTTGCTTAAGAAGGCCCTTTCAATGCTTTACTATTAACTGTAACGCTACCGTCACTGGGTCATTTTATTACTTTCCCGTTTGCGATGTATGCTATCTAAGTGGGATTGCTTTATTATTACTGACACGTGTTATCTAACTTCCATCTCATTGGTTTGCCATTACCGATATACGTTGCTTAAGAAGGCCCTTTCAATGCTTTACTATTAACTGTAACGCTACCGTCACTGGGTCATTTTATTACTTTCCCGTTTGCGATGTATGTTATCTAAGTGGGATTGCTTTATTATTACTGACACGTGTTATCTAACTTCCATCTCAGTGGTTTGCCATTACCGATATACGTTGCTTAAGAAGGCCCTTTCAATGCTTTACTATTAACTGTAACGCTACCGTCACTGGGTCATTTTATTACTTTCCCGTTTGCGATGTATGCTATCTAAGTGGGATTGCTTTATTATTACTGACACGTGTTATCTAACTTCCATCTCATTGGTTTGCCATTACCGATACATGTTGCTTAAGAAGGCCCTTTCAATGCTTTACTATTAACTGTAACGCTACCGTCACTGGGTCATTTTATTACTTTCCCGTTTGCGATGTATGTTATCTAAGTGGGATTGCTTTATTATTACTGACACGTGTTATCTAACTTCCATCTCATTGGTTTGCCATTACCGATACATGTTGCTTAAGAAGGCCCTTCCAATGCTTTACTATTAACTGTAACGCTACCGTCACTGGGACATTTTATTACTTTCCCGTTTGCGATGTATGTTATCTAAGTGGGATTGCTTTATTATTACTGACACGTGTTATCTAACTTCCATCTCATTGGTTTGCCATTACCGATATATGTTGCTTAAGAAGGCCCTTTCAATGCTTTACTATTAACTGTAACGCTACCGTCACTGGGTCATTTTATTACTTTCCCGTTTGCGATGTATGCTATCTAAGTGGGATTGCTTTATTATTACTGACACGTGTTATCTAACTTCCATCTCATTGGTTTGCCATTACCGATACATGTTGCTTAAGAAGGCCCTTTCAATGCTTTACTATTAACTGTAACGCTACCGTCACTGGGTCATTTTATTACTTTCCCGTTTGCGATGTATGCTATCTAAGTGGGATTGCTTTATTATTACTGACACGTGTTATCTAACTTCCATCTCAGTGGTTTGCCATTACCGATACATGTTGCTTAAGAAGGCCCTTTCAATGCTTTACTATTAACTGTAACGCTACCGTCACTGGGTCATTTTATTACTTTCCCGTTTGCGATGTATGCTATCTAAGTGGGATTGCTTTATTATTACTGACACGTGTTATCTAACTTCCATCTCAGTGGTTTGCCATTACCGATACATGTTGCTTAAGAAGGCCCTTTCAATGCTTTACTATTAACTGTAACGCTACCGTCACTGGGTCATTTTATTACTTTCCCGTTTGCGATGTATGCTATCTAAGTGGGATTGCTTTATTATTACTGACACGTGTTATCTAACTTCCATCTCATTGGTTTGCCATTACCGATATATGTTGCTTAAGAAGGCCCTTTCAATGCTTTACTATTAACTGTAACGCTACCGTCACTGGGTCATTTTATTACTTTCCCGTTTGCGATGTATGCTATCTAAGTGGGATTGCTTTATTATTACTGACACGTGTTGTCTAACTTCCATCTCATTGGTTTGCCATTACCGATATATGTTGCTTAAGAAGGCCCTTTCAATGCTTTACTATTAACTGTAACGCTACCGTCACTGGGTCATTTTATTACTTTCCCGTTTGCGATGTATGCTATCTAAGTGGGATTGCTTTATTATTACTGACACGTGTTATCTAACTTCCATCTCAGTGGTTTGCCATTACCGATATATGTTGCTTAAGAAGGCCCTTTCAATGCTTTACTATTAACTGTAACGCTACCGTCACTGGGTCATTTTATTACTTTCCCGTTTGCGATGTATGCTATCTAAGTGGGATTGCTTTATTATTACTGACACGTGTTATCTAACTTCCATCTCATTGGTTTGCCATTACCGATATACGTTGCTTAAGAAGGCCCTTTCAATGCTTTACTATTAACTGCAACGCTACCGTCACTGGGTCATTTTATTACTTTCCCGTTTACGATGTATGTTATCTAAGTGGGATTGCTTTATTATTACTGACACGTGTTATCTAACTTCCATCTCATTGGTTTGCCATTACCGATATACGTTGCTTAAGAAGGCCCTTTCAATGCTTTACTATTAACTGCAACGCTACCGTCACTGGGTCATTTTATTACTTTCCCGTTTACGATGTATGCTATCTAAGTGGGATTGCTTTATTATTACTGACACGTGTTATCTAACTTCCATCTCATTGGTTTGCCATTACCGATATACGTTGCTTAAGAAGGCCCTTTCAATGCTTTACTATTAACTGTAACGCTACCGTCACTGGGTCATTTTATTACTTTCCCGTTTGCGATGTATGTTATCTAAGTGGGATTGCTTTATTATTACTGACACGTGTTGTCTAACTTCCATCTCATTGGTTTGCCATTACCGATACATGTTGCTTAAGAAGGCCCTTTCAATGCTTTACTATTAACTGTAACGCTACCGTCACTGGGTCATTTTATTACTTTCCCGTTTGCGATGTATGCTATCTAAGTGGGATTGCTTTATTATTACTGACACGTGTTATCTAACTTCCATCTCATTGGTTTGCCATTACCGATACATGTTGCTTAAGAAGGCCCTTTCAATGCTTTACTATTAACTGTAACGCTACCGTCACTGGGTCATTTTATTACTTTCCCGTTTGCGATGTATGTTATCTAAGTGGGATTGCTTTATTATTACTGACACGTGTTATCTAACTTCCATCTCATTGGTTTGCCATTACCGATACATGTTGCTTAAGAAGGCCCTTTCAATGCTTTACTATTAACTGTAACGCTACCGTCACTGGGTCATTTTATTACTTTCCCGTTTGCGATGTATGCTATCTAAGTGGGATTGCTTTATTATTACTGACACGTGTTATCTAACTTCCATCTCATTGGTTTGCCATTACCGATACATGTTGCTTAAGAAGGCCCTTTCAATGCTTTACTATTAACTGCAACGCTACCGTCACTGGGTCATTTTATTACTTTCCCGTTTGCGATGTATGTTATCTAAGTGGGATTGCTTTATTATTACTGACACGTGTTATCTAACTTCCATCTCATTGGTTTGCCATTACCGATATACGTTGCTTAAGAAGGCCCTTTCAATGCTTTACTATTAACTGTAACGCTACCGTCACTGGGTCATTTTATTACTTTCCCGTTTGCGATGTATGTTATCTAAGTGGGATTGCTTTATTATTACTGACACGTGTTATCTAACTTCCATCTCATTGGTTTGCCATTACCGATATACGTTGCTTAAGAAGGCCCTTTCAATGCTTTACTATTAACTGTAACGCTACCGTCACTGGGTCATTTTATTACTTTCCCGTTTGCGATGTATGTTATCTAAGTGGGATTGCTTTATTATTACTGACACGTGTTATCTAACTTCCATCTCATTGGTTTGCCATTACCGATACATGTTGCTTAAGAAGGCCCTTTCAATGCTTTACTATTAACTGCAACGCTACCGTCACTGGGTCATTTTATTACTTTCCCGTTTGCGATGTATGTTATCTAAGTGGGATTGCTTTATTATTACTGACACGTGTTATCTAACTTCCATCTCATTGGTTTGCCATTACCGATATACGTTGCTTAAGAAGGCCCTTTCAATGCTTTACTATTAACTGTAACGCTACCGTCACTGGGTCATTTTATTACTTTCCCGTTTGCGATGTATGTTATCTAAGTGGGATTGCTTTATTATTACTGACACGTGTTATCTAACTTCCATCTCATTGGTTTGCCATTACCGATATAAGCTGCTTAAGAAGGCCCTTTCAATGCTTTACTATCAACAGTAACGCTACCGTCACTGGGACATTTTATTACTTTCCCGTTTGCGATGTATGTTATCTAAGTGGGATTGCTTTATTATTACTGACACGTGTTATCTAACTTCCATCTCATTGGTTTGCCATTACCGATATACGTTGCTTAAGAAGGCCCTTTCAATGCTTTACTATTAACTGCAACGCTACCGTCACTGGGTCATTTTATTACTTTCCCGTTTACGATGTATGTTATCTAAGTGGGATTGCTTTATTATTACTGACACGTGTTATCTAACTTCCATCTCATTGGTTTGCCATTACCGATATACGTTGCTTAAGAAGGCCCTTTCAATGCTTTACTATTAACTGCAACGCTACCGTCACTGGGTCATTTTATTACTTTCCCGTTTGCGATGTATGTTATCTAAGTGGGATTGCTTTATTATTACTGACACGTGTTATCTATCTTCCATCTCATTGGTTTGCCATTACCGATACATGTTGCTTAAGAAGGCCCTTTCAATGCTTTACTATTAACTGCAACGCTACCGTCACTGGGTCATTTTATTACTTTCCCGTTTGCGATGTATGTTATCTAAGTGGGATTGCTTTATTATTACTGACACGTGTTATCTAACTTCCATCTCATTGGTTTGCCATTACCGATATACGTTGCTTAAGAAGGCCCTTTCAATGCTTTACTAATAACTGTAACGCTACCGTCACTGGGACATTTTATTACTTTCCCGTTTGCGATGTATGTTATCTAAGTGGGATTGCTTTATTATTACTGACACGTGTTATCTAACTTCCATCTCATTGGTTTGCCATTACCGATATAAGCTGCTTAAGAAGGCCCTTTCAATGCTTTACTATCAACAGTAACGCTACCGTCACTGGGTCATTTTATTACTTTCCCGTTTGCGATGTATGTTATCTAAGTGGGATTGCTTTATTATTACTGACACGTGTTATCTATCTTCCATCTCATTGGTTTGCCATTACCGATACATGTTGCTTAAGAAGGCCCTTTCAATGCTTTACTATTAACTGTAACGCTACCGTCACTGGGTCATTTTATTACTTTCCCGTTTGCGATGTATGCTATCTAAGTGGGATTGCTTTATTATTACTGACACGTGTTATCTAACTTCCATCTCATTGGTTTGCCATTACCGATATATGTTGCTTAAGAAGGCCCTTTCAATGCTTTACTATTAACTGTAACGCTACCGTCACTGGGTCATTTTATTACTTTCCCGTTTGCGATGTATGTTATCTAAGTGGGATTGCTTTATTATTACTGACACGTGTTATCTAACTTCCATCTCATTGGTTTGCCATTACCGATATATGTTGCTTAAGAAGGCCCTTTCAATGCTTTACTATTAACTGTAACGCTACCGTCACTGGGTCATTTTATTACTTTCCCGTTTGCGATGTATGCTATCTAAGTGGGATTGCTTTATTATTACTGACACGTGTTATCTAACTTCCATCTCATTGGTTTGCCATTACCGATATATGTTGCTTAAGAAGGCCCTTTCAATGCTTTACTATTAACTGTAACGCTACCGTCACTGGGTCATTTTATTACTTTCCCGTTTGCGATGTATGTTATCTAAGTGGGATTGCTTTATTATTACTGACACGTGTTATCTAACTTCCATCTCATTGGTTTGCCATTACCGATATACGTTGCTTAAGAAGGCCCTTTCAATGCTTTACTATTAACTGTAACGCTACCGTCACTGGGTCATTTTATTACTTTCCCGTTTGCGATGTATGTTATCTAAGTGGGATTGCTTTATTATTACTGACACGTGTTATCTAACTTCCATCTCAGTGGTTTGCCATTACCGATATACGTTGCTTAAGAAGGCCCTTTCAATGCTTTACTATTAACTGTAACGCTACCGTCACTGGGTCATTTTATTACTTTCCCGTTTGCGATGTATGTTATCTAAGTGGGATTGCTTTATTATTACTGACACGTGTTATCTAACTTCCATCTCATTGGTTTGCCATTACCGATATATGTTGCTTAAGAAGGCCCTTTCAATGCTTTACTATTAACTGTAACGCTACCGTCACTGGGTCATTTTATTACTTTCCCGTTTGCGATGTATGTTATCTAAGTGGGATTGCTTTATTATTACTGACACGTGTTATCTAACTTCCATCTCATTGGTTTGCCATTACCGATACATGTTGCTTAAGAAGGCCCTTTCAATGCTTTACTATTAACTGCAACGCTACCGTCACTGGGTCATTTTATTACTTTCCCGTTTACGATGTATGTTATCTAAGTGGGATTGCTTTATTATTACTGACACGTGTTATCTAACTTCCATCTCATTGGTTTGCCATTACCGATACATGTTATTTAATTGGCCCATTTTTTCTACCACTGTTGAATATGTGTTTTCTAAGAGAAACAATTTATTGATTTACTATTTATACGTGTTACCTAACTGGGTCATTTAATTGCTTTAATATTTCCGGTATCTATCTTGAATATATTTAAGGAAAAAACCTTCAGTAACATATTAAAGAAAGTTTTTTTATTTAACAAAATTCTAAAAATTGCAGTCGTAATAAAATTGTCGTTATTTGTTAAGCACTTAATGTCATTTAGTAACAACATTTAGTGAAACCATTTAGTAACGTCGTAATGGAGAACGGTCGGCAGAATTTAGTAGCGTGTCTAGGCAGCTCTTAAAGTGTGTTTAGTTTCAACGAGTAGACTTCTGCCTATTATAAACTCTAACAAGAATCGTATGGGGTTTTCATGGAGGTTCACAATTCAGTACCTGCAACACGATTCATGAGGCGACTTCACGTTACCCAGGGCTAACGTTTCTTCTGTGCCTGTAACATGACCGTCTAGGACTTTATACGTTTAACGTCAATAAATCTGCGACTCCCCTACTCCTATTTTTATATCTATTTTCACAAGATTTAGTGATAGTAGAGCTTTGTTGAATGTTAAAAGTTATTTATTAGGTTTTAAATCACCTTTCAACAGTACTCTAATATTTAATGAGAATATTTTCTCAATATACTATGCTGTCTACTATAAAACTGCACCTATTGAAAACATAACCACAATCCAAAGAAAATGTTGTTTTAGTTTTATTTAATCCATAACAGGATGCATAACTATGTAAATAACACCTAATACAGTTCACGTTATTAAAAGAAACTTTTTTTTCAAAAAAATGCAAGAATATAACTAACGAACCCCTTAGTGTGGGGCACTATTAGTGAGAGCAAATTTGTTTGTATATCCATGCTCAAACCAAGATCGCAATCTGTCCATTATTTAAATAAACAATACAAAGTGCTTTGCCTGTATGCGCCATCTCTATTGCGGAAACGCGCGTTTCTTGCCAAAATTTGCAAACATTGTTACCTCCTTTTGTTGAGTGAGTCTACCAACACGGTTGCCAACCTGCCGGCCCCACATTCTTGCCAACTTTACCAGCCGTTACACTCTTTACAACAATACAAACCTTTGATTTCTTTGGTGAAATCTCATTAAAATTGGTAATATTTGTACAGCAATATTGTAAAGTTAATACAGATGATTTAATATGGAAAAATTGACAGAATTTAACATCAAAGTCTTCCAAGACAGTAGCCTATTTTTATTTCTGAAATTTTATACGTTAGAGCATATTGGTCATATTCATTCGAATTCGGGTCTGATCATCAGCTGATCAAAAATGAGATTGAACTTTTTTTACTAAACCACTGAGTGTATACAGGAAGTTCTTCTTTTTTAGTTGTATTTGTTTCGAAGATAAGTTTCTGTTAGTTGAAATTAACCTGCCGACGAAGAAAGCGTTGAACAATTTATCAACCCTTCCACATTGTTCGTATACGTAAATTTCAAAAGAAAAAAAATTGAAATGTATTCTTAAAACAATACTTCAGTGCAATTCTCGAAAAGACAACAGATATTTATTTAAATTCCACCAAGGTTATGTAATACTACAACAAACCTTATCATTACCTGTCGGTTGTATTGTTTAATCCCTTTTCGGATTTATGGTGGCTAAATGTCTTTTATCGAATTCCTATGGCCAAAAACAATTCAAAGATTTTTTAGAAAATTACTAGCCAAGTTTTATTTTCGTTTTTTACTTCCTTCTTTATATACACTGAAAGTAAATAATTTTAAAACATTTGTTCAGGCATGCGCAGAAGCGTAAAAAAGATATTAAAACGCAGAAAAGTATCCGCCATGTATAATAGTCCTTAAAAACAGTTCAAAGTGGATAAACAAACACCTCCACAAACGTGTTGACGGTTACGATTAAAGAAAGATTTTTACGTAGTGAAGTTTACTTTATATTTGGGATCCTTAACTGTGCATATTATTGAATAATATATCTACTCTAGAAGTAATAATGTAATTTGTATCTGAATTCTTCTTAAAGCATAAAAAATATCAATATGTATTAAACCCAACACAATGTCTCACCCAGAATATACTGGTTTAGGTAAAGTCAAGAACTCTGAACTTAAAATTAAACTTTAAAAATTAAATTATAGTTTTTTAAAATTTTGCCATAGTCCCAAAACACTGTCTGCAAAATCGTATGAATAGGAAAAATATTCACTTAGAGTAATTTGTAAGAAAATAAGACAAATTTTATCTCCCTCTTAATTGATTATGATGAAGAAGTAAAATTATAAATTTCTTGAAAACCATAACAAACAAACTTTCTTTTCAACAGATTCTTAATTTTGCCTAGTCACAAGTCCCAGTTCTCATTTACACAAACATCCAAATATTTTACAACAGTAGAGATTATTAAATACCTTTTAACTTTTTCATTCACAAAACAACTATGGTTTCGTATACAGAGTACAGTCTGGTTGGAAAAACTGTGTACAGTTATATAAAACGACTAAACCTGTAAGTGCTCATAAAATAATGTTAAACAAAAGCAAGCAAAACGTTTTGATAGCGTTTTGTAATTGGTTTGTTCGTCTGCGACGTTGCCAATTAGTGCAATTAAGCTAAGACCGCTGCCGCGGCTTACTCTGTAACAAGACGTTTCGATTCGCTCTCCTTTTTATGACCAATTAAGCCTCGACTTCTTGTTGTTGGTTTTGTTTGACAATTCATACTTAATTGCTTTCTTCCCCTTTTCATTCCTTTATTTATCGTTCCTTTTGTAATATCGATTAATCTTGGCAAAACGATTGCTCTTTTATAAGATACAAACGAACGTTCGTTCATTCGCTTGTATAAATAAATACTTAATGGAGAAAAAATTCGTTACGGGAATCTTTGATCTTTTTTTGAGTTAAAACCAACTTTTAAGGATTTTTGCTTTCTTTCAGAGACATCTACAAGACCTTTGCATTGAAATGATAATGGGCCACAATCTAACCTATTTTGAAGCCAGTCTCATGCTAATTACCCTATCTAATTATGCCATCTATACAGAAAGGTTAGTAATAGATACATCTCTGTAGCGTCTCAAAGTTCATCCTCTGTATCACCGCGTCTAGACGTTGGAATAAACTGGTGGAAAATAGGTGTGGGGCTTAAAATACTGGACTATGTAAGCGTTGTAACTTATTTTGAAGCCAGTCTCATGCTAATTACCCTATCTAATTATGCCATCTATACAGAAAGGTTAGTAATAGATACATCTCTGTAGCGTCTCAAAGTTCATCCTCTGTATCACCGCGTCTAGACGTTGGAATAAACTGGTGGAAAATAGGCGTGGGGCTTAAAATACTGGACTATGTAAGCGTTGTAACTTATTTTGAAGCCAGTCTCATGCTAATTACCCTATCTAATTATGCCATCTATACAGAAAGGTTAGTAATAGATACATCTCTGTAGCGTCTCAAAGTTCATCATCTGTATCACCGCGTCTAGACGTTGGAATAAACTGGTGGAAAATAGGCGTGGGGCTTAAAATACTGGACTATGTAAGCGTTGTAATTTCTTTTGGGTCACATATTTTAGAACTGACCCGATCTTACTTTTAACAGACATCATATATAATGCCCTAATGCGTTTAAACATGTGACAAAGGTTAAGATAAACTTGCATTGTAAAGACCATATAAATATGGAAACTGCTGCCCACATATATTCGAGGTATAAATTTATTACTTATCCGTTAGTGTTAGGTTTTTAAAGAGAGAACTTTTTGTTTTCACAAAGCCCTGCGTGTGTAGACGGTTTTACTATAGAGACCATAGTCCCCTGCCCATCGTTTTTTGATGCTATCTTAAAGAAATTGGAAACACAATTACCTAAACCAAAATTTGTTAAAATGTCTTACAAAAACTGGGAACCTTCTGCCAGATAAGGCACTAACTATTAGAGTCTACCAGGGTGGAGATCATAACATTAAGGCACTAGCTATTAGAGTCTACCAGGGTGGAGATCATAACATTTTTTAGTAATGTACGTCCAATTTATTTTGAAAAATATTATTTTAAAAAATTCAAAAGACTATTTCACACCGCTCTTTAACCTTCAAGAAAGTTTAAGAGTGAATAGCAAAAGATTCCGTAAATATTTTGAGCAGATATTACTTTTACCCTGCTTGCTTTCTGCTCCCAAATTATCTATACAAATCAATTTTACTTAGGTTGTGAAAAGTCCAAGCAGCCAGATACAATTCAGTGTTTTCATGAGCAATTTGGAATTAAGTTTCTTGTCTCTTGTTTAAAGTTATTTTGACTTAATTTGTTTTCTTGGCCGAAAGGGTTCTTCTCATAATTTTACTGTTTTTATCATCATTATTATAAGAAATCTTCATCTAGGCGTTCGATGAGGTATAAAAACGTTTGCACAGGCCAGATATACTGTTCTTGCTAGTGTAACAGCCTCAAGACTAAGGGCTTATGCGGGGCTTGGGCCCTTCCAATTTGTACCTGAGGATGGCGCCCCACCAAATGCTTCTCTACAAGAGAGAATAAATACTTGAAATATATAAATATTATTACAAATATAAATATAATCAGCACTAAGCTTCTAGCACTAAACCTAGAAGTGTCGTCCTCGCACGTAGGTGGGTTTACTTCCGCATCTTACTTCCGGAAAGACGTGACACAGCGCAATATTTTAATGTTTATCGTTTTATATATATATATTTCCGTTTTAATATATTTCCTCTATATCCTGTAATAAAATGTGACGTTTTTAGGGTTTAGCAATAAAAAACGTTTTTACTCCAAAATGTGTTTTTTTTTTTTTTAAGTAAGCGCCTGTAGTAGTATACCCTCCATCTCAAGGCAAAAATCTGAAGTTAACTTTCTTACTCTGAACAAGCCTGCGATGGTACGTCACCAATATATAGGAACTGATGATGACGTACTTAATGGAAAAACCAATATGTAAATATTGTTCAGCGCACAGCCTACCGACAATATTTAGTATAGAACACAAAACCCACTTGGACACACATCTGTGTTATTTTGAACCTTTTCAGTAACAATGAAGTTCAAATGAATATGTAACTGTAAGTATATGAAATCAGAACAATTTCCAATTATAGCAACGTCGCGTTCCTGAAGCCTACTCCTGGTTATAGCGAAACAAATCGAACAATTTTAAATCATCAAACTTCATTAAGTTCAACAGACTTACCATTTTCAATGATTCCTTTCGGATCTTCAGGATATATGACTGCAGTATCGGTTCTCTGAAGGTACTCTTTGATTCGGACATCTTCGCCCTCGTTTTTTGGCGTCTCATCTTCGGATGATTCCGGTTCGCTTTTCACCGAAGGCAGCAATTTCATTGTAACTTCAAGATTTTTCGACGGACTTGTCAGCTGGTGATTGTGGTTACTGTCTGGTGACATCGCTACTTCGTCTTCTTCTTCTTCGACCTCTTCACTGACGCCCGTCCTCACCACGTCTACAGATGTAACTACCACTTCTTCAGATGGAAGGTTCTCCACATCAACTGGAAAACAAAACACCTGACGATTAGCAGCCAGCACGATGGCACAAATTATGAAGCAAAAACCTTACCTTATAGAAATTATTATTTCCTACAACCATACATAGTTCAGAAAAATATTTTAATTTCATATTTAGAAAATTTAAAAAAAACTTACCCAGGTAAGTTATGGTTTAATATCACCTAAAGTAAATATCACCTTTTTAAAATAAAGTTTACTAAAAAATACTTTCTGAAAGGTCAGCAAAACGATTCGCTATGTTTGCGTGTGTATAATTAAAGGCCATTCTATGGAAGTGAAATAGTTCGCATTTCTATTGAGTGGTTCTTATTGCAATGTTCTGTAATTTCAGTTCGTTATTTTTTAGTCAAAATTGACTAAAATAAATGCCTTCACATTTATCCGTAACTGAGCACAATATAATATGACTATATATTATAACTTATAGTTATATATCTCATTATATTTCAGAAGCTATATCTTATTACATCACCATATAATTGCTATATTATTATTGTGATAGATAGTATCGTATCTTTAAATCCACAGTTTAATATTTCTAATGCAGGGAACACGGGACATTCTTTATAACCAGGTTTTTTGAATTTAAGGCGACACAGCATTATACATTCCGGTTTTATCCATACAGATACAAATAAAACACCTCCCCAAACACAATATCGGAGTGGCGCGGAGGAGATATCCCCTTGAGTTATAGTGTGTCGGCCAGGGGATGAACCCGCCAGGAGATGCTCAGGCACGCGTCGAGGATATGCTTTCTTTATGTCAGAGTATTCGAGAGGTTAGTACGTATTTACTGATAAGCTGCAAAGTGCCCCGTCTTCTCTCGTATTCTACACCGGCTTATTTTGACCTGGTTTGCGAGAAGCTCGACAAAAACGTAGTCATGAAATATTATGCAGTAGTAACTGTACTGGTTAGCTACTAACATAAAGTGTTTTGTTAAATAAGCCGTGCGTGTCAGTGTTACCAACCTATCTCAACCATACAATATATAAGTAGGCATATATTGTTTAACATACAATATACAAATATAAGTATATTTTTGTTAAAATAACAAAAACCTCGTTGGCGTATGCTTTACACTAAGGAAGACAACATGTCGAAAATAGTTCAGGTTTTAGTTTTGTGTGGGAGCTTTGTACTTTTTTATAAAATATAATTATCCCCATAAATAAAATATAAATGTGATCTTACAAGTAATTTTCGAAACATGTATGGATGAAAAAATAATTTAGATTTTAGTTTTGTGGGAGCTTTGTACTTTTTTATAAAATATAATTATCCCCATAAATAAATTATAAATGTGATCTTACAAGTAATTTTCGAAACATGTATGGATGAAAAAAAGTTTAGGTTTTAGTGTTGTGTGGGAGCTTCGTACTTTTTTATAAAATATAATTATCCCCATAAATAAATTATAAATGTGATCTTACAAGTAATTTTGTTTCTACCATTAAACGAAACTACTAACACAGGTGTAAATGCTGACACCTTCTAAGGAAAATTACACTTTCAGTAATATAGGACAAGTGGATCATTTTTTGTAATTTTTATTTATTAACGTTTCCCGTGCGGATAATTTAAACTACGAGCAATGTCTTTCTTACAGACACAGGGCAAACGCTTCTGAAACATCGCCTCTTAGGGAACATCGCCTCTCGGGCAACATCGCCTCTCGGGGAACATCGCCTCTCGGGGAACATCGCCTCTCGAGGAACATCGCCTCTCGGGGAACATCGCCTCTCGGGGAACATCGCCTCTTGGGGAACATCGCCTCTCGGGGAACATCGCCTCTCGGGGAACATCGCCTCTCGGGGAACATCGCCTCTCGGGGAACATCGCCTCTCGGGGAACATCGCCTCTCGGGGAACATCGTCTCTCGGGGAACATCGCCTCTCGGGGAACATCGCCTCTCGGGGAACATCGCCTCTCGGGGAACATCGCCTCTCGAGGAACATCGCCTTTTGGGGAATAAGCCTAATATTTATGTTTTACGTGAAATAATATAAACAAACCTTTATTATAATGTACATATTTTTGTAGCGGTTAAACTACTACTGTTATGCGTGAAGCGATTCTAAGCCTTACAAATATTATTCCTCTATACTTCAGAATTTATTTTTGCATTTCATTGTTTCAAGACTTACTCTTCATCACAAAGCTTGGTTAAATGTAAATAACACACGCACGCGCGCGCACACACACACACACACACACACACACACACACACACACATATATATATATATATATATATATATATATATATATATATATATATATATATATATATATATATATATATAAGAACTAATCATCAAAATACAAATACAAGAATTATAACAGAATTTACAATTCAAAGCTTTTCGTTGGCTAACAGTACTAACATCATCAGAAATATTAAACAATTAATTGTTTAAATTATTTAAAGTAATTCAAAGCTTTGAATTGTAAATTCTGTTATAACTCTTGTATTTGTATTTTGATGATTAGTTCTTTATTAATACACAAGAATACATATTGCGATATATATATATATATATATATATATAAATATAAAATAAGTTTTCTTGTTTAATAATTTAAAACAACATTTGTTATTCAAATACAAGAATATTTATTAATTTATATTCTAAGCTTTTCGTTGGTTAACAGTACCAATTTGAATATAAATTAATAAATATTTTTGTATTTGAATAGCCTATGTTGTTTTAATATATATATATATATATATATATATATATATATATATATATATATATATATATATTTATACATATATATATATAACAAACTTAATGTTTACGAACAATTTATAAATTTGTTACGTTATACGATTCACAGCAAGTAGACTGCATGTGTTACAATGTAACTAGCCGGGAAACACACCGACTTAAACAATCGACTAGCAACGCTGATGGCTAAGCGATAAAATTGAATTAGATTATGACAGATGACATGACGAGACAAGTGGTCGAACAACAAATCTGCATCAGTCACGCTTCGCAGGTTTGAGTCCTGTGCAGTATAACGTGAAATGTGCGGTCACATACACAATGTCATGACGTCATCGGTGAACTTCTTTTAAATCCTTTTAGAGAGTTGGTGACGTAGGAAGGATCTATAAATAAGGGGCGACATAAGAGTAAATAGTAAAAAATATTTTCCTAAAACATTTTTAATAAAAATTATTATTTAAATGTTTGAAGTAGGGTTATAGTTATCTATTTCTTTGTTTGTGTACACCAATAACGTAGCACAACGAACGCATTGTGTATTACAGTAAAATGTATGATAAGACTTCTTAAATATATGTATTTCCGGTTGTCCATATGTTTAAGTACAAATTAATAGCCATTAACCAATAATTAGGAATATTTGCAATTCTTTATTTTCATAAAATGCTTTTAAAACTAAAAGAGTTCCTGGAACATCATTTTTATAATAAAATTATTACTATAATTCATTATTCTGAGAGATATTAAATTGTTTTAAACATTTTTAAATTTTCGACATTCAAATTATTTAGGCGTAGTTGTGTTTCTTTTGATACATAATCTAATCACAAAAAGGATGCCTTTGCTACAAACATGGGGTAACGGTAAAACAGAGATTTAAATTCCCTAAATTTATTATAAAGCGGTGTCAATCCATTATGATTTGCCATTTTATGAAATTTGAAAGGTAAGGACAATAAATAGAGTATTGCATTAACAACAGCTAACAAATTTTATAAATAACAAGTAGAATAGGATTCTAAAATCAGATGAAAGAAAGCCATAATAGTATACTTGAAGAAATGTTATACAAATTATTGCAGCAAGAAAGTTATGTTAATGCAATTATTGGCAATATTACTAAACAATTCCAACAAATTTTATAAATAACAAGTAGAATAGGATTCTAAAATCAGATAAAAGAAAGCCATAATAGTAGACTTGAAGAACTGTTATACAAATTATTGCAGCAAGAAAGTTATGTTAATACAATTATTGGCAATATTACTAAACAATTCCAACAAATTTTATAAATAACAAGTAGAATAGGATTCTAAAATCAGATAAAAGAAAGCCATAATAGTATACTTGAAGAAATGTTATACAAATTATTGCAGCAAGAAAGTTATGTTAATACAATTATTGGCAATATTACTAAACAATTCCAATAGATTTTATTTAAAATTTCCTTATCAAGAATATTTAAAATACTAACTACCTTAAATTTCGTTTGCTATCGATCCGCGTTCGTTCACTCTAGACATTTTCAAGACCTAGCCTTCGTGTTCTTATTAAAACAATTATATAATACTTATACTGAATTTAAAAACAAGAAAACATTTTCAATGATTTTACTAATAATTATAAACTCATCACTAGCACTAAATAAATATTTGTAAATATGTTACAACTTGCCTATAGTACCCGATAGTATAACGCACTAAGTTACGGCCTGAGTTGACAATAGGTCACATCTCCCGAAACTGCCGTTCTAAAAAAATATAAGTAAATGCTACTATAGGCAAGTTGTAGCATATTTACAAGAGTTTATTGTGAAAGCTAGTAGCTCAGGTCAAGATGGAATCAACAAAAACAAAATAAATATTGTATTTAGTCAAACGCGTTCCAATAACAAAGACTATGATCCTTAATGCACACAATTACAATTTACAGATTATCACTTACGAAGCATGTTATTATCTTTCAGGATACAGTATTTAGGCTGACAACTTCAAGTTTGTACTGTATTTTGAAAATTCTAGATTTGTTCAACGAAGATTAAACGTAATACCTTTGATTAATGTCGTGTTCCCTGAAAATATAATGTAATATTTTTTGGAAATTAAAATGAGGATTTTATTATGATACTATATTTACTCTAACAATTTATTTCAACAATATATTTTAAAACAATTTGTGTTCACGGCTCGGTTTGACAAAACTAGCGATTTTATTCAAATTAATTGTGAAACATGAACAATTAAAAAATGTATTACTGTTTAAAATTAATTTTGTTTACTCGTTAGAGTATGTTTTACACTAAGTAAGGCAACATGTCGAAACATGAATGAGTGAAAAAATATATTTTAGGTTTTTGTTTCCCGTGTGAGCTTTGTACTCTTTTATAAAATATAATTATGCCCATAAATCAATTATAAATTTAATCTTACAAATAATTTTGTTTCTAGTATTAATCGAAACCACTAACACAGTTTTAAATGCTGACACCTTCTAAGGAAAATTACATTTTCAGTATTATAGGACAGATTGGTTCATTTTTTGTAATTTTTAAATTAATTGTGAAACATGAACAATTAAAAAAGTATTAGTGTTTAAAATTAATTTTGTTTGTATTACATTTGCCTGTAAAAAGTAAAACAAATTATTCACGCCTGTCTTCAAAATTAGGCAATTTGTTTTTTCTTCGAACGTTGTCTTATTTGAAGGCCTAGAACACAAAGTAACAAAAAGTAACTATAAATTTTGCGTTAATTAACCTTTAAAAAAATCTGTACAAGAATCTGGCCTTTTAACGATTTTTGATCCCCTCTCCATCCCTCTGTAACTGAAGGCTGAAAACCACGCGAAAGCTTTTACACCGAATGAACAGAGACACTTGAAATAATCCCTTGAAACTGTCCTGGACAGGATATAGTCTCTCCGAAACAAGATGACACTTGAAACGTGATAGAAAATCTTTAAAAAAAACCGCTCAAAGATCGACACAGGCTTTCTCTCTCGGCACGTGAACAATTTGTCGCTTTACGGATTCGTTTTAATCAATCTTGCGGGAATATTGTAAAAATGATTGCAGTTTCCAGGCGTCGTCGGTAGATAGCGAGTAGGTCTAATCGCATTACGGTCCGTCTTGTGGATTACTGCGACTGAATATGGCGGTTGTGAGAGGATTGTCAGCGCCTTAATACCGGCATAAAGTCTAGTTGTGGGAAATTAATTTTTTAAAAGGTTAAACAGATTGTATCCTTAGGCAACCTTATACAATTCGTTTTTAATACAGATATTTAAAAAATGTATTAGAGTTGTTAAATGAATAATAATAGCAATAAAAACATATTTTACTAAGTCTTTGTTTGCTCAAAGTAAGTTTCTATTGATATTCTTGTGTTCCAAAGTTTCACAACTGTATCATAGAATTTTAATGCTCACTGTTTTCTATATCCCTTTAAAACGTACCAATAATTTTTCCTCTAAAGTATCTTTAAACGAACCGCAATAAATACGCTTTGAGTATATTTTCTTACACTTTCTAGACTTAACTCACTATCAACTGTATAATAGTAAACATGAAACCTGGAACTTTAGAGATAAAGAAGTAAAGGTTAGGTTAGTGAGCCTTTAGATAAGCTAATCAAGGTGAATTAAATTATTTTTAAAGCTAGTTATTTTAAATGAAGTTATGTACATTTAGGTGTATATATGTACAAGTAACTTATGACTCGAATATGCAATTTTATTTCTTAAATTTTCATGTGTTTTCAGTGGGAACTTTTGAGGAAAGAGGAATGGATGGTGAGTTATAAGAGCGATTAAAGTAGGTACAAAAATGTGGCGGACGAGTGGGGGATTCCAGCTTTACGTAGAGCGACTCTCTATCGATGTTACAACCAGGGACTACTGAACCAGCAACTGGCTAAAGCTATAGATTGCAACTACACTCGAAGTATGTATGTTTCATTTTTTAAAGTTAGTTGGCTATAACAACTTGAAGCCACTGTGGTGTAGCTTTTATTTTAAATAAATAAAGCCGATTCACCACAAACAACAATTAACTTGTTTGTGGTGAAAAAATTGTATTTGTTTACATTCCATAATTATATATTAGGTTTAGTGCTTTCAGGTTATGTTATACGTTTATATAATTGATTCAGTAAAAAAAATGTTACTTTAATTTGTGTGAGCTTTTAGATATCACAGCTTGTGATGCAATGGGAGAGCGTGGAAACTATACGTACGGTTACAGTTGGAAAACAGTGAGAGGTTCGCGGGTGCACTGTGACCTACCTCCTGTTAAGCCATGTTAGGATAGGTTGAGCATAATGCTATGACGTTACTCCTGAGGCACTGTTAATTCCGTTCTATACGGGAAAGGCGAAGTTCAGCGAATGTGCACTGTGACCTACCTCCTGTTAAACCATGTTAGGATAGGTTGAGCATAACGCTATGACGTTACTCCTGAGGCACTGTTAATTCCGTTCTATACGGGAAAGGCAAAGTTCAGCGAATGTGCACTGTGACCTACCTCCTGTTAAACCATGTTAGGATAGGTTGAGCATAACGCTATGACGTTACTCCTGAGGCACTGTTAATTCCGTTCTATACGGGAAAGGCAAAGTTCAGCGAATGTGCACTGTGACCTACCTCCTGTTAAACCATGTTAGGATAGGTTGAGCATAACGCTATGACGTTACTCCTGAGGCACTGTTAATTCCGTTCTATACGGGAAAGGCGAAGTTCAGCGAATGTGCACTGTGACCTACCTCCTGTTAAACCATGTTAGGATAGGTTGAGCATAACGCTATGACGTTACTCCTGAGGCACTGTTAATTCCGTTCTATACGGGAAAGGCAAAGTTCAGCGAATGTGCACTGTGACCTACCTCCTGTTAAACCATGTTAGGATAGGTTGAGCATAATGCTATGACGTTACTCCTGAGGCACTGTTAATTCCGTTCTATACGGGAAAGGCGAAGTTCAGCGAATGTGCACTGTGACCTACCTCCTGTTAAACCATGTTAGGATAGGTTGAGCATAATGCTATGACGTTACTCCTGAGGCACTGTTAATTCCGTTCTATACGGGAAAGGCGAAGTTCAGCGAATGTGCACTGTGACCTACCTCCTGTTAAACCATGTTAGGATAGGTTGAGCATAATGCTATGACATTACTCCTGAGGCACTGTTAATTCCGTTCTATACGGGAAAGGCGAAGTTCAGCGAATGTGCACTGTGACCTACCTCCTGTTAAACCATGTTAGGATAGGTTGAGCATAATGCTATGACGTTACTCCTGAGGCACTGTTAATTCCGTTCTATACGGGAAAGGCGAAGTTCAGCGAATGTGCACTGTGACCTACCTCCTGTTAAACCATGTTAGGATAGGTTGAGCATAATGCTATGACGTTACTCCTGAGGCACTGTTAATTCCGTTCTATACGGGAAAGGCGAAGTTCAGCGAATGTGCACTGTGACCTACCTCCTGTTAAACCATGTTAGGATAGGTTGAGCATAATGCTATGACGTTACTCCTGAGGCACTGTTAATTCCGTTCTATACGGGAAAGGCGAAGTTCAGCGAATGTGCACTGTGACCTACCTCTTAGCGGGGGAGTCTACCTCCTGTTAAACCATGTTAGGATAGGTTGAGCATAATGCTATGACGTTACTCCTGAGGCACTGTTAATTCCGTTCTATACGGGAAAGGCGAAGTTCAGCGAATGTGCACTGTGACCTACCTCTTAGCGGGGGAGTCTACCTCCTGTTAAACCATGTTAGGATAGGTTGAGCATAATGCTATGACGTTACTCCTGAGGCACTGTTAATTCCGTTCTATACGGGAAAGGCGAAGTTCAGCGAATGTGCACTGTGACCTACCTCTTAGCGGGGGAGTCTACCTCCTGTTAAACCATGTTAGGATAGGTTGAGCATAATGCTATGACGTTACTCCTGAGGCACTGTTAATTCCGTTCTATACGGGAAAGGCGAAGTTCAGCGAATGCGCACTGTGACCTACCTCTTAGCGGGGGAGTCTACCTCCTGTTAAACCATGTTAGGATAGGTTGAGCATAATGCTATGACGTTACTCCTGAGGCACTGTTAATTCCGTTCTATACGGGAAAGGCGAAGTTCAGCGAATGTGCACTGTGACCTACCTCTTAGCGGGGGAGTCTACCTCCTGTTAAACCATGTTAGGATAGGTTGAGCATAATGCTATGACGTTACTCCTGAGGCACTGTTAATTCCGTTCTATACGGGAAAGGCGAAGTTCAGCGAATGTGCACTGTGACCTACCTCTTAGCGGGGGAGTCTACCTCCTGTTAAACCATGTTAGGATAGGTTGAGCATAATGCTATGACGTTACTCCTGAGGCACTGTTAATTCCGTTCTATACGGGAAAGGCGAAGTTCAGCGAATGTGCACTGTGACCTACCTCTTAGCGGGGGAGTCTACCTCCTGTTAAACCATGTTAGGATAGGTTGAGCATAATGCTATGACGTTACTCCTGAGGCACTGTTAATTCCGTTCTATACGGGAAAGGCGAAGTTCAGCGAATGTGCACTGTGACCTACCTCTTAGCGGGGGAGTCTACCTCCTGTTAAACCATGTTAGGATAGGTTGAGCATAATGCTATGACGTTACTCCTGAGGCACTGTTAATTCCGTTCTATACGGGAAAGGCGAAGTTCAGCGAATGTGCACTGTGACCTACCTCTTAGCGGGGGAGTCTACCTCCTGTTAAACCATGTTAGGATAGGTTGAGCATAATGCTATGACGTTACTCCTGAGGCACTGTTAATTCCGTTCTATATGTGAAAGGCAAAGTTCAGCGAATCTTAATCTGAACTGAAAACAAATTGATATTTGTAAATTCAATAAAGTGTGAAGAGCATCCTTCCTCAATATGTTACGTAGCTAACTTCATGGACGCACCTCGTTTTTTAAACATTAACGGAATTTTTCTTACTTCCGAAAATATTTATGGAGATCGGGTTTCAATGTTATTTTTATTCCATGAGTTTATTTTTCTTATATCATTATGACGGTTGGACAAGAACAACCTGTAGATAAGTGACAAACGTTCATTAAAAATACACAAAAATTTGTATTTTTCTGTAATACATTTCTATTATTTTCCTAATAATAGCAGCATCACTTTGCAGACATAAACCCGAAATAAATAACAACAAAATAGGTCCTAACTCGGCCCTGATCATATTGTAAGTGTTATTACCTTGATCTTATGCCTCCACAAGTCTGATTAGCGTTGCTATAGGGTACGTGATAACAATCAAGTAGAATAATCGCCGGAAGAGACTCACAAACAGGCAATACAGAGTTGTAGGATAAATTCTCGATTACATTAACTTACATAGTAGCTGGTTTATAAATTGGGGACGATAAAGCCACACGGCTACGTACATTAATCTCGGTTTCCTCTTTATAATGTTTCTTAGAGTATGCGTTTGTTTAACCTAACACACAGTTTGTTTTAGAAAAAGAGTGAAGATTTCTTCAATTTCAAGGTACCAGAAGTGTTTCATTAAGATGTTAAAAACTGTTGTTTTATAGTAGGTTAATGATTTTGAAATACATCATTGAAAATACTGTGCCTCTATTAAAGCAATTTATTTTAAATTACACTGTCTAAATTATGCTCCGATCGATATTTTAGGGGAACTGAACAAAAATAAATTGCTCAAAGGTTTTAGAAAACATTTTTGTAAAGTACCAATGATTTTTTGTCAAGTAAACTTTATAAAATTGCGAGTATCTAAATACGTGCTTATATAAATATTCGAACACTATTTCTATTTTGGATGCATTGCGAGCAAACACTATTTTAAATTCAACACAGTCTTATTGAAACGCAAAAACTCTCCAACCGATAGATACCTACTTCGTTCTTTAAGTGGAATACAAGATTACGTAAGCACACCTTTAAAACAACCTCTTTCCTAAGCTCCTTACAACATGAAGTCGGGAATAGTGTGAGCGTTCTACCCCAACATAGAATTATTGAAACGCAAAAACTCTCCAACCGATAGATACCTACTTCGTTCTTTAAGTGGAATACAAGATTACGTAGGCACACCTTTAAAACAACCTCTTTCCTAAGCTTCTTACAACATGAAGTCGGGAATAGTGTGAGCGTTCTACCCCAACATAGAATTATTGAAACGCAAAAACTCTCCAACCGATAGATACCTACTTCGTTCTTTAAGTGGAATACAAGATTACGTAGGCACACCTTTAAAACAACCTCTTTCCTAAGCTTCTTACAACATGAAGTCGGGAATAGTGTGAGCATTCTACCCCAACATAGAATTATTGAAACGCAAAAACTCTCCAACCGATAGATACCTACTTCGTTCTTTAAGTGGAATACAAGATTACGTAGGCACACCTTTAAAACAACCTCTTTCCTAAGCTTCTTACAACATGAAGTCGGGAATAGTGTGAGCGTTCTACCCCAACATAGAATTATTGAAACGCAAAAACTCTCCAACCGATAGATACCTACTTCGTTCTTTAAGTGGAATACAAGATTACGTAGGCACACCTTTAAAACAACCTCTTTCCTAAGCTTCTTACAACATGAAGTCGGGAATAGTGTGAGCGTTCTACCCCAACATAGAATTATTGAAACGCAAAAACTCTCCAACCGATAGATACCTACTTCGTTCTTTAAGTGGAATACAAGATTACGTAGGCACACCTTTAAAACAACCTCTTTCCTAAGCTTCTTACAACATGAAGTCGGGAATAGTGTGAGCGTTCTACCCCAACATAGAATTATTGAAACGCAAAAACTCTCCAACCGATAGATACCTACTTCGTTCTTTAAGTGGAATACAAGATTACGTAGGCACACCTTTAAAACAACCTCTTTCCTAAGCTTCTTACAACATGAAGTCGGGAATAGTGTGAGCATTCTACCCCAACATAGAATTATTGAAACGCAAAAACTCTCCAACCGATAGATACCTACTTCGTTCTTTAAGTGGAATACAAGATTACGTAGGCACACCTTTAAAACAACCTCTTTCCTAAGCTTCTTACAACATGAAGTCGGGAATAGTGTGAGCGTTCTACCCCAACATAGAATTATTTTACATTGAATAAAGCGCAAGTAACATTACAAAATAGCGGAATATTATTAAAAAATACTTAAATATAAGTTCTATAGTTGAAATCTACGTATAAAATACACCTATACGTTGTTAATCTATACGTTAACATCTATGAAGTTATCAATTTGTAAAAACGTTCATTTACAATCAATTTAAATTGTAATTTAATTGATTTTTACGAAACTCGATAGACGTGTTACTTCTTAGTCTTAATACGCTTAAATCGATGAACGAAATCGTAGAGGTTATATACTTTGGACAATGTGGCAACACTGTACATTAATAGACAAACAATTTTTGTGAATTATAATCCAATTTTAAAGACTCTATAAAAACTGCATTTTTATAACCCCATCTTCGAAATTATTACAAGAAATTTGCTAATAAAAGCGTACCATCCTTCTAACTAACAGCTCCAATACGGAAATGCTCCAATACGGAAATAATTTTGAATTTCAAATGCAAATTCCTTCGTTATAATATGGCGTCCCGCGCTCCCGCCTCACCTTTCAATTATTGATAAACCTTATACTTTTACTTGCCGGCAATGAAATTGGCCCCATCTGAAGACGGGAAAGCAATATGCAATAAAGACAATAACGCCAAGTCTCTCCACCTAAGGGTATGTGCACAATTCTACATACTTGTTTGTTATGTACTGCGGACTTATAGAAAGTTCCAAACAAGATGAGCCTTTATTTTTTAAATTAAGAGTTTGTGGAACTTCCTTTTTAGCTTGATTTGTAACATTTTTTAATCATACAACTTTAAAAAAAACTTTACAAAAGACTCCTACAGTATAAAAAAGACTTTAATCCACACTACCAAAGCGGTGGTCAGTCAGCATTTTAAAACTGCTACTCGTCAAGGAAATATTAAACCTGTAGTTAAACGTTTGTTCAACATTTTCTTAAAATAAATACATTTTGAGAATATTTCGTTGCAATTTCTAACGTAGCTACGTTGTTGCCAAGTTATCATCCATTATTTACAGTAAACCTTAATTGGAAGATAAAAAATATGTTAGGTTCGTCAACTTTAAGGTTACACTAAATAAGTTAGTAAAGATTAGTAAGTTTCATTTTTTGAACTTAGGTAATTACATATTGTGTTTGGGGTAGTTTGGGGTTAACTCAGTTAAATAGTTTGAGTAAATAAAGTAGTTAGTTTAATTTGTTCAATGTTTTCTGGCACGAATGGCGAAAGGATGGTAAGTTATTGGTTACAACGGATTAAAGCAGAATAAAACAGTGCCTGCCAGATGGAGAGTTAAGGTCTTAGTAAGTATTAAAATAGCGACAGTGACATCAAGAGGACAAATGTTCACACAACTACACCATTGAAGTGGGTAACATGGTAAAGTGGGATTGTTTTCATACTGTTCGCTACCACTGATAAACCTTATCTGTCAACGTATTTATGTTTACCTGTTCTAACGTTTTATTTTAATAACTAAACTCATTTTAATTAAGGCTTCCCCAGAAAATCTTGAAATGTTTCGAAATAATAATACAATCATGCCATTTTCTAAAACCATATATTTTTTAAAGTTGCTTGCTGTAATCATCTTGAATTCACTGATCAAACGATAATTAAGTAATACTTAACTAAGTGAATACATAATGACTTACTTGCTGACTCGTTTCGAAACAATTGTTCCTTTTCTCGAGTAGAGGATTTGCTTTGTAAAAGGAACGACTGTTTCGAAACGCGTCAGCAAGAAAGTCATTACGTATTCACTTAGTTAAGTATCTTCTAATTATAAGTTAATATATTTTTTATTGCCCTTCTAATAATCAACACTTTGAAAGTATTGTAAGTCCAATCGACCGCGTGTTGCAACGAATAGGACCTTGTATTGCTACTTCTAGTTTAGGTAAATTGTCCCCATCAACTCATACAAATCACTAGTTACTCGTTTCGGGGGAAATCTTGGTTACTAGATACAGAAATTATATAACAAGCAAATTTCCCTTAATTCAGGATAGTTACAGCTCTGTTTAAGTACTTAATACGATGGTAACTGAAATGTTAGTGAAGCGACACCGTACGCAGGAGTTAAAGTAAAATGGTTTGATTAAACTTAACAGTAGCCTAAACTACATTTTACAGACGTTTTTCCTTTCCAAAGAACTTCGTATAAAACAAATAAATGTTCTCTCCATATATGAGTTCATACTAATCAAAGGCTAAAGACATTCATAATAACTGAAAAACCAGAAAGTGTTTATATTTGTTGATTCCATTTTCACGTGAGCTACTAGTTGTCAACTAAAACACTTGTAAATTGTTACACTTGCCTATAGTAGCACTTACTTTAAATTGTTGAGGACGGCCGTTTCTCCTATTGAGTTACGGTATGAGTTGACAATGGGACACATCTCCCGAAACTGACATCCTCAACATTTATAAAAGTATGTGCTGCTATAGGCAAGTGTAACAATTTACAAAATGTTTTTAGATGAAAGCATTATTTGTTGGAGTCAACAAATGAAACCTCATGGCCAAAACTAAAGTAAAACAACAAAATAAATTACAAAAATAGAAGTAGTAAAATTTACGTAACAATGAACTAAAAAAGGTAATCTAGGGCTAGTCGCATAATGTTGTTCCCCTGCCAGGCTTCTTTGAAATACCTAGTTGTTCCATGTCCTAGCTGGAGGAGTTTGTTTAGGAGTCGGGAATTTGATAAAATCAGTCTCTTGCATCAATTCGTAGGCAACATACACCCGAAAGAGTGGCATCCATCATAGAAGTTTTTCTGCGGAAAATTAACAGCGCTAAAGTAATTGCTTGCGCGCTAAGGAGCTACTTTCTCTTTTGTAGTGATACAATCTTTTCTGGTAATTTCTATTACAATCTTGTTTGAACTATATTTTCCATATAATCGGAAAACTTTGTTAATAGGGCATTAAACTTGTAAAACAGAAATATATATTACAGTTTAAATTAGAAGTCGACAAATGTGTTTCGTCTAAATCTGAATTGACAGCCTCACCCTTAGTAGACATATGTTTTCGCAAAGAAGCCACTACGATCTTTTTTAATTACTTTTCTCGTTACTTTATAGATAATGCGAGTTTCATATGGCATCTTGCGCCTAGGTTTCTGTACAACGTTACTTTATAGATAATCCGAGTTTCACATGGCATCTTGCGCCTAGGTTTCTGTATAACGTTACTTTATAGATAATGCGAGTTTCGCATGGCATCTTGCGCCTAGATTTCTAAACAACGTTACTTTATAGATAATCCGAGTTTCACATGGCATCTTGCGCCTAGGTTTCTGTACAACGTTCATTTGATTACATTTCTGTAATCTGAAAGGCCTTGAATGACGGGATGCAGTGTCACGCCACCTTAACTCATTGCCATTATAAGCACACTATTAATTACAAAAAAGTAACACATGGTGAGAATGACTGCACACGGAGTTTCACATGTGTCAATCACTTGCAACTGCAAAACATGTGCAATGTGCGATGCATCTTGGTGGCGATGACCTTGAGAGTTACTTCTTCTCAGCAAACTGCGTTTAGTCCGAACACTAACGTGACGTCACATTTAAAAACACAGGGCGGCAACACTTTTGTTTTTTAGTTTTATCGACAAATTTAAAATAATTGAGTTATGAATTATTTCCTCCTAAAGTATTTTCTCCTTCTAATTTACTTATAGGCCTATATACCTATAGGGCTACCTATTATGGATTAGTAAATAGTAGCGAACAGACTTTGCAAAGCACAATTACTAATAAGGCCTTTAGTAAAGTTAAATCTTTTCTATAATCCAAATATGAGACAGTATTTCAGATATCAAGAATTTTATAACATTTTTCCTTTACAAGAAAACAAAAACTTACCTGAAAGAAACGTGTGGGATTTAATATTTTAAAAGTTTTGAATTTTGTAGTCCATTACGTTCGGTGAATCTTAATTAATCACTTTAACAATAGTTTATGTCTACCTGAACTTTAATAAAAGTTATTTGTTAAAAGTTTGTTTAAGTGATTAATTTTAAAAGTGTTTGACACGGATGTTTTCCAAGACGTTCTCAATACGTGGACTTTAGAGATTATTTTAAAAATTGTTCACGAGATCTTTCATCGAAGATTAATGCTGTAACCTATCTTATAAATCGAAGTGTTAAAAAAAAACGGAAATCCTTTGATCAGGATAAATTATACAATGTGATTATTTTTACTTTTACGTACTTAACCGTGGCTTTACACCTGCGGCAGTGTGTTAGGGAAAAGTGTAGAAGAGTAGAAAACATGGTGACAAGGAAAACATGGTGACAAGGAGTACGTTTACGTGTCTTCCGACTCTACATCCTTGTTAGAGAACACGAGATAATCCTTCATGTGGAAGTATCTCCAGTCGATCATATGAAACCTCTACACCCACGAATCCAACTTCCGACTTGTGGCTCCCTTCTGGGTGAAATGCCGAAGACTGATGGTTTGATGCCACGAGCCGTGGTACCAGTATGCAAGAGTCTTGTGACTTCCTGGGACCAATCAGGCACAGCGTTTCGGTCACTTATCCAGAACTACTTGGGACAAGTAGAACTTTCCGACTTGTGGCTCCCTTCTGGGTGACATGCCGGAGAGTGATGGTTTGATGCCACTACCCGTGGTACCAGTATGCAAGAGTCTTGTGACTTCCTGGGACCAATCAGGCACAGCGTTTCGGTCACTTATCCAGAACTACTTGGGACAAGTAGAACTTTCCGACTTGTGGCTCCCTTCTGGGTGACATGCCGGAGAGTGATGGTTTGATGCCACGAGCCGTGGTACCAGTATGCAAGAGTCTTGTGACTTCCTGGGACCAATCAGGCACAGCGTTTCGGTCACTTATCCAGAACTACTTGGGACAAGTAGAACTTTCCGACTTGTGGCTCCCTTCTGGGTGACATGCCGGAGAGTGATGGTTTGATGCCACTACCCGTGGTACCAGTATGCAAGAGTCTTGTGACCTCCTTTGACCAATCAGGCACAGCGTTTCGGTCACTTATCCAGAACTACTTGGGACAAGTAGAACTTTCCGACTTGTGGCTCCCGTCTGGGTGACATGTCGGAGACTGATGGTTTGATGCCACTACCCGTGTTACCAGCATGCAAGAGTCTTGTGACCTCCTTTGACCAATCAGGCACAGCGTTTCGGTCACTTATCCAGAACTACTTGGGACAAGTAGAACTTTCCGACTTGTGGCTCCAGTCTGCGTGACATGCCGAAGACTGATGGTTTGATGCCACTATCCCTGTTACCAGTATGCAAGAGTCTTGTGACTTCCTGGGACCAATCAGGCACAGAGTTTCGGTCACTTATCCAGAACTACTTGGGGCAAGTAGAACTTTCCGACTTGTGGCTCCCGTCTGGGTGACATGCCGGAGACTGATGGTTTGATGCCACTACCCGTGTTACCAGTATACAAGAGTCTTGTGACCTCCTGGCACCAATCAGGCACAGCGTTTCGGTCACTTATCCTGGGGCAAGTAGAACTTTCCGAACGCCCAGGTTTCTGTACCGCAACACCCCGTTTAATTACTTCGGTCTAGGAAGTGCAATAGACCCTTATTCCACTCACACCTAAGGCCCGGACCCTCAGACTCGGGACTTGGCCATATGTGGGCATAAATCCATCCCGTCAGACCTTGAGAGCTGTGTTCTCACACAGATTATGTTCGCCATTTACTACATCCCTTTCACCATTTTTCTTTGTCGTAAAGGATTTGTTTTGTAAATCATCAACTGTATTTATTTGTTTCATAGTAAAATAATTACTTAATACAAGAATAAAATATCAAAATTCATAATTTTTAATAATAAAAAATATAATTTTATTTAATTTTTGGTTTATTTCAAGTCTAGTACCTACCCATGCTACCTCGACACATAAATTCTGAATCGAATCCGGATAAGTTATTGTAAAACTATTTTTAGTAAAACATCTTCACGCTATAACGTTCCCGGATGCAACTTAGACAAATATTTAGTTTAATTAATGCTAACAGATGTTTTATAACACGGATACAGATAATCACAATCACTGCGAAAAACTGTTTCATTTCAGCGACGAAATTATAATTGTTGTTACTGAACAATGTTTTCAATATACTACATACTCGATAAATAAAACAATAAATACGCTACAACTCATAGATAATATAGGTTATGTTTAGTTTTTTTCAATGAAGTTTAATTTGTGTAGCATCACTGAGGATGATGACAAATTGTCATTGAAACGCGTATGATAATAAAGTTTTTATAATTGTGAGTCGTAGCATATTTATTCTTTTATTTATAGCTTTCACTCACAAGCCAGCTCGAATATTGTTTATAAATACCCAATATTGTTATATTAATTCACTCTATATAGATAACTAATTTTAAACCCTGACTAAATACAAGTAAAATTCTTAACAATTAATTTTAACAAATTCTGTCTCACTGCTTTACACAGGTTACATAACCATAATATACGTCATACCATAAATGACTTACGGTCACAAGGCACAGATTGACTCACTGACTCTGTGGTCAGGATGAATCAGGTGCTATGACGTCATCTCTACGACTACCGGAGATAATCGCTCATTGTTATAGTGCGCGAGCACAGAAATGGCTTTTAAAATAAATGATTTAATGTGAGGGTTGCAACAAAAGGGAGGGTGTCATGCGACAATAGGCATAGGTAAATGTTTAGGGGGATGTAACGAGCTTTGATTTATTCCCGAGTACTTTTTATTGTCTGCATTACGTCGTTCGTTAAAGGTTATAATAAGCTCTCAAAGCATTATTTCATCTGTGACATCCTTTTTTTTGTTTCTCATATTTAATAATTACAATATTAGAAATAATAATTGTCAATATGAATTAATAAACACATTTATAAAACGTTTAGTTAGTAGGTAAACCATATAAGTATACATAACATATATTTTTAAATAGGAAACAGAATATTATAAAAATAATTTCAATACTTTTCCGAGTTGAAAATAAATTGCTGACTTTAAACATAAAAAGGTTTGGATTATTTCGAATCATGACATACAGACACTGTTACATTAATAATTCCTTATTTTATAAATAAAAGGAAAACACGAAAAGCTTCTAAAATCGTCCTTAACAGGAAAATATTATTACAATTTTTTTTGTTTCTGCATATTTGTTTACATCAGTCTCTATTTAATTTTTCTGGGTATTCTAGAAATACGTCAACACCTCCTATAGTCGAGAAATTAATTATGGAAAATCATCGTTCAATTTTTCTTCTTTGTATATTATCGTATATATATATATATATATATATATATATATATATATATATATATATATATGTATATATGTAATGTTTTCTTATATAATAATCAAAAACAACTGAGGTTATTCAAGTACAAGAATTATTAATTTTTATTCCAACATTTTCATTAATATACAGTACCAACATCATCAGGAATGAATAATGCAAGAAGTTAGATCTATTATTGTATAAAAAGCTATATAATATATATATATATATATATATATATATATATATGTGTGTGTGTGTGTGTGTGTGTGTGTGTGTGTGTGTGTGTGTGTGTGTGTGTGTGTGTGTGTGTGTGTGTGTGTGTGTAATGTTATCTTATATAATAATAAAAAACAACTGATATTATTCAAGTACAAGAATTATTTATTAATTTTTATTCCAACATTTTCATTAATATACAGTACCAACATCATCAGGAATGAATAATGCAAGAAGTTAGATCTATTATTGTATAATAGCTATATAGTATATATATATATATATATATATAACTTATGTGTGATATTTGCATTGCAGTTTAGGTATTCGTTTAAATTTCCTTGAATAAATAGATTATGAAATGACTAAAGGGGAAAAAATATGCAAAACTTGTGCAATTTTTTGAATGACGAAAACGGCTTAATTATGGTAAATGCTGAATCCATATTTCCATTCCTAGAATATTAGAGTATCGAATAACTGTTTATTGTAGCTGACTATGGTATAAATAGGTAAGTATAAATAAGAACACTAAGTAAATTAAACAAATAATAAAGTACATGGAATAAACGTAGCAGAAAATTAGAACTCAATCATTGTAAATAAGTTTATTTCTTGGCACCAATTTCTAACCTCGAACAAACACAATTACTTTAAATAAACGAATAAATTCCCTAAAAAGATTAGTATAATGTAGCTTATTTCTAACATGGACGTCGTGTTAATATATCGAAAAGGAGAAAATAAAAGGCCAAATACAACAGATAATTGATATAATCGACACGATATAGTCCAAATACACGAAATTTAAGGAATGGGCTTAAAATTTACGTGATAGGACCAGGTTAAAAGAATTCGCAATTCAAGATTATCAAAATAATCAAACTTCCACTGGATGGACTACAGGGAAAAACAAAGAGCAGAAGTCAAAAGAGAGGTTTTTGAAAAAATTCTGAAGGAGAAAATAAATAAACAAGTGAAAATTGAGAATGTCTAAAAAACGTCTAGAAGTCAAAGCAAAGAACGTAACAAACTGGCATAAAATAAAATACACGGCTAAATATTCTTTAGTCTGTAACAAGATAAAAGTTGACATCTATATTTTCCTTTAAGCTAAAACGAAGTGATAAATTTAGACCTCAATTCTGCCATGCAGAGTGCTGTCGCACAACAGCTCGCCTCCTCACGCCGAGAGGTTAAGTTCCACCCATATTATATTACGGTGGTTGTTATAGTTTTTATATTTATCAGTTAATTCGTTTTTTAGTCTGTTCAACACTGTTAGTACGTAGGTGGATTTATATCTGGTAGAATTGTTTTATTTAGGTTAGAAGACACACATTGACACGTCCATGTACAGAATAATTTGCATTGACTCTTTCCTAAATGAGGCGGACATTTTGAAGTAGCATTAAAAACGATGATGAGAGAAAGGGTAAGCGAGAAGCAGAGAGAGAGAGAGAGAGAAGTAGAAAACTAGGGCAGATAAAGAGGTAGAAAGGGAGAGAGAAATTGTTGTAGGTAGGATTGCGGAGTACAGTCAGAGACGAGAACATATCAAATATAAAGCAACTGTGGGTTCTATATTAATATATAACTAACCAAGATACAGAGAAGGACACGATAAAACTAATACCTTCCTTTGCTCGTACACTTATATTTATACTGCATATTACTAGACATGGAACTATGTTCATATTTTATGTAGGAGAGCGCAGTAGAAAAGCTGTAGTAAAGTAATTGTTTCCATCTTCAGCCATTACATATATTAAAGTCTGTATGGTGCATAGGGTAAAAAACAAAGTCAAGCAGAAAGCGTCCTGACCTACCCCCAACCCCTACGTTTCGTTTTCATTAAATCCTGAATACATTAATAGAACTTTTTCCGAATCATCCTATTAATTTATGTCCCCGTTAACTACATTTGCATTATTTAACGGAGCACATGTGTAGGTGGAAACGAGGGGGTTGCAACCCTTAATGATTACTGTATGATTGGTCACAGGCTTCTTGGTTTAATATCGAAGCCCCTGGAGAAGGGGTTGTTTTTCGAAGGGGATAGAAGGTGAATTAAAAGTGACACAAGTTTGGGGGGGAGTCGCGGGGTAAATGTCGAATCCAAGGGACGTCATCAATTATATGGACATGTGTCAGGGGTGATTCCAGTATTCCTTGATACAACATCTGTAGAACTGAGCTTGCGCAGCAGTTGTATCACCGGTGACCGATCACCTAAGATTCTATTCAGGTCAAATGTGAATTGGAACTGTTAACAAGGTAGACATTTATTTTAATGAATGGAAAAGCTTTAACGTCAATTTTAATTAAAAAAGACGTTTTCCCATTATTTCTTATATGGAAACACAACTTAGGTTACCTTGTGAGCACAACTTAGTTTACCTTGTGAGCACAATTTAGGTCACCTTGTGAGCACAACTTAGGTCACCTTGTGAGTACAACTTAGGTCACCTTGTGAACACAACTTAGTTTAACTTGTTAGCACAATTTAGGTCACCTTGTGAGCACAACTTAGGTCACCTTGTGAGCACAACTTAGGTCACCTTGTGAACACAACTTAGGTCACTTTGTGAGCACAACTTAGGTTACCCTGTGAGCACAACGTAGGTTACCTTGCGAGCACAACTTATTTTACCCTGTGAGCACAACTTAGGCTACCTTGTGAGCACAACTTAGGTCACCTTGTGAGCACAACATAGGTCACCTTGTGAGCACAACTTAGTTTACCTTGTAAACACAACTTAGGTTACCTTGTGAGCACAACTTAGTTTACCTTGTGAGCACAACTTAGGTCACCTTGTGAGCACAACTTAGGTCACCTTGTGAGCACAACTTAGGTCACCCTGTGAGCACAACTTAGGTTACCTTGTGAGCACAACTTAGGTTACCTTGTGAGCACAACTTAGTTTACCTTGTGAGCACAACTTAGGTCACCTTGTGAAAACAACTTAGGTCACCTTGTGAGCACAACTTAGGTTACCTTGTGAGCACAACTTAGGTCACCTTGTGAGCACAACTTAGGTCACCCTGTGAGCACAACTTAGGTTACCTTGTGAGCACAACTTAGGTTACCTTGTGAGCACAACTTAGTTTACCTTGTGAGCACAACTTAGGTCACCTTGTGAGCACAACTTAGGTCACCTTGTGAGCACAACTTAGGTCACCTTGTGAGCACAACTTAGGTCACCTTGTGAGCACAACTTAGGTCACCCTGTGAGCACAACTTAGGTTACCTTGTGAGCACAACTTAGTTTACCTTGTGAGCACAACTTAGGTCACATTGTGAGCACAACTTAGGTCACCTTGTGAGCACAACTTAGGTCACCTTGTGAGCACAACTTAGGTCACCTTGTGAGCACAACTTAGGTCACCTTGTGAGCAAAACATAGGTCACCTTGTGAGCACAACTTAGTTTACCGTGTGAGCACAACTTAGGTTACCTTGTGAGCAAAACATAGGTCACCTTGTGAGCACAACTTAGTTTACCGTGTGAGCATACCCAATCGCAAATAAATTCTGATAGACTTCGCATTCAATGTATTTTGCCTTTTTGTTTTTATTGTTATAAACAGACCTTCAAAAACTGTAAAGCACTGATAGAGGTCGCATTTACTCTGACATCTAAACGAAGGTCATATTGTTTGACCGCTCCAAAACAGTAAACTAGTAAGGAGAAAACCATTCGACCATTCACAATGAATCTAAAGTAGCTTATTTAGTTAATTAGAGCTTAGCTAGTGAGAACTCTGTAGTAGTCAATCACCGAGGACGACGACATTGTCGCCGAAACTAGTCTGTTGTGAACTAGTGCGGTTGTTTATTAAAAAGAATTTTCGGTAAGATTTTGAGTTGACTATTTTGTCTTTTTTACCGTTGCGAATAGTAGCCTACTTTTACTGATTTCTACAAATTTTGTTGAGTGAAATATGTCTAAAACTAGCTGTGCTTTAGTGGGTAACTTCATGGCTCAAGAGCACGCCTAAACAGGTGGACTATTGGAGCAAGGATATTGTATAACAGAAGATGATATCCAAGCATAAAACATAATAAAATCATTCAAACGGAGTATGGAATATAATGCAGTATGAGGGTTATAATATGAATAATTGTCTACTGTACTAGCTTTATATTCTATATTGGAGAGCAGCTTGATAAAAACTTAAACATAAACGACATATTCAACCAGAGGAAGGAACTATTTCAAAGAAAACTCAAGTATACTCTAAGTACAAACACAGATACGAAGACAGACTATCTAATATTATTGCTAATGAGCGTACATTATAAGTACACATACACTTACATAAGTTACACATTACATAAATAGACATATAAACACAAAGTTAAGATAATGGGGACCAGTGGATCGGTTCTAACTAGAAACATGAATTGAGAAAAAAACTTAAAAAAGAAAGCGAATTTATAACAAAAATATTGCATTATTGTTTATAGTTCAAACAACATTTTGGATGCTGTACTAATTTAGCGATGTAGGTATTTCTAAGGGGTAATAAAGGAAAACATAAGAAATAATTAATCCTGGTATGCAGGAAGGAAGCAAAGAACACAAATACCAAAAAACCTATCTTAGGGGGAAGAATTTAACTATTTGTAAATTATAGGGGCAACGAAAACACGAAGAAATAATTAAGAGTACTTTTACAAAAAACGAAATATATATAATATGAAAACTGATGTTAGAAGGGATTGTTATAGGATACGATGAAATTTAATGTTTAGACAAGTGAAAAACATGAATATCTAAAGACAGCAAAAAAATAGAGATTGTAGAAATTAAAAAGTAAGAAAACAACAAAAATAAAATTGGTAAAAATAAAAGTGTTCAAGTTATATTTTTTCACACAAGAAAGAAACGCCTATAATATAATACAGGGCATCAATTATTTTAATATTTTGTCCTCAGCCCAAATGTTAAGGATTTCCTCTGTACTGTAAGGAATGTAAACACAGAATATCAACCAAAAGAATTAAATTAAGTATAGATTCAGTTTTAATAAAGGTTATTAAATTATGCCTAAATAGTATGCACTTTCTTAGTGTACAACTAGTTTTACAGTTTGGAATATGGGAAAATTCCAATAAGGTCTGTGGTATCAACAAAAGGCGGAATGTTCGATACCATCATTCGATGATTCACACATTCTTGTGATTTTTTGAAAATTTGACTAATCTTAGGTTTTACAAAAAGTCGGCAATTTTAAAAATAGTTTCCGGACGCGTCGTTCAAGAATAATACTCAAAAACCTCTAGCGACAAATATTTTTATTTTAACCAGATATATCTTTCGGTTACCAAGTAACCATTCTAAGAGGCATGTCTCTGAAGATGGTTATTTTTTTAACATAAATCCACATCAGTTTAAAATAAAAAGTGTTGTGGTAGCTAGAGGTTTTTCAAAAGTATATTATTTTATTGTTATTTAACTACAGTTTATTCCAAATAAATAATGGTAAGATTTCCCCTTAAACAATGTTTAATGGAAGTTGAACTATTTAAAGTCTGCAGTCTTTTTTGCTTACAAAATCATACATTTATTATTTACAAATTGATAACAATTTCTAAAAATTCAAAAACGATGCAGTTTTCTAATATGAAATTGAGGTCTGTCACACAACATTGTGGGTTTAAACAAATTATAGTTATACATTGCAATAGACTTTTAATTTCAAAGAGATTGCACATGATAACATACGAACCAAACCAGAAAGGAAAATTAACACTAATCATTGATAGTTGTGTAGAAAATGTAGATTGAATTAAATTACTAATTCCAAAGAGAAACTGCTAGGACTGTATAAATATAAGTTTAAGAACTTTTCTACATGAACACAAATTTTTGCAAAGAGTCAGGACTCTATTGAATCACGAGACAATTATTTTCTTTCCTAATGGGCATATATAGCTGCTTGTCCAAGTTTTGGTGATATATAGCTGCTTGTCCAAGTTTTGGCCATATATAGCTGCTTGTCCAAGTTTTGGCCATATATAGCTGCTTGTCCAAGTTTTGGCCATATATAGCTGCTTGTCCAAGTTTTGGCCATATATAGCTGCTTGTCCAAGTTTTGGCCATATATAGCTGCTTGTCCAAGTTTTGGTGATATATAGCTGCTTGTCCAAGTTTTGGCCATATATAGCTGCTTGTCCAAGTTTTGGCCATATATAGCTGCTTGTCCAAGTTTTGGCCATATATAGCTGCTTGTCCAAGTTTTGGCCATATATAGCTGCTTGTCCAAGTTTTGGCCATATATAGCTGCTTGTCCAAGTTTTGGCCATATATAGCTGCTTGTCCAAGTTTTGGCCATATATAGCTGCTTGTCCAAGTTTTGGCCATATATAGCTGCTTGTCCAAGTTTTGGCCATATATAGCTGCTTGTCCAAGTTTTGGCCATATATAGCTGCTTGTCCAAGTTTTGGCCATATATAGCTGCTTGTCCAAGTTTTGGCCATATATAGCTGCTTGTCCAAGTTTTGGCCATATATAGCTGCTTGTCCAAGTTTTGGCCATATATAGCTGCTTGTCCAAGTTTTGGCCATATATAGCTGCTTGTCCAAGTTTTGGCCATATATAGCTGCTTGTCCAAGTTTTGGCCATATATAGCTGCTTGTCCAAGTTTTGGTGATATATAGCTGCTTGTCCAAGTTTTAGCTATATATAGCTGCTTGTCCAAGTTTTGGCCATATATAGCTGCTTGTCCAAGTTTTGGCCATATATAGCTGCTTGTCCAAGTTTTGGCCATATATAGCTGCTTGTCCAAGTTTTGGCCATATATAGCTGCTTGTCCAAGTTTTGGTGATATATAGCTGCTTGTCCAAGTTTTGGCCATATATAGCTGCTTGTCCAAATTTTGGCCATATATAGCTGCTTGTCCAAGTTATGGCCATATATAGCTGCTTGTCCAAGTTTTGGCCATATATAGCTGCTTGTCCAAGTTTTGGTGATATATAGCTGCTTGTCCAAGTTTTGGTGATATATAGCTGCTTGTCCAAGTTTTGGCCATATATAGCTGCTTGTCCAAGTTTTGGCCATATATAGCTGCTTGTCCAAGTTTTGGCCATATATAGCTGCTTGTCCAAGTTTTGGCCATATATAGCTGCTTGTCCAAGTTTTGGCCATATATAGCTGCTTGTCCAAGTTTTGGTGATATATAGCTGCTTGTCCAAGTTTTGGTGATATATAGCTGCTTGTCCAAGTTTTGGCCATATATAGCGGCTTGTCCAAGTTTTGGTGACATATAGCTGCTTGTCCAAGTTTTGGTGATATATAGCTGCTTGTCCAAGTTTTGGCCATATATAGCTGCTTGTCCAAGTTTTGGTGATATATAGCTGCTTGTCCAAGTTTTGGTGATATATAGCTGCTTGTCCAAGTTTTGGCCATATATAGCTGCTTGTCCAAGTTTTGGCCATATATAGCTGCTTGTCCAAGTTTTGGCCATATATAGCTGCTTGTCCAAGTTTTGGCCATATATAGCTGCTTGTCCAAGTTTTGGCCATATATAGCTGCTTGTCCAAGTTTTGGTGATATATAGCTGCTTGTCCAAGTTTTGGTGATATATAGCTGCTTGTCCAAGTTTTGGCCATATATAGCGGCTTGTCCAAGTTTTGGTGACATATAGCTGCTTGTCCAAGTTTTGGTGATATATAGCTGCTTGTCCAAGTTTTGGCCATATATAGCTGCTTGTCCAAGTTTTGGCCATATATAGCTGCTTGTCCAAGTTTTGGCCATATATAGCTGCTTGTCCAAGTTTTGGTGATATATAGCTGCTTGTCCAAGTTTTAGCTATATATAGCTGCTTGTCCAAGTTTTGGCCATATATAGCTGCTTGTCCAAGTTTTGGTGATATATAGCTGCTTGTCCAAGTTTTGGCCATATATAACTGCTTGTCCAAGTTTTGGTGATATATAGCTGCTTGTCCAAGTTTTGGCCATATATAGCTGCTTGTCCAAGTTTTGGCCATATATAGCTGCTTGTCCAAGTTTTGGTGATATATAGCTGCTTGTCCAAGTTTTAGCTATATATAGCTGCTTGTCCAAGTTTTGGCCATATATAGCTGCTTGTCCAAGTTTTGGTGATATATAGCTGCTTGTCCAAGTTTTGGCCATATATAGCTGCTTGTCCAAGTTTTGGTGATATATAGCTGCTTGTCCAAGTTTTGGCCATATATAGCTGCTTGTCCAAGTTTTGGCCATATATAGCTGCTTGTCCAAGTTTTGGCCATATATAGCTGCTTGTCCAAGTTTTGGCCATATATAGCTGCTTGTCCAAGTTTTGGCCATATATAGCTGCTTGTCCAAGTTTTGGCCATATATAGCTGCTTGTCCAAGTTTTGGCCATATATAGCTGCTTGTCCAAGTTTTGGCCATATATAGCTGCTTGTCCAAGTTTTGGCCATATATAGCTGCTTGTCCAAGTTTTGGCCATATATAGCTGCTTGTCCAAGTTTTGGCCATATATAGCTGCTTGTCCAAGTTTTGGCCATATATAGCTGCTTGTCCAAGTTTTGGCCATATATAGCTGCTTGTCCAAGTTTTGGCCATATATAGCTGCTTGTCCAAGTTTTGGCCATATATAGCTGCTTGTCCAAGTTTTGGCCATATATAGCTGCTTGTCCAAGTTTTGGCCATATATAGCTGCTTGTCCAAGTTTTGGTGATATATAGCTGCTTGTCCAAGTTTTGGCCATATATAGCTGCTTGTCCAAGTTTTGGCCATATATAGCGGCTTGTCCAAGTTTTGGTGACATATAGCTGCTTGTCCAAGTTTTGGTGATATATAGCTGCTTGTCCAAGTTTTGGCCATATATAGCTGCTTGTCCAAGTTTTGGCCATATATAGCTGCTTGTCCAAGTTTTGGCCATATATAGCTGCTTGTCCAAGTTTTGGTGATATATAGCTGCTTGTCCAAGTTTTAGCTATATATAGCTGCTTGTCCAAGTTTTGGCCATATATAGCTGCTTGTCCAAGTTTTGGCCATATATAGCTGCTTGTCCAAGTTTTGGCCATATATAGCTGCTTGTCCAAGTTTTTGGCCATATATAGCTGCTTGTCCAAGTTTTGGCCATATATAGCTGCTTGTCCAAGTTTTGGTGATATATAGCTGCTTGTCCAAGTTTTGGTGATATATAGCTGCTTGTCCAAGTTTTGGCCATATATAGCGGCTTGTCCAAGTTTTGGTGACATATAGCTGCTTGTCCAAGTTTTGGTGATATATAGCTGCTTGTCCAAGTTTTGGCCATATATAGCTGCTTGTCCAAGTTTTGGTGATATATAGCTGCTTGTCCAAGTTTTGGTGATATATAGCTGCTTGTCCAAGTTTTGGCCATATATAGCTGCTTGTCCAAGTTTTGGCCATATATAGCTGCTTGTCCAAGTTTTGGCCATATATAGCTGCTTGTCCAAGTTTTGGCCATATATAGCTGCTTGTCCAAGTTTTGGCCATATATAGCTGCTTGTCCAAGTTTTGGTGATATATAGCTGCTTGTCCAAGTTTTGGTGATATATAGCTGCTTGTCCAAGTTTTGGCCATATATAGCGGCTTGTCCAAGTTTTGGTGACATATAGCTGCTTGTCCAAGTTTTGGTGATATATAGCTGCTTGTCCAAGTTTTGGCCATATATAGCTGCTTGTCCAAGTTTTGGCCATATATAGCTGCTTGTCCAAGTTTTGGCCATATATAGCTGCTTGTCCAAGTTTTGGTGATATATAGCTGCTTGTCCAAGTTTTAGCTATATATAGCTGCTTGTCCAAGTTTTGGCCATATATAGCTGCTTGTCCAAGTTTTGGTGATATATAGCTGCTTGTCCAAGTTTTGGCCATATATAACTGCTTGTCCAAGTTTTGGTGATATATAGCTGCTTGTCCAAGTTTTGGCCATATATAGCTGCTTGTCCAAGTTTTGGCCATATATAGCTGCTTGTCCAAGTTTTGGTGATATATAGCTGCTTGTCCAAGTTTTAGCTATATATAGCTGCTTGTCCAAGTTTTGGCCATATATAGCTGCTTGTCCAAGTTTTGGTGATATATAGCTGCTTGTCCAAGTTTTGGCCATATATAGCTGCTTGTCCAAGTTTTGGTGATATATAGCTGCTTGTCCAAGTTTTGGCCATATATAGCTGCTTGTCCAAGTTTTGGCCATATATAGCTGCTTGTCCAAGTTTTGGCCATATATAGCTGCTTGTCCAAGTTTTGGCCATATATAGCTGCTTGTCCAAGTTTTGGTCATTCATATATCTATAGTTCCCATCGAGATTAAGACCTGTTTGGTAGATTGCAAATAATTTTAAAAAATTGTACATTATTTGTAATGAAAAAAATTTGTCGAAAATGTTGAAAATAGTAAGATTTGTTTGGAAAGCTAGTTAAATCGTAAGCGGTTTTACGTAAATGCTACTTTGTAGTAGGGCATAAATATATTAACTCTAAGGAGAAAAGAATAGTTTTTATGAAGTAGCGTAAGATATTTTGTAGGAAGAGTGGAGGAGTGTTTCCCAAGTTGTTGAACAATCAGATAACGGGTTCCTAAGCAGACGCGACAAGTTACAGCCGATGCTTCACAACTAATGAAGGAGAGCGTGATTATCCTTCAGTTATCGAAGGAAGACTGTCCGGTCGAGATAACGGGCATCGATCGCGACATCAAGGGGTTGAACATGACTCAGCAAGACACGTGAGGGTGGGGGTGATGTTGACGTCAACTGTCATGGACCGTGTACCCCGCAGGCACGGTCAACCTCAGCGAAAAATGTTTCTACCAATAAAAATATAAAGGTCCCACGGTGAAGGGCGGTTTACTTTCCCGGCCTGGAGGCATGGCGAATAGAAATACTGTTATAGGCAAAAAAATGAAATTATTTAGGGATATAGAAAAAATATTAAGACGATGCGATTGTTCGAGACAACAGGAAACGTCGATTGTTCGATAAAACCTGGGAAGACGGATTTAGTTTACGCTTTACAGTATAGGATATGGGATATTTTTAATTAAAATGTACAAACCCATCAATTCACATCCTTCTTCGATGAATGGTATTCACTCAGAACGTACGATATTTAAAATTTACATATTTTTAACATATGCAATCTTTTAATTATTGGAATTTTATTTTTCTCATTTATATTACATAGGAGAAGGGAAAATCTATTTTTAAATACATACTATATTAATAAGTAAATATTGTATTTATTCATATAATAGCTAGCTTAAACCCAACAACAACAATGCGTAAAGTATTTGTGTTACATATAAGTAGGCTAAAGGATTAGTATGTACTGATGCATCTTCTATGACTAAGAGTTTATATTTAGATACACCTGAGAAAACTAAATGATTGTTAAAGGTACATCAAAGACAAATGTAAGATTATTTACCAAACCATCTAATGAAACTTTAAGATTATTTACCAAACCATCTAATGAAACTTTAAGATTATTTACCAAACCATCTAATGAAACTTTAAGATTTATTTACCAAACCATCTAATGAAACTTTAAGATTATTTACCAAACCATCTAATGAAACTTTAAGATTATTTACCAAACCATCTAATGAAACTTTAAGATTATTTACCAAACCATCTAATGAAACTTTAAGATTATTTACCAAACCATCTAATGAAACTTTAAGATTATTTACCAAACCATCTAATGAAACTTGAAGATTATTTACCAAACCATCTAATGAAACTTTAAGATTATTTACCAAACCATCTAATGAAACTTTAAGATTATTTACCAAACCATCTAATGAAACTTTAAGATTATTTACCAAACCATCTAATGAAACTTTAAGATTATTTACCAAACCATCTAATGAAACTTTAAGATTATTTACCAAACCATCTAATGAAACTTTAAGATTATTTACCAAACCATCTAATGAAACTTTAAGATTATTTACCAAACCATCTAATGAAACTTTAAGATTATTTACCAAACCATCTAATGAAACTTTAAGATTATTTACCAAACCATCTAATGAAACTTTAAGATTATTTACCAAACCATCTAATGAAACTTTAAGATTATTTACCAAACCATCTAATGAAACTTGAAGATTATTTACCAAACCATCTAATGAAACTTTAAGATTATTTACCAAACCATCTAATGAAACTTTAAGATTATTTACCAAACCATCTAATGAAACTTTAAGATTATTTACCAAACCATCTAATGAAACTTTAAGATTATTTACCAAACCATATAATGAAACTTTAAGATTATTTACCAAACCATCTAATGAAACTTTAAGATTATTTACCAAACCATCTAATGAAACTTTAAGATTATTTACCAAACCATCTAATGAAACTTTAAGATTATTTACCAAACCATCAAATGAAACTTTAAGATTATTTACCAAACCATCTAATGAAACTTTAAGATTATTTACCAAACCATCTAATGAAACTTTAAGATTATTTACCAAACCATCTAATGAAACTTTAAGATTATTTACCAAACCATCTAATGAAACTTTAAGATTATTTACCAAACCATCTAATGAAACTTTAAGATTATTTAGTCATACATCTAAGAAGACTATCTAATTGTTTATTTATGGCTACACTTATTGAAATTTAAATGATTACTTAAAGATGCATCCAAGATAAATCTAAAGGATTTTTTTGGGATACACCTAAGAAAACGAAAGAATTATATAGTGGTATATCTACTAAGAATTTGTGTAGGTCTACACATAAAAAAAGATTATTTATGAACGTATCTAACAAGGCTTAAGGATTATTAGAGATACAATTAAGAAGGCTAAGGGGATTATAAGTAACTTAGTCTGAGATGCCTAAAGCACTATTTAGTGATGCATATACTAAGACTACGAGTTTTAGAGATACGCCTAAGACAACTAAAACATTGCTTTGTGATGAATCTGAGAAATATAAAAGATTAATTAGTGGTGCATGTAAAAGGACTAAAGGATTACTTAGTGGTTTTAAATAGTAATCAAAGTAAATTTTAAACATGTTATTAGTACTATATATTACTTACTTTACTTTATCCAACGCCCATCCGTGGCTGTTCTGCCATTCGACGTCGAGCCTCCCAATATAGACCTCCCTGACTATATTCTGCGGTGAAGTCTTCGGCGATCGCTTAATATATATTATATACTATATTGAAGCCACTATTCAAATATTACATTCAGTAATGTAGACTAAAAATATATTTGCCAATTCTTTTCCTCAAACTGTGGAAACAGTTTCAAAGATCTATTCACTATAAATTTCTTTTAGTTTTTTTTTACAGAATAAATATCAAACTTTGTAAATCCTGAACAAAACAAGAATAAGAAGAGCCTTGCCACTTTAGGGTAGTTGCAGCTTACTCTGGCCTACGCCTATGTTGTCACGAATGCTAATGACACAAATTCTAGGGTTAGCAATTAATAGTATTGTTAAGCTTATTGTTAATTTTTATAAAGTTAATATATCTGAAGGAATACAATAATACGATATAACAAAAAACCCACTCAACTTTAACATTTCTTTCAAACATACAAGAAAATCAGCATTGTACAGAGTAAATACAATATATGCCTACTACAACCGAAGAATAACTTAATGATAACGTTTGCACATCAAAACAACATCCCCAACGTAATTAATAAATTATTTTAACGCAGATATATTGAGTTTTTCAGTTCCAAATTTATTTATTTCACCGACAATTGTAAAATTATATGAACTTTAGACACTGTAAGTTGCAACTGTTGAAGTGTGAAGTTGTAGAAAACGTCGCTTAGTTTAAATAACGAATACAGGCGATGAATAATCGAACATAATATTCGATAATAGTTCATTAGAGAGACGACGATGAGAAATAAAGAATATTTTGTCGAGTTGCAGTCTGTTCTTACATCCAGGACTCCTGTTTTCTTTTATACTAAAGAAGGTAGTGTTAGGTAAGATATTGGTAGCCCACTCAGTAAAGACTAGATAAGATATCATTCAAAATCAATGGAAATATAAAAATTAATCGAAATCACAAACTATTTGAAACTTAATTGCAAAATATCTTCCATTAAGATAGCGTTAACATGGGAATAATTAAAGCATAGCATAGCTAAGCAAAAACATTAAACTCTAACCAGACTTTAAAGCGCTCCAGTTGGGACCCTCACACACATGCTCTCGCGCTGACCCGGCCCGGCGACCTACCTGATAGGCCTTGTTCTACAAAACTAACATTTCTAAACTGTAAAATTTAGATAATTTTGACATTTTGATACCACACATTATTGTTCGGAAACAGAGCGAAAACACGAGATAATTACGTCACTCCTAAATATAACAGCGAATGCAATATCGATTGCTGGTATTTATTGTATTACATTAAATATCGATATAATTACTAGTTGGTGAGTCATGGGAAACATTGGCAGCAGGTAGACAGATAGATAGTCCAGCACTTGTGAGTGTGAGAGATGCAAGAGTCGTTTAATCCTCTAGGGCGCTTCCGGGTCTGAATGGCCTATAATACTGTATTGAAATATCAAAAGGTCGTTGCGCTTTTTGCAGTACTAACAAACAATCGAAGGAACGGGTTTGGCGTTAAAGAACATAAGAAAAAGTGTTGAGGATACAGAAACGTATGGCCTTTTAGTTTGTTCTGCAACAGACTCTGGTATAGGAAAAACGCATAAATTATAAGGACATATTAACTCTGTTACCATTAGTTGCTGCCATTCATAGTATTGTCGTATTTATTTCTATTAACGCGTATCTGATGATCAATATCACTCAGTGATCCTAGAAAGTTCTATTGATCCGATCCGCGATAACATTAAAAATGACGCAAACAACTTATGATAGCCAGCAGATTTAGGTTACATAGATTCTTGCAGAAACTTAAAGCGTAGTAGCCATTGCATTACTTAGGCGACTATCGGTTAAATACTTGACTTATTATTGAAATATTTTGGTCCTAAATATTAAGACATTAAATTGAGTTGACTGATATTGTTTTAAAAGTTTTCGGACTGTGTGCGCTTGACGTAAAGACTGAGTAGGAAAATTTAAAAAAATGTAATTGAAATGACACGTGTATAATATTGGAATATGAAGAAAACAAAGCGCGTGTAAATGACTCCAATTAACGTTGTTACACGTTACAGCGTTATCAAGGGGAAATACAAACCGTATGGGGACTACCTAAGTTCTCCTCGCCGATCCCCCTCCGCCCTTCCTTTTCCTACGGCCAATAGAATTGCAGACTTCTGATTTTTTCCAATAACTGATTCATCTCATAACAAAGCCCGTAACGTTTGCTCAGTCGAACAATTGTATTAGTGGGCTGCTGGTATGAATTGGCCGCGTGCGTGGTCACGTGGCGGCCACGTGACCCGGAGAGGTGCGATTATGCGACTGGAGCGCGACGATAAGGTCCGCTTCCTGCGTATAAGATATACATCGCTTGCCGTGTCGGATATTGGGTTCTCTAAATGTACCATGACCTTACTGTGATGGGGAATATTATTCAAATGCCATTAAAATTTAGCCATAAACAAATCCTTTTGAAGAGCAGACCTATAAGAACTAACCAGCTACATATCTTAACACACAAAAATAAACTAAGGCTACAAGAAATAGAAATATGAAAACGAATGTTTCAACCATACATTAAGTTCTAGACTTGCAAACATTGAGAGTTAGTTATAATAACCAAAAAACTAGTCAAATGTTTTAAACAAAATTCAAATTTTCTAAATTATTGACAAATGATGTATTGTTAGAATTAAAGAAAGCGTCAAATATCGATCTACCCCAAATTTAGGCTACAGTGAAAAAAAATGTTTCTCAAGAAGATTGAAAAACAATTTTTTTTTACTTCGACATTTTTTACTTTGGTCTCTCAATTTTTTTATAATAATTCAAACAAGGAAAAAACATCTGATGAATTACGAGAATCCCTCGTAGAGGGAATAAATATCTCAAACATTCTCTCAATTATAAAAAAAGATAATTTAGCAGTCTACCCTTAGACCTACTTATAGGGTACCTTAGTATTATAGAAAAAACAGATAAATTAAAGTTATGGACTATCTAGGCCACCAAAGCTACCATTTTAAGGTAAAAATATTACTATTTTTATAGTAGTGTAAAATATTTTACTATGGTAAAAGTAAAAATATTAGTGGATACGCTTTCATTAATTATTATGTATCTTACAAATATTTTTAATCTTTAAAAAGAAAAATAGGACCTGCAATTTTTAAACAAAATTTTAATTTTGTAATTTCTTTTTCTTGAATTGGAGAAAGTCAGAATACGTTCTGCAAACAAAATTAGCCAATAAAAATAAATTGTTGAGGTTCCTATTCGTCAGTCGCACAAAGTTGATAAAGTCAGTGCGCGCATTGTGGGAAAGTATTAAACCTGCTATAGAGGTGTCCCACAATAAAATCCCTAGCACAATAGTTTTTATTGAATCGCTGGACTTTGGCTTTTGTTCCCCCCTTTCAGTGTCAACATTGTCCACGATGATTCAAAATCCTTCTTACCGTGAACCTCCCCCCAGACTTCCGCTCCTTCACAATACCTTACTCTCCCTCCCTCGCGTCTTCCACCCTCCGATTTCCGAACGTTACCCTCCTACTTTTCTATCATTTGAATGTTTTGATGGTTCCGGAACTCCGACGTGCGTCTATTTCGACTTCCGATGACGTCATAGTACAGTTGCGTGCGGACTTGATGGGTTTGTTTGCTTTTTTGAGAAAAAAGTTGGCGTAATCGTTCTGTTTATCTCGGTGGAAAATCTTGCATTGGAAACGAAACAAACTTACAAACTTTACCCTGGATCTCTACATGGAAATCTACAAAACTTAATGGACTGATGGTTTACTTCGCGCCTTTAGTCTACTGTTTGCTCTATACATGCATTCACTAATCACATTTTGAGATAGTTAAAGTATTTTCCTGTTTTTGTGAACGATTTTTATCTTATTGAATTTTTACGTAAATTTTGTTTGGAAACCTCTCGTCTTGTACAATCACCGCTTTTCTCACTATTTCGCTACCTTCAATTAGGTCCGTACTCAAAAGACAAATGTTTACTACAGCCCGACACATTGACCGTATGCAGAAGTAGGCTGCGGGATACAATCCTTTACTATCCTAACCAATCGCCTAAACAAATTCTTACAAATCATTACAATAAACTCCCATTTAAGCTAGAACTTTTGTTGTATTTCTAGTCAAAGTACTTTGATAAACAGTTGTCTTTAATTTACTAGAAATAATCTAAAGGATATTTTAGTGTCACAAAAGATTTAAATTTACTGCTTAAAGAGTAGTAAATCATACCAACACAATACTAAGCTCTAGAGGCGAAGTTAAATATTTGTAATTATTTTTTTCAAATTTAGATAATACAGATTAATCTAACTTGATATTATTAAATCTTTTTTTTTAAACTACTTTCATTAAAAATTTCTATATTTGTGTTACGTTCTTCAATTTCTGTTTTACACTTTAAATTTACTACAGATTTCTTTGAAGATCCTTAAAAACCATAAGGGAACCTGTATAGAGCCCTTTTTCTTTTCCTCACTCATTTCTCTAGCGGTTAAAGTCTTAATAAAATTACCACTGCCTTCTATGTTTCTGCTTAAAGGAGTTGTTAATTTATTAAATATTTTGCTTGTTTGTCAGGTGATATTTAGCGTTATTCGAGCTCAATTGTTAATTTCATCGCCCCAAATATATGATGGCAACACTGTTACCAAAACTGATCCGTTTAAACAGATTTTTAGTAAGTGTTAGTTTCAAGTGTATTGCCTTCAAGGTTAGTGTTCTCCAGCTCACTTTAGGGCTTACATGTTACTTCTTCACGCCCACTCACCAAGATCAGACGAGGTAGCATTACAAAGTACAGGGTTACTATGTCACTGACATGATTCGTTCTGGCTTAACAAAATAAGTCGTTCATGTAGGAGAATCCTTTATTCTTTATGTTTACGTAGCCCTAACGTTTCAATTCGAATCATTGAACATGAACCAGAGAAAAGATCTTTACAAACATTTACACAAACTCTAAGAAATTAAATTTGGCTTCGACGTTTCAGGGGAATAGCTTTTAATATTTTTAAACAACATACTTTTATGCAGGCTACGTTTACTAAGGCTGTGAAAGTATAACAAAAATCGTCTTTATGTAACTGAGTATAAATATAAGCAAAGAATTGTTTTACAGCATGTCTGTGGACTTTGGTAATTAACAGTTTGTTAGAGGATTTGATAAGCTTTATATTCTCTTGGGTGGCAACACAAACGCATTATATTTCTTTCTTTTTTGTATTTAAAAGATAACTGAAAAATGTTTATATTTGGGAGTAAATCATTAAAACACCCCTTGCGAAACATTCTAGCAAACATCTAAAATCTTATATACAGGCCTAGACCTACTTCAAAAGCTATTTACTCACCCCATGACTTCGATAATGTAAACGTGTAACTATTGTCACGTATTAGCTAATTAACAAACGAATGCGTTACTTAGGCCTAATGCTTATGACGTCATTGAAAAATAATCATGCTACTTGTAGTGAAAGTTTATTGCATATGTTCTTGTCAGAGGCCAACTTGGGAAAAACCTGAATGTGGGTGGGCTTTATATAAACATAAATACTTGTAGTGAAAGTTTATTGTATATGTTCTTGTCAGAGGCCAACTTGGGAAAAACCTGAATGTGGGTGGGCTTTATCAAAACATAAATACTTGTAGTGAAAGTTTATTGTATATGTTCTTGTCAAAGGCCAACTTGGGAAAAACCTGAATGTGGGTGGGCTTTATCAAAACATAAATACTTGTAGTGAAAGTTTATTGTATATGTTCTTGTCAAAGGCCAACTTGGGAAAAACCTGAATGTGGGTGGGCTTTATCAAAACATAAATACTTGTAGTGAAAGTTTATTGTATATGTTCTTGTCAAAGGCCAACTTGGGAAAAACCTGAATGTGGGTGGGCTTTATCAAAACATAAATACTTGTAGTGAAAGTTTATTGTATATGTTCTTGTCAAAGGCCAACTTGGGAAAAACCTGAATGTGGGTGGGCTTTATCAAAACATAAATACTTGTAGTGAAAGTTTATTGTATATGTTCTTGTCAAAGGCCAACTTGGGAAAAACCTGAATGTGGGTGGGCTTTATCAAAACATAAATACTTGTAGTGAAAGTTTATTGTATATGTTCTTGTCAAAGGCCAACTTGGGAAAAACCTGAATGTGGGTGGGCTTTATCAAAACATAAATACTTGTAGTGAAAGTTTATTGTATATGTTCTTGTCAAAGGCCAACTTGGGAAAAACCTGAATGTGGGTGGGCTTTATCAAAACATAAATACTTGTAGTGAAAGTTTATTGTATATGTTCTTGTCAGAGGCCAACTTGGGGAAAACCTGAATGTGGGTGGGCTTTATCAAAACATAAATACTTGTAGTGAATGTTTATTGTATATGTTCTTGTCAAAGGCCAACTTGGGAAAAACCTGAATGTGGGTGGGCTTTATATAAACATAAATACTTGTAGTGAAAGTTTATTGCATATGTTCTTGTCAAAGGACAACTTGGGAAAAACCCTGAATGTGGGTGGGCTTTATCAAAACATAAATACTTGTAGTGAAAGTTTATTGTATATGTTCTTGTCAAAGGCCAACTTGGGAAAAACCTGAATGTGGGTGGGCTTTATCAAAACATAAATACTTGTAGTGAAAGTTTATTGTATATGTTCTTGTCAAAGGCCAACTTGGGAAAAACCTGAATGTGGGTGGGCTTTATCAAAACATAAATACTTGTAGTGAAAGTTTATTGTATATGTTCTTGTCAAAGGCCAACTTGGGAATAACCTGAATGTCGGTGAGCTTTATCAAAACATAAATACTTGTAGTGAAAGTTTATTGTATATGTTCTTGTCAGAGGCCAACTTGGGAAAAACCTGAATGTGGGTGGGCTTTATCAAAACATAAATACTTGTAGTGAAAGTTTATTGTATATGTTCTTGTCAGAGGCCAACTTGGGAAAAACCTGAATGTGGGTGGGCTTTATCAAAACATAAATACTTGTAGTGAAAGTTAATTGCATATGTTCTTGTCAGAGGCCAACTTGGGAAAAACCTGAATGTGGGTGGGCTTTATCAAAACATAAATACTTGTAGTGAAAGTTTATTGCATATGTTCTTGTCAGAGGCCAACTTGGGAAAACCTGAATGTGGGTGGGCTTTATCAAAACATAAATACTTGTAGTGAAAGTTTATTGCATATGTTCTTGTCAGAGGCCAACTTGGGAAAAACCTGAATGTGGGTAGGCTTTATCAAAACATAAATACTTCTAGTGAAAGTTTATTGTATATGTTCTTGTCAAAGGCCAACTTGGGAAAAACCTGAATGTGGGTGGGCTTTATCAAAACATAAATACTTGTAGTGAAAGTTTATTGTATATGTTCTTGTCAGAGGCCAACTTGGGAAAAACCTGAATGTGGGTGAGCTTTATCAAAACATAAATACTTGTAGTGAAAGTTTATTGCATATGTTCTTGTCAGAGGCCAACTTGGGAAAAACCTGAATGTGGGTGGGCTTTATCAAAACATAAATACTTGTAGTGAAAGTTTATTGCATATGTTCTTGTCAAAGGCCAACTTGTGACAAACCTGAATGTGGGTGAGCTTTATCAAAACATAAATACTTGTAGTGAATGTTTATTGCATATGTTCTTGTCAAAGGCCAACTTTGGGAAAAACCTGAATGTGGGTGGGCCTTATCAAAACATAAATACTTGTAGTGAATGTTTATTGTATATGTTCCTGTCAAAGGCCAACTTTGGGAAAAACCTGAATGTGGGTGGGCCTTATCAAAACATAAATACTTGTAGTGAATGTTTATTGTATATGTTCCTGTCAAAGGCCAACTTTGGGAAAAACCTGAATGTGGGTGGGCCTTATCAAAACATAAATACTTGTAGTGAATGTTTATTGTATATGTTCCTGTCAAAGGCCAACTTTGGGAAAAACCTGAATGTGGGTGGGCCTTATCAAAACATAAATACTTGTAGTGAATGTTTATTGCATATGTTCTTGTCAAAGGCCAACTTTGGGAAAAACCTGAATGTGGGTGGGCCTTATCAAAACATAAATACTTGTAGTGAATGTTTATTGTATATGTTCCTGTCAAAGGCCAACTTTGGGAAAAACCTGAATGTGGGTGGGCCTTATCAAAACATAAATACTTGTAGTGAATGTTTATTGTATATGTTCCTGTCAAAGGCCAACTTTGGGAAAAACCTGAATGTGGGTGGGCCTTATCAAAACATAAATACTTGTAGTGAATGTTTATTGCATATGTTCTTGTCAAAGGCCAACTTTGGGAAAAACCTGAATGTGGGTGGGCCTTATCAAAACATAAATACTTGTAGTGAATGTTTATTGTATATGTTCCTGTCAAAGGCCAACTTTGGGAAAAACCTGAATGTGGGTGGGCCTTATCAAAACATAAATACTTGTAGTGAATGTTTATTGCATATGTTCTTGTCAAAGGCCAACTTTGGGAAAAACCTGAATGTGGGTGAGCTTTATCAAAACATAAATACTTGTAGTGAATGTTTATTGCATATGTTCTTGTCAAAGGCCAACTTTGGGAAAAACCTGAATGTGGGTGGGCCTTATCAAAACATAAATACTTGTAGTGAATGTTTATTGTACATGTTCTTGTCAAAGGCCAACTTGGGAAAAACCTGAATGTGGGTGGGCTTTATCAAAACATAAATACTTGTAGTGAATGTTTATTGTATATGTTCCTGTCAAAGGTCAACTTGTGACAAACCTGAATGTGGGTGGGCTTTATCAAAACATAAATACTTGTAGTGAATGTTTATTGTATATGTTCTTGTCAAAGGCCAACTTTGGGAAAAACCTGAATGTGGGTGGGCCTTATCAAAACATAAATACTTGTAGTGAATGTTTATTGTATATGTTCCTGTCAAAGGTCAACTTGGGAAAAACCTGAATGTGGGTGGGCTTTATCAAAACATAAATACTTGTAGTGAATGTTTATTGTATATGTTCTTGTCAAAGGCCAACTTGGGAAAAACCTGAATGTGGGTGGGCTTTATCAAAACATAAATACTTGTAGTGAATGTTTATTGTATATGTTCTTGTCAAAGGCCAACTTGGGAAAAACCTGAATGTGGGTGGGCCTTATCAAAACATAAATACTTGTAGTGAATGTTTATTGTATATGTTCCTGTCAAAGGTCAACTTGGGAAAAACCTGAATGTGGGTGGGCTTTATCAAAACATAAATACTTGTAGTGAATGTTTATTGTATATGTTCTTGTCAAAGGCCAACTTGGGAAAAACCTGAATGTGGGTGGGCTTTATCAAAACATAAATACTTGTAGTGAATGTTTATTGTATATGTTCCTGTCAAAGGTCAACTTGTGACAAACCTGAATGTGGGTGGGCTTTATCAAAACATAAATACTTGTAGTGAATGTTTATTGTATATGTTCTTGTCAAAGGCCAACTTTGGGAAAAACCTGAATGTGGGTGAGCTTTATCAAAACATAAATACTTGTAGTGAATGTTTATTGTATATGTTCTTGTCAAAGGTCAACTTGTGACAAACCTGAATGTGGGTGAGCTTTATCAAAACATAAATACTTGTAGTGAATGTTTATTGTATATGTTCCTGTCAAAGGTCAACTTGTGACAAACCTGAATGTGGGTGAGCTTTATCAAAACATAAATACTTGTAGTGAATGTTTATTGCATATGTTCTTGTCAAAGGCCAACTTTGGGAAAAACCTGAATGTGGGTGGGCCTTATCAAAACATAAATACATGTAAAAATTTAAAAGAATTAATTGCGTTAATTAAATCCTGTGCAAATAAAAATCAAACTATTGGCGGCTGAACCTGTTTTCATTGAAGGGTTGTTGTGGGAGGGGTGGCTATAAATAACAAACACAAGAGCCCCGATTGACATAAATAAGCTATAAAACAAAGTTCCGTCCGAAAAATGAATGACCCGGCATCCTGACATTGACAATTCTAAATTGATTTAATACTTTATTTATTATACTCACCCAACCCCCTGGAAAGTTAACCTTGCAGGGAAATATCGTGCATTAAGGGTTGCAAATGTCTCTGACAAATAGCAGACCATTTCACTTCCTTGAACCATTTGTTGGGCTATTCGAGACATGTATTAATCCGTGTAGCAGGCAATATATTCAGAGGTCGGCAAAAAACCTGCCGTCGGACTTTTAAAGACGCAATTTTCTGCGACATTAGCCCTGTCGGTTATCCGAGTCAGGAATTGTTTCACCTCTTTGGAACGGGTTTTTTTGGAACTTGTGCGCGGGTAATGAACGATGTAATTACGGTTTTAATATTGGAAGGACAATTTTAACCTTTATTTAAAAAAATATATCGATTTTACCTTGGCAGGAGTAATTTCCTGATGAACGAGCGAACCAAGGTGCCACATTTGCGACTAAACTAGTCTAGTTTCCTTGAATTTGGTAACTAAATTTAAACTAATAAATATTTTGATTTTCCACTACTGGGAGCGTATGTTAAAAAATATAAAAGCGTGTGGGACAAAAGTTTCTATAATTTGTCTTACGAAATGTGTATATACACATAATGTTGTTTTAGTTATTAAAAATATATATTTGAATTCTTCAGGAAAAAGGTTCGTTTGGAAGATGAATTGTTTACAAACACTGAATTTATTACTCTATTATCAATATATGATAGAATTATATTTATAAAAGATGTCCTATTTGGCTGATTCATAATCAACACACAGCCTAAACTATGATAGCCTTGAATTATGGAAGGGAATGTTGAAAAGTGCTGAGAGAGGATTTTGCAATAATTAATTATAAGGTGTTTTTTTTTTTTAATGGCTTCAAGTAGTTGCCACTCATATAAACTATATCTTGTTCAAATTTTCAATCGTTAATAAAATACTTTCTATTGATTCACTCAAGTTCAAATACATATTTTTAAACTGTTATAGTTTAATGACCCTTTGATTGGATGACCAAGGGCACTAGTGGATGACCCTTTGATATTAATAAAAAGTTTTCAAATATTATTTCATCAATTAAATTTATTACTGAGTTAATTTTAGTTTTATAAGAAATAAACGTTTCACAAAAGGGGCAAGGTAGGCAATAAAGGTACAGTATTTAGCTTCAAATAAGTGATGAAAGGTACTTTTATAAAAGAGCTGATTTAATGTTATAGATTATGTGGTACAACAGCTGTATTAATGCATAAGTTATATTACTTATTAATTAATAATATTATTAATAATATTATTATTATTATATATATATTAATTGTAATTATTTAGTAAAAAGTAACTTGTGTATGTGTGTGTGTGTGTGTGTGTTGATTTTTTCATTAGGCCGGCCGCACACTGCTGCAAACAATCATGTTCAAACGAAACATTTTGTTTGCGGCAGGCTGAAAAGTTCGGAAATACGTGGAAGTAAGTGGTGGGGGCGCACACCTAGCCGGGCATCTGTTTGCCAAACAAACCGTCCGCCAGTCAGTGGTCGTCCGTGTTTGGCTCCTTCTTGTTTGAAGCAAACAAAGTATGATTTTATCATTTTCCTCTCTATTATCAATAGTTAATCAATTTTGCATAAATTATAACGCAAATTTAATGATGCGTAATTTTGTATAGATGGATTGTGACGCCGAAAAATTAGTCGCTTGCCATCGAAGCAAGCCCTGTCATCTACAAAACTTTTGACTGTCATACAGGTATAGTTTTTAAATTTATCTTCGAAAAGCCTCAATTCAGAAATAAACTTTTTTAATGAATTACATCTGGTCCTGTGTTCAACAAATAGAAGAACCCAGTATTTTCTTTGGTTTAAAAATAAAAAGGTTTGCCACAAAGCAGGAACGATTTCGTCTATCTCGTCGTCAGATGACATTTTGAGTTAAACTGAAAATGCATTGTTAGGGTAGGAAAGTAAACAGTACGGTCGTTTTCGAGAAAACTCCTTAAAGGGCACTTCCAAGAATTTCATAATTCCGTCAAAAATGTTTTGTTGTGTTTGCGCAAGTGTGCGGAGAGACTGAAGGCAAACAATCATGACTGGTTTGGTTGCAACCATGTTGCCCCGCTTGCAAACGTTTTGTTTGCTGCAGTGTGCGGCCGGCCTTAACCTAAGCACGAATTGACTATAAAACATTTTTGTTTATATTACTCGTGTTAAATATTATCATAGAACAGATGTAACGTTTGACACTTGTAAGAGGTCAGCTGTTTAAAATTTGGTAAATAGCATCAAATAGAACAGCTTTAGCATTCGGATCACGTAAGCGATCAGCTGTTTCAAATTATTTGAGTTAATTATATCTATAAAAATTGTAAAAATATAAGTTAGTGTGTTATAAAGTTTCATAACCTTTTTGTTTTTAATAATAAGTGTCTCAGAGACTGTTGCTTTAAATCTTATCGTCAATATAAATAAGCCTTGAAAAATAAACAAAAAAATAATTCAAAGTAACTTATAAATAGTTACAAAAACAAAACATAAATTATAAAAAGTTTATTTAATAAAACATAACCCAAAAAGAAACTTTAAATATCAGAATTTTAAGTTAGCAAGATGCAACGAAAACTCATATAGCACAATAACTAAAAGTTTGTATAAACATTTAACGTTTGTGCGTATATAATAGCAATGGGTCAAAAGACATCCTCGTTGCAAAACCAAACGGTAAAGTTGATTTAAGGCCAACTTTAAAGTTCAAGGTCAAGTTTACCATTTACAGCGTCAGGCCCTCCCAGAGAAATTTCAGGCCCCTGGGCAATCATGAGTTCGTGCACCTTCTTTACTTCTAACAAAGGGCTATACAACCCTGTATTTTGCATGGCATTATAAACATGAATTATTGTTTCCGTGTTAAAAGAAAATAGGCCTTCTACTACATTTCTAATCTGTTTAGTTTTATTGAAATAAAAGACGTTCGTTTACAGCAACTAAGACATTGAATTTTGTGTGAATAGAACATTTCATTTATCGAGTATTACTCTGCCATTAAAAACTTGAACAATTGTACATTGTGCTTTTTATACCTTATTTATATAATGTTTTTATCTCTTACTTCGCCACACGAGTAATTATTCCCGTAATAAAAAATCACCAAACTGCCCGGGCCCTTGGGCATTTGTCCACCTCTCTGGCCGGCCCTGTACATGAAAGTAAATGCACGATGTTTGTAAATATATTTTGTAAATGACGATGAGAGAGAAGTATAGTTGAGATGTTGCGGGATACAGACAGAGAGGGCGCTAGTATAACATAAGATACAAAAGGAGTAAATCAAAATAAAGATTACATAGGTTACTTTAATTTTACCATTCCGAAAGTTATGTTGTTGATGATGATACGAGAGAGAGAGCATGACGCTAGACACTAGTATAATTCAATATATTAAAAGGTACGAATAAAAGTAAAGATTGTAAATCTCGCAATCTAAAAACTTGAATTTTGACACTTTCCAAGTAAAATTCGGGTTTAATCGAATAAGTTTTTATGATTTTATGGCCATTTTGTTTTCAAGTATGTTACAACATTATATTTGGAAGTCCAAACTTTATTAAACTTGCCTTTATTGTTGGCATTTTGATTTTACTTATTAAAAAGTATTGTTCTAAACCTGCTAAAAAGTATTATTCTAAACCTGCTAAAAAGTAAGTTATTATTCTAAACCTGCTAAAAAGTATTATTCTAAACCTGCTAAAAAGTATTATTCTAAACCTGCTAAAAAGTATTATTCTAAACCTGCTAAAAAGTATTATTCTAAACCTGCTAAAAAGTTTTATTCTAAACCTGCTAAAAAGTATTATTCTAAACCTGCTAAAAAGTATTATTCTAAACCTGCTAAAAAGTATTATTCTAAACCTGCTAAAAAGTATTATTCTAAACCTGCTAAAAAGTATTATTCTAAGCCTGCTAAAAAGTATTATTCTAAACCTGCTAAAAAGTATTATTCTAAACCTGCTAAAAAGTATTATTCTAAACCTGCTAAAAAGTATTATTCTAAACCTGCTAAAAAGTATTATTCTAAACCTGCTAAAAAGTATTATTCTAAACCTGCTAAAAAGTATTATTCTAAACCTGCTAAAAAGTATTATTCTAAACCTGCTAAAAAGTATTATTCTAAACCTGCTAAAAAGTATTATTCTAAACCTGCTAAAAAGTATTATTCTAAACCTGCTAAAAAGTATTATTCTAAACCTGCTAAAAAGTATTATTCTAAACCTGCTAAAAAGTATTATTCTAAACCTGCTAAAAAGTATTATTCTAAACCTGCTAAAAAGTATTATTCTAAACCTGCTAAAAAGTATTATTCTAAACCTGCTAAAAAGTATTATTCTAAACCTGCTAAAAAGTATTATTCTAAACCTGCTAAAAAGTATTATTCTAAACCTGCTAAAAAGTATTATTCTAAACCTGCTAAAAAGTATTATTCTAAACCTGCTAAAAAGTATTATTCTAAACCTGCTAAAAAGTATTATTCTAAACCTACTAAAAAGTATTATTCTAAACCTGCTAAAAAGTATTATTCTAAACCTGCTAAAAAGTATTATTCTAAACCTGCTAAAAAGTATTATTCTAAACCTGCTAAAAAGTATATATTTATTTTTTTTAGAAAGTTTGTATTTAATTAAGAGATTTTTATAATTTTTCAAAATAAACGTTCGTTTAATCGCCCCTTTACAAATTTACTTATCAATCATTAAAGGCCACTTATCGAGCAAAATGCAAAGATCAAGAATAGCCCTGTGCTATGACAATTAAAAGAAAGGGAATAAGTCTGAGCTCAGTACCTTGCGGTCATCCCTTTCAAAGGACTTAATGATGCGTGTCCTTAGGCGGATCCTGTTCCTGCAGGAAACCCGAGGAGAATATCTTTGTCCAAAGTCGCTAATTACTCGGGCTGACGTCCATGGTAAAGTTTTGGTCGTTATTTCGCATCCTTTGTAAAGCAATGGTCGCCAGTTATTGAAGACGATCGGGAAGAGGGCGCGGGCTAAACATTCACTGTGCATCCTCATGGTAGCCTCTTTAGGCTTATTGTTTACAAGAGCCTAAAGTTATAAAACACTTTTACACAATTTTTTTTTCCAATAAACTTTACTTTTCTTTTTATAAGTCTGGAAACCTTTTAGCCGTAAAACACAATTAAGGCAGCAAAATAGTTGAATACGTTTTCCAGTTAATTAGCATGGGATATTTCCAGTTTCACAAGTATATTTAAATGTGTGGC
>JBAIZL010000009.1:7207363-7394863 GCA_036971475.1 Prosapia bicincta
ACTTACTTGTACGTCACAAACGCTTTATCTACTACAGCGATATGAATGTGTAACCATCGCCTCTTAAAAGTCTCCTATCCACACAAGCAATGATAAAAGGTTGGTAGTGTTTATGCATTTTCACTAACACCTTTTGGATCAATTGTATTATACAGACTGTAACCAATTTATTGCTTTAATTATTTTAATGTCTCTATTATTTATATATAGGGCCTACCATGAAAGATATAGAAATCAAATATATTGTAAATAAATTACTTTTATAATAAAATTAAGGACCCTGAATAGCCCAAATGGAAATAAATACACTAATGTAACGAAATGGTGAAACATTTATTTTCGTCCAAGAAAAAATGTATTGTTTTGTAAGGCTCCATTCCAATTTCTACTTTCTACATAATTTTGCACATGTGTAGGCGGACAGTTTAATCAAGGTACCATAATGGACCCCTTATCTCTAGGACAACCCCTTTTTGTATTTTTAATCATGAGAATATTTGACGACGGGTAGCGCGGTGGGGTTGGGGTACAAATTACACATGACGTCGGGTTTTTAATTAGAAAAGCATAACCCACTTAGTAAAGAACCGGGGTTGTAATGAGTTCTTTGTGATTAGAGACATTAATATGTGGGCTCAAAGGAGAGCGAACGAGATATTAAAGAATTTATTAAGCTTAGTAAATACTCCCCCCCCCACGCTCCGCAGTACGTTTTATTTTATACTACAGTTTACTGTTTTAAAAAAAAACGTTTTACTTCAGACATTACGTTACATAGAATTTTTATTTTCTATTACTCAATAAAATCGTCTATATTTCGTAACCTTCACAGAATTAGTATTAAAACTATTATGTTACTGGAGAATTTTTATTTTCTATTACTCAGTAAAATCGTCTTTATTTCGTAACCTTCACAGAATTAGTATTAAAACTGTTATGTTACTGGAGAATTTTTATTTTCTATTACTCAGTAAAATCGTCTTTATTTCGTAACCTTCACAGAATTAGTATTAAAACTATTATGTTACTGGAGAATTTTTATTTTCTATTACTCAGTAAAATCGTCTTTATTTCGTAACCTTCACAGAATTAGTATTAAAACTGTTATGTTACTGGAGAATTTTTATTTTCTATTACTCAGTAAAATCGTCTTTATTTCGTAACCTTCACAGAATTGGTATTACAACTATTATGTTTGTAGAGAATTTTTATTTTCTATTACTCAGTAAAATCGTCTTTATTTCGTAACCTTCACAGAATTAGTATTACAACTATTATGTTTGTGGAGAATTTTTATTTTCTATTACTCAGTAAAATCGTCTTTATTTCGTAACCTTCACAGAATTAGTATTACAACTATTATGTTTGTAGAGAATTTTTATTTTCTATTACTCAGTAAAATCGTCTTTATTTCGTAACCTTCACAGAATTGGTATTACAACTATTATGTTTGTAGAGAATTTTTATTTTCTATTACTCAGTAAAATCGTCTTTATTTCGTAACCTTCACAGAATTGGTATTACAACTATTATGTTTGTAGAGAATTTTTATTTTCTATTACTCAGTAAAATCGTCTTTATTTCGTAACCTTCACAGAATTAGTATTACAACTATTATGTTTGTGGAGAATTTTTATTTTCTATTACTCAGTAAAATCGTCTTTATTTCGTAACCTTCACAGAATTAGTATTACAACTATTATGTTTGTAGAGAATTTTTATTTTCTATTACTCAGTAAAATCGTCTTTATTTCGTAACCTTCACAGAATTAGTATTACAACTATTATGTTTGTGGAGAATTTTTATTTTCTATTACTCAGTAAAATCGTCTTTATTTCATAACCTTCACAGAATTAGTATTAAAACTATTATGTTTGTGGAGAATTTTTATTTTCTATTTCTCAGTAAAATCGTCTTTATTTCATAACCTTCACAGAATTAGTATTAAAACTATTATGTTTGTGGAGAATTTTTATTTTCTATTACTCAGTAAAATCGTCTTTATTTCATAACCTTCACAGAATTAGTATTAAAACTATTATGTTTGTGGAGAATTTTTATTTTCTATTACTCAGTAAAATCGTCTTTATTTCGTAACCTTCACAGAATTAGTATTAAAACTATTATGTTTGTGGAGAATTTTTATTTTCTATTACTCAGTAAAATCGTCTTTATTTCATAACCTTCACAGAATTAGTATTAAAACTATTATGTTTGTGGAGAATTTTTATTTTCTATTACTCAGTAAAATCGTCTTTATTTCGTAACCTTCACAGAATTAGTATTAAAACTATTATGTTTGTGGAGAATTTTTATTTTCTATTACTCAGTAAAATCGTCTTTATTTCGTAACCTTCACAGAATTAGTATTAAAACTATTATGTTTGTGGAGAATTTTTATTTTCTATTACTCAGTAAAATCGTCTTTATTTCATAACCTTCACAGAATTAGTATTAAAACTATTATGTTTGTGGAGAATTTTTATTTTCTATTACTCAGTAAAATCGTCTTTATTTCGTAACCTTCACAGAATTAGTATTAAAACTATTATGTTTGTGGAGAATTTTTATTTTCTATTACTCAGTAAAATCGTCTTTATTTCGTAACCTTCACAGAATTAGTATTAAAACTATTATGTTTGTGGAGAATTTTTATTTTCTATTACTCAGTAAAATCGTCTTTATTTCATAACCTTCACAGAATTAGTATTAAAACTATTATGTTTGTGGAGAATTTTTATTTTCTATTACTCAGTAAAATCGTCTTTATTTCGTAACCTTCACAGAATTAGTATTAAAACTATTATGTTTGTGGAGAATTTTTATTTTCTATTACTCAGTAAAATCGTCTTTATTTCATAACCTTCACAGAATTAGTATTAAAACTATTATGTTTGTGGAGAATTTTTATTTTCTATTACTCAGTAAAATCGTCTTTATTTCGTAACCTTCACAGAATTAGTATTAAAACTATTATGTTTGTGGAGAATTTTTATTTTCTATTACTCAGTAAAATCGTCTTTATTTCATAACCTTCACAGAATTAGTATTAAAACTATTATGTTTGTGGAGAATTTTTATTTTCTATTACTCAGTAAAATCGTCTTTATTTCGTAACCTTCACAGAATTAGTATTAAAACTATTATGTTTGTGGAGAATTTTTATTTTCTATTACTCAGTAAAATCGTCTTTATTTCGTAACCTTCACAGAATTAGTATTAAAACTATTATGTTTGTGGAGAATTTTTATTTTCTATTTCTCAGTAAAATCGTCTTTATTTCATAACCTTCACAGAATTAGTATTAAAACTATTATGTTTGTGGAGAATTTTTATTTTCTATTACTCAGTAAAATCGTCTTTATTTCATAACCTTCACAGAATTAGTATTAAAACTATTATGTTTGTGGAGAATTTTTATTTTCTATTACTCAGTAAAATCGTCTTTATTTCGTAACCTTCACAGAATTAGTATTAAAACTATTATGTTTGTGGAGAATTTTTATTTTCTATTACTCAGTAAAATCGTCTTTATTTCGTAACCTTCACAGAATTAGTATTAAAACTATTATGTTTGTGGAGAATTTTTATTTTCTATTTCTCAGTAAAATCGTCTTTATTTCATAACCTTCACAGAATTAGTATTAAAACTATTATGTTTGTGGAGAATTTCTATTTTCTATTACTCAGTAAAATCGTCTTTATTTCGTAACCTTCACAGAATTAGTATTACAACTATTATGTTTGTGGAGAATTTTTATTTTCTATTTCTCAGTAAAATCGTCTTTATTTCATAACCTTCACAGAATTAGTATTAAAACTATTATGTTTGTGGAGAATTTCTATTTTCTATTACTCAGTAAAATCGTCTTTATTTCGTAACCTTCACAGAATTAGTATTAAAACTATTATGTTTGTGGAGAATTTTTATTTTCTATTTCTCAGTAAAATCGTCTTTATTTCATAACCTTCACAGAATTAGTATTAAAACTATTATGTTTGTGGAGAATTTCTATTTTCTATTACTCAGTAAAATCGTCTTTATTTCGTAACCTTCACAGAATTAGTATTACAACTATTATGTTTGTGGAGAATTTTTATTTTCTATTACTCAGTAAAATCGTCTTTACTTCGTAACCTTCACAGAATTAGTATTACAACTATTATGTTTGTGGAGAATTTTTATTTTCTATTTCTCAGTAAAATCGTCTTTATTTCATAAACTTCACAGAATTAGTATTAAAACTATTATGTTTGTGGAGAATTTTTATTTTCTATTACTCAGTAAAATCGTCTTTATTTCATAACCTTCACAGAATTAGTATTAAAACTATTATGTTTGTGGAGAATTTTTATTTTCTATTACTCAGTAAAATCGTCTTTATTTCGTAACCTTCACAGAATTAGTATTAAAACTATTATGTTTGTGGAGAATTTTTATTTTCTATTACTCAGTAAAATCGTCTTTATTTCGTAACCTTCACAGAATTAGTATTAAAACTATTATGTTTGTGGAGAATTTTTATTTTCTATTACTCAGTAAAATCGACTTTATTTCGTAACCTTCACAGAATTAGTATTAAAACTATTATGTTTGTGGTTGAAACCATTACACAGAGATTCATGGTTACACATGTTACGAGAAGTATGTTAAAAATATTCATGATATTACAGTTTTCGTAAAACTTGGCATTTTTAAATATAAATCTAAAACATTAAATTTGTAAATGTATAAACAAAGTTTTCGAATATTCAAGTGCTTCCATAAATGTGTGCCTACCCTTCGGCTCTATTAGTCTAACGTAAATTCGCTCTACGGTACTTTAATAGATCGACGTAGGTTTCTCTATTAGAGTGTATAGAAATTAATATAAGCAACAAATTTGATACTTTTCGGTATTATGGCAACACTTTTTATAGTGTACTAGATTAAAACTGTAAAAAGTGACGTTGTATTTAAAAAAAAAAACATTTTTTAGGACATCCGTGAGATGAATAACTACAGCAGTAAGAAAGAATGCGACTTAAATTCTTATTTGTTGCTAGATCTATGGTTAGGCGAGAAAAATTAAAGAGGTAATCGTTAAAACAAGTAAAAACTTATACAAAAAAATTCAGTAAATTCCTATTTAAAAAGACTTTTATACAACAAAGAAAAAAATTATTTTAGTTTCTTTCTATTTTATAATTACAACTAGTATAAATAAGTTACGTATATACATATGTAAGAATAACAATATTAAGTGGCGAAATAGAAAGTGAATTACCTTGCAATTTTCCAGTTTCCTTTCTATGTATGGTGTTGGACTATTATTTATTGTGTGATAACCATGGGAACAATTTAAGGTTAAAAAATGGAGGTTTTTCATAATATAGATCTTTGATAAGCTGTGGAAATTTGGCTCAGTACCAAAAAGAGTTAGACTTCGAACATGACGATACTCAGTTCGAATCTGACTTAGAACAATACATATTTATAATTTAATTATTGGATAAATATTAGAAAATAATTGTATTAACATCAATTGCCATCCCCTACAGGTTAAAAGAAATAAATTTGAACTTGATTGGACAAATAAAAACGTATTTTATTAACGATTGATAACTTTAACAAGATATTGACCTATATCAGGAGAGTGTGAGCTAATAGAAGGAATTTAAAAAAATCCATTTCATTTTAAGAGAAACAATATTACTGAACTTCAAGCAGTCATGATTATTAAAAGCCGGACAATAGGTCTAATGATTATATTTGTTTAACATTTAGCACTAATATTTTTATTCAAGCTTTTGAATGGATACATCTAATACAAGGGCGTACCCAGGATCAAAACTAGGAGAGGGGACAAGCCATGGCCGTTCAGATTCTATCGACAATAAAATAACTATAAATAACCCTAATTTCATAATTTTCAATAGTGTAAGTTTTTTTTTCAATTATTAAATTAGTTTTTAAATTGTAATAAATTTCAACAACAAAATTTAATAACCATTCGTTTATTATAATTTTTCTTCCAGGGGGGCAGCTGGCCCTCGCTGGGTACGCCCATGGATATTTGGCAAATCTAAATTTTGAATACTGTAAATTTTTGGGCAATAACAGTAGACAAAGAATCGACCAACTTCGATTTATGTATTTTGAAAAGACATTTTAAAAAAAGAAACTGAATCATAGAAATAATTTAAATTTGGAAACGTACGAACAAAACTTCAAAGCACACACACAAGCAGAAAGCTGTATATAATAAATCTTTGACTGGTTTGCCGCTGCAAATCATATTGGCATTAAGAATGTTTTTCTTTCAAAGTTAACAAGTCCCAACTTTCTAAACTAGCACCTTTGTAAAGGTTTTCGAGTAACCTCTATCGTCACAGAAAGTGGTCGGCTGCTTGTTTGCAGGGGTAGAAAATGTCCGAAACATACGTTTCCTACAATCTTAGGCCTTCGTCTAAGAGGAGCCTTGTCGTCTTCCGAGGAATCCCGTTCCTACGTGGAGTATTTAAAAATGTATTTATTCCAACACCTGAGATTCCATCTTCATTAGAACACCTCAACACTATTTCTAATTATTTTTATAGTTATAATAGGTTTTGATTCATTGTTTTCTATTGTTAATTCAAAACCATTTTCAAAAGATTATGTCAATGTTCGATCATAACGACAATAATGCCTGAATTAATCTCAATTCTAATAAATCATTTCCAGCACTGGTTTTAAAACCCAGCCATCTCCAGTCAAGTCATTCAGCATGGCATTCCACATTATTGGAGGCAAACATTAATCCCGCAAGACATGAACTGGAACGATGAAGCTCTTGGTCTTTCAATGTACAAAGACGCTCCTGTAAAGGTTGCACACGTGTGTGGTGACGTCATACAGACATGATGTCATCATCGCGTTTGTCATCGCCGTGCACTTGTCTAGGATCCGTGTACGTCTCACTCTAAACCGCATATGCGCCTCTTAGCCTCCGGTTTCATGTCGAATATAAATTGAAATTGAAAATTGGGAATTTCCCATTTATTAAGTTTTACAGACTTATTTAAAAAACAAAAACTCTTTTCATTGCAAGAAAATATGATTAAAGTTTTTTACACAACGCTCTTAAGGCAACGTAGAATATAGAATGTAGACTATTTACCGTTAGCAAAATATCAACGCCATCGACTGGCGTGTTACCTCTTGATGGACTTTATTTAGTGATGTAGTAGGGCCTAACATTTTGGAAATTATGTACTAACACTTTAAAACTTTTTGTAGATGTAGGGGTATAAAAACACCAATAATGTTTACGAAACTGTTTTATTGTGCAGTAGGATCTACTTGGTAAGAAAATAGATATCAGGCCTAACATTTTGGAAATTATGTAGGCCTACTAACACTTTAAAAACTTTTTGTAGATGTAGGGGTATAAAAACACCAATAATGTTTACGAAACTGTTTTATTGTGCAGTACTTGGTAAGAAAATAGATATCAGGCCTAACATTTTGGAAATTATGTACTAACACTTTAAAACTTTTTGTAGATGTAGGGGTATAAAAACACCAATAATGTTTACGAAACTGTTTTATTGTGCAGTAGGATCTACTTGGTAAGAAAATAGATATCAGGCCTAACATTTTGGAAATTATGTAGGCCTACTAACACTTTAAAAACTTTTTGTAGATGTAGGGGTATAAAAACACCAATAATGTTTACGAAACTGTTTTATTGTGCAGTACTTGGTAAGAAAATAGATATCAGGCCTAACATTTTGGAAATTATGTACTAACACTTTAAAACTTTTTGTAGATGTAGGGGTATAAAAACACCAATAATGTTTACGAAACTGTTTTATTGTGCAGTACTTGGTAAGAAAATAGATATCAGGCCTAACATTTTGGAAATTATGTACTAACACTTTAAAACCTTTTTGTAGATGTAGGGGTATAAAAACACCAATAATGTTTACGAAACTGTTTTATTGTGCAGTACTTGGTAAGAAAATAGATATCAGGCCTAACATTTTGGAAATTATGTACTAACACTTTAAAAACTTTTTGTAGATGTAGGGGTATAAAAACACCAATAATGTTTACGAAACTGTTTTATTGTGCAGTACTTGGTAAGAAAATAGATATCAGGCCTAACATTTTGGAAATTATGTACTAACACTTTAAAACTTTTTGTAGATGTAGGGGTATAAAAACACCAATAATGTTTACGAAACTGTTTTATTGTGCAGTACTTGGTAAGAAAATAGATATCAGGCCTAACATTTTGGAAATTATGTACTAACACTTTAAAACTTTTTGGAGATGTAGGGGTATAAAAACACCAATAATGTTTACGAAACTGTTTTATTGTGCAGTACTTGGTAAGAAAATAGATATCAGGCCTAACATTTTGGAAATTATGTACTAACACTTTAAAAACTTTTTGTAGATGTAGGGGTATAAAAACACCAATAATGTTTACGAAACTGTTTTATTGTGCAGTACTTGGTAAGAAAATAGATATCAGGCCTAACATTTTGGAAATTATGTACTAACACTTTAAAAACTTTTTGTAGATGTAGGGGTATAAAAACACCAATAATGTTTACGAAACTGTTTTATTGTGCAGTACTTGGTAAGAAAGATGTTAATAACATTTTTATTTTAGGCCTAGGCCCATTCAAATTTTAAAAAAACGATTCATTAATTTAAAGTGAAAAGACCGAAAACTGATTTTATATTGTTTTGTAAACTAACAAGATCTTTGTAACATTCAGTTTATAGGTACGCCGTTGTATAAACTACGTTGTATTAAACCACTCTTATAGTTAATCTAACATTTTTAGTTGCTCTGAAGGAATTGTTTTATGTTTTCTTTGTATGCGGCTGAGCTTCTAAATATGTTTTTTCGAAGATGTGGGTCAGCCACTTCCAAATTTCGAGTAGATGGCGTGATTGAGAGGTTAGCCAGAGATGAGAGAAGTGGAAGCCGTTGCCCTAGTTAGGAAGCGCCAATGTACGAGCGATCCCGTGAGTGCTGTTAGACGCGAGTAATAGCGTCAACTGTTAAAACTATAGCTTTCCTATCTGTAATTTTACATAAAAATATGCCATAATTGTGTTTAATAGATTGTTTTATATCAATGAACAAGTTTAAAGCTTAATATAATCCAAACAACTGAAATTTATAATTTACAACAATTAATAACAAAGATTTGACCTAACGGTGGAAGTCATCGCTAGAGTTTCCACAGGCCGAGCGATCCTGGGTTTAAATTTAAAAAATTGTTCCTTTAATGGAATTCTCAAAATGTATCAACATCAAGGTGTTTCTACAAGATTGCTAGATGAAATCACTTAAAAATAGAGGTTTCCATACAGTAGTTTCTTCATACAGTTTCCATTACAAAAAGATACAGTTTTCATGCTTCAACTAATAGGCTACAATCCAACAGTCTTCTAGGTAAAAAAAGAAATAATTTATGAACAGTTGAAATTTTAGATGGCCACCAGAGGTGTTTAGGTCAAATTTCAAGCGCACACAATATTAGAAGTAGACAATGCTATTCATAAACAAATTATAAATTTAGTAAAGCGAGTGCCCTAGGGTGAATAAGTAGTTTCAATTTTAGAAATGCGTTCTTTCATCTTTTAAACAATAGTTTCAGTTTGTGTTTTAGAGACAAGCTACTACTGAAAATATCTTAGGCTGCAAGATTTGTGAGCACCTATATTCTTACGGATTTCTTGTGTTCCAGGGAAACATAAAATTTCTCTCTCTACTATTGGCATTTCTATAAAATTTGAGGGTATTTTTGTCACATATCAGCATTATGGTTTTCATTTTTTTATAAGGTAGACTATAGGGTTACTATATAGTCTAACAATGGTACAATATAACACTCAAATTACAAACAAAATAAACAGTTCATAACTATAAAATTTGAGGGTATTTTTGTCACATAGCAGCATTATGGTTTTCATTTTTTTTATAAGGTAGACTATAGGGTTACTATATAGTCTAACAATGGTACAATATAACACTCAAATTACAAACAAAATAAACAGTTCATAACTATAAAATTTGAGGGTATTTTTGTCACATATCAGCATTATGGTTTTCATTTTTTTATAAGGTAGACTATAGGGTTAGTATATAGTCTAACAATGGTACAATATAACACTCAAATTACAAACAAAATAAACAGTTCATAACTATAAAATTTGAGGGTATTTTTGTCACATAGCAGCATTATGGTTTTCATTTTTTTTATAAGGTAGACTATAGGGTTACTATATAGTCTAACAATGGTACAATATAACACTCAAATTACAAACAAAATAAACAGTTCATAACTATAAAATTTGAGGGTATTTTTGTCACATAGCAGCATTATGGTTTTAATTTTTTTATAAGGTAGTCTATAGGGTTACTATATAGTCTAACAATGGTACAATATAACACTCAAATTACAAACAAAATAAACAGTTCATAACTATAAAATTTGAGGGTATTTTTGTCACATAGCAGCATTATGGTTTTCATTTTTTTATAAGGTAGTCTATAGGGTTAGTACATAGTCTAACAATGGTACAATATAACACTCAAATTACAAACAAAACAAACAGTTCATAACTATAAAATTTGAGGGTATTTTTGTCACATATCAGCATTATGGTTTTCATTTTTTTATAAGGTAGACTATAGGGTTACTATATAGTCTAACAATGGTACAATATAACACTCAAATTACAAACAAAATAAACAGTTCATAACTATAAAATTTGAGGGTATTTTTGTCACATATCAGCATTATGGTTTTCATTTTTTTATAAGGTAGTCTATAGGGTTACTATATAGTCTAACAATGGTACAATATAACACTCAAATTACAAACAAAATAAACAGTTCATAACTATAAAATTTGAGGGTATTTTTGTCACATAGCAGCATTATGGTTTTCATTTTTTTATAAGGTAGTCTATAGGGTTAGTACATAGTCTAACAATGGTACAATATAACACTCAAATTACAAACAAAACAAACAGTTCATAACTACAAAATTTGAGGGTATTTTTGTCACATATCAGCATTATGGTTTTTTTTTTTTTATAAGGTAGACTATAGGGTTACTATATAGTCTAACAATGGTACAATATAACACTCAAATTACAAACAAAATAAACAGTTCATAACTATAAAATTTGAGGGTATTTTTGTCACATAGCAGCATTATGGTTTTAATTTTTTTATAAGGTAGTCTATAGGGTTACTATATAGTCTAACAATGGTACAATATAACACTCAAATTACAAACAAAATAAACAGTTCATAACTATAAAATTTGAGGGTATTTTTGTCACATAGCAGCATTATGGTTTTCATTTTTTTATAAGGTAGACTATAGGGTTAGTATATAGTCTAACAATGGTACAATTTAACATTCAAATTATAAACAACATAAACAGTTCATAACTATAAAATTTGAGGGTATTTTTGTCACATAGCAGCATTATGGTTTTCATTTTTTTATAAGGTAGTCTATAGGGTTAGTATATAGTCTAACAATGGTACAATATAACATTCAAATTATAAACAACATAAACAGTTCATAACTATAAAATTTGAGGGTATTTTTGTCACATAGCAGCATTATGGTTTTCATTTTTTTATAAGGTAGTCTATAGGGTTACTATATAGTCTAACAATGGTACAATATAACACTCAAATTACAAACAAAATAAACAGTTGATAACTATAAAAATTTCCAATATTTAAGGACGATTTACAAATTAACCAGGTTTTTAAGATTATCATAAAAATCCGTTAAATTTTAAATATAAATATTTCATAGACTAAAATATTAGAGACTAAGCTCCATAAAAAGAGGTTTTTTAGGGGGTGGGTTGAGTTAGAAGCAATTCCTTTTTCATTACCTTCTTTTCCATAGTCGAGTTCAATGTCGATGTGTATTTCCGGTCATTTTCATGGTCCACTTCTGTTCAGTGACCTGAGACTAACCCTAACCGTTCCACCTGACGTTTTCAATCTGTGTGTTAATATTTGTTTGACGCACTAGTTGCATATATGTATATATTTTAATAGGTTTATTCTTAGTTTCAGTCCACATATATTATTATTATTATTTTAAATACTAGTAGGACCCATAAACTAGTTTAAGTAAAATGTGTGTATAATTCAAACTAAATACTTGATTTTTTTAAAGGAGTTGTGTTGACCATACTTGGTCAGAGGAGACATAGGAAGCAATAAAATATTTTTAATGATTTTAAGAAAGTGATTTTTTTAATGATTTTAAAATATTATTAAAGTTTATTCCTAATTCAGCCATAGAAATAATAAATTTATTTCTATAAAATTCAAATCTTATCGACACTAATAAGGCCTAAAATTGGAGACATTACATTGGAACTATATATCTTGACTAAATAAGCAACCAAAATTTAAAATTCTAGCCTATTAAATGAATAAACTTAATTATTTTAAACAATATAATTAAATACTTACTAGCTTATTATCTTCTACATTAAAATTATGACTAAATAATACACAAAAACCATAAAAGTACTTTCTGATTAAAGTCGAGTATAAAACAATAAACAAGGGCTGCTCTTAATTAATACAAACGAAACTTAACGCCTTCCGCGCCAAATAAAAGTTAACCCATTTAACCGAAATGAACAATTTCCAAAATCAGCGTCACTTGTGTTAGACAAAAGTTTGATATTAGAAGGTAAATCAGTCGAAGCGAGCCCGCCTCATCCCTTCCTCCGGCTCCTTCTTCTCATTTCTTCATTAATTTAATAATAACATTACACTCGACTCACTGAGACGGAATAAAAACAAAAGATACATTTAACGCATCGGCCGCCTTTTTAAAATCTTGTTTGGAAGTTATCTTCACCCTCATGTTCACGGTATTGTTTATAGGGGTTTCTATAATGTTTGGTATAGCGTTAAATGGGTATTAGTTTTTATAAAACAGTCGATACTCTGTAGCCGATAGGCCACGTAAATTATTGGATTTACGAATGTTTGGTATAGCGCTAAATGGGTATTAGTTTTTATAAAACCGTCGATACTCTGTAGCCGATAGGCCACGTAAATTATTGGATTTACGAATGTTTGGTATAGCGCTAAATGGGTATTAGTTTTTATAAAACAGTCGATACTCTGTAGCCGATAGGCCACGTAAATTATTGGATTTACGAATGTTTGGTATAGCGCTAAATGGGTATTAGTTTTTATAAAACCGTCGATACTCTGTAGCCGATAGGCCACGTAAATTATTGGATTTACGAATGTTTGGTATAGCGTTAAATGGGTATTAGTTTTTATAAAACAGTCGATACTCTGTAGCCGATAGGCCACGTAAATTATTGGATTTACGAATGTTTGGTATAGCGCTAAATGGGTATTAGTTTTTATAAAACAGTCGATATTCTGTAGCCGATAGGCCACGTAAATTATTGGATTTACGAATGTTTGGTATAGCGTTAAATGGGTATTAGTTTTTATAAAACAGTCGATACTCTGTAGCCGATAGGCCACGTAAATTATTGGATTTACGAATGTTTGGTATAGCGCTAAATGGGTATTAGTTTTTATAAAACAGTCGATACTCTGTAGCCGATAGGCCACGTAAATTATTGGATTTACGAATGTTTGGTATAGCGCTAAATGGGTATTAGTTTTTATAAAACAGTCGATACTCTGTAGCCGATAGGCCACGTAAATTATTGGATTTACGAATGTTTGGTATAGCGCTAAATGGGTATTAGTTTTTATAAAACCGTCGATACTCTGTAGCCGATAGGCCACGTAAATTATTGGATTTACGAATGTTTGGTATAGCGTTAAATGGGTATTAGTTTTTATAAAACAGTCGATACTCCGTAGCCGATAGGCCACGTAAATTATTGGATTTACGAATGTTTGGTATAGCGCTAAATGGGTATTAGTTTTTATAAAACCGTCGATACTCTGTAGCCGATAGGCCACGTAAATTATTGGATTTACGAATGTTTGGTATAGCGTTAAATGGGTATTAGTTTTTATAAAACAGTCGATACTCTGTAGCCGATAGGCCACGTAAATTATTGGATTTACGAATGTTTGGTACAGCGTTAAATGGGTATTAGTTTTTATAAAACAGTCGATACTCTGTAGCCGATAGGCCACGTAAATTATTGGATTTACGAATGTTTGGTATAGCGTTAAATGGGTATTAGTTTTTATAAAACAGTCGATACTCTGTAGCCGATAGGCCACGTAAATTATTGGATTTACGAATGTTTGGTATAGCGTTAAATGGGTATTAGTTTTTATAAAACAGTCGATACTCTGTAGCCGATAGGCCACGTAAATTATTGGATTTACGAATGTTTGGTATAGCGTTAAATGGGTATTAGTTTTTATAAAACAGTCGATACTCTGTAGCCGATAGGCCACGTAAATTATTGGATTTACGAATGTTTGGTATAGCGTTAAATGGGTATTAGTTTTTATAAAACAGTCGATACTCTGTAGCCGATAGGCCACGTAAATTATTGGATTTACGAATGTTTGGTATAGCGTTAAATGGGCATTAGTTTTTATAAAACAGTCGATACTCTGTAGCCGATAGGCCACGTAAATTATTGGATTTACGAATGTTTGGTATAGCGTTAAATGGGTATTAGTTTTTATAAAACAGTCGATACTCTGTAGCCGATAGGCCACGTAAATTATTGGATTTACGAATGTTTGGTATAGCGTTAAATGGGTATTAGTTTTTATAAAACAGTCGATACTCTGTAGCCGATAGGCCACGTAAATTATTGGATTTACGAATGTTTGGTACAGCGTTAAATGGGTATTAGTTTTTATAAAACAGTCGATACTCTGTAGCCGATAGGCCACGTAAATTATTGGATTTACGAATGTTTGGTACAGCGTTAAATGGGTATTAGTTTTTATAAAACAGTCGATACTCTGTAGCCGATAGGCCACGTAAATTATTGGATTTACGAATGTTTGGTACAGCGTTAAATGGGTATTAGTTTTTATAAAACAGTCGATACTCTGTAGCCGATAGGCCACGTAAATTATTGGATTTACGCAGTTTTATAAAAAAATTTTATTTCAACTAATAAAATAGTTTCAAATAATTTTAAAAATAGAACTTCATTTCAATTAGGCATCGATATCCAATGTTGTTTACTAGGGTTGAAAAATCACAATTATATTTTGAAAACGAATTCATTTCACAAAGGCAAAGTAATGTTAATTAGATGGCGTCAATGAACATTTAATGTGTGCTGTTGAAATATGTTCTTATCTTATCGTGGTGAAGGAAAGAGGCGCAAGTAGTCACAAGTGTTTGCTGATATCCCGTGTCGACTTACAATCTTCACAATTTGATTAGGGACTATTTATCAGCCCCAATGACCCCTTGGGGACAGCAGTGACCCTCGTACTTACAGTTCGAGGGTTGATAAGACCCATATCTTGGCTAGTTCCTGCTTTCCTTGACCGGAACATGGTAAGGATGCTTCCCACGTAGTTTGTAACAGCCAAACTTGATTATATCCTTCAGTTGCTAGAATACACCATGGAAACGTCAAGAAAATACACAGTTTGTTGATTCTAGTGTATCCATCCAAGAGTGCATTCAGAGGCCTATTATTACCCTATGTACTTACAGGTGTGAAGAATATTACGAGGCCTTGAGGATTGGCTTATATAACTGGCGATTGTGAATAAGGGTAAAAACAAACCCGGAATAAAGCGATACTAGTTAAAACTTCAATGTAAATCCCGAAACGATCATAAAATTAACTCGGAAAAAGTGTAACTTGGACCTACCTGACTGAGTTTTGGAAACACTAGCTTAGCTTAGACTACTACGTTTACATCTTTGCCCAGAGTGGAGACCACAATCCTATCTGTCCCTAAACTAGTTAACTTAGGCCTATATGTTTTTAAAAGTCGAGATCATTTTTGTATTGTGATGTTACAGAACAAAATAATAAATAGGTTTTATTAGAGTGGAATGATAATAAACAATTAATGCAAATACAAGACACAATACATCTCATGAGATTTTACCTTTGTTGTTTAGGCTAACCCGCTTCACGTTTACCATATTTCTTAACGAAATCATATTTCCGACTCAATTTCACTAAGGCCTTCTTTTTTTCAAAATCTTTTAACACTTGAGTGTTCGCGTGGAGTTTTTGTAACACGAGTACTCGCGTAGACTACTATTGTAGTCCATTTTGTGTTCTTTTTCTACGGATGTGGCCTAGCTATTAACTTTGTATTACGGTTAATGGTTCTTAAAGAAGTAGAAAACACGTTTATATAGAAAATAACATTTTATTTTATAGAGATATAATACTAACATTTTACTCCAAAATATGAACATTTTGGTAGTTATATGCAGGTTTTGAAATAAAATTAAAATTATCTGTTATGAGATAACAGATATGAGATTTTATGATAAATATGAGATTTTTATATTATAAAAATCATAAAAACAGATGAGAAAAAACATTACAGTGATATTGAAATATATATATATACAACCAAAAACATAGGACATTAGTTGTCACGAGAGTACTAGCGTGGATACAATAGTAGGCAACGCTAATATAAAAATTTGTAAATAATCGATACCCTCACAACGACTAATACCACTTCACTGAGTGTGATGTAGAAAGCCTCAAGGCTGTGCAATGTTGTCAACCCACTGAAACTTAAAAACCCTAACAACCCTGGACTACAATAGTAGACCACGCGACCACTCTAGTGTTAATTATATTCTATGAGTAACACATATCACATTTCTTAAATGTTTTCAAGACCTACTTTACTTTAAGTCAAAAAGAGCAAATATAGGCCTACTATAGAATACTCTAACCCTCTAGTTATAGCATTCACTAATGGGTATACGATAGAATAAGTGTGAAAATATTCTTCATGGCTTAGCACCTATTTTTTAAAGTAAACACAAAAAACACAAAAATCAATGAAGTATGGAGATTTTTCAAACAGTAAAAATTATAAGAAAAGAGTTGTTTCCTCAAAACGTTGAACAAAACATAGGCCTATTAGCTGGTAGACTCCTGTAGTCTATCAGACCAATTACATAGACTGAGAAACCCGAGTTTATAGGAAATATAACCTTCTTGTTTTGCAAGAAATTATAACACTCCTTTAAAATCAACTACTAAGTTTTTAATGCTTAAAAGTATATTACGTTTCAAAATTAGTCGCAAAAATATCCAGGACACTTAGCGCAGGTGACCACATTCTTTAATTCATTGAAATCAATGAAGAGGTTTATTGACAAACATACAAATTCCTATACTGTTAATAAAAGGAGGCGATCTTACAGGTGGTTTCCAGGGAGACGTGAACGCAGAGTAAGGCTGGTTAGTTGCTCAGGTGTGCGCGCGCAAAGTACAGGTAAATAGCAGGCGCAAAGCTAAGGGCGACGCACCAATCCAAGTACACTTTACCTGGCAGGTAAGGAGTGGCTTGTCTCCCACCATCTGGCCAGGTGTGGTTTCGCTCCCACTACCTGTCCTATTATAGGTTATCAAAAGTGAACGTTTCCGAATGGGAACAAACCTTCAAATCTATTGGAGAAATAATGTATTTGTAAGGATTATTCTGTTGAAATAATGGGATTGTAATGGTTTTTCAAAATAGTTTAAACAAAAAAACACCACTCTGCATCTATAGATCAATAAAGCGACCAATATGACAGTTTAACTTTGATTGTAACCTAGTTTTTCTTTCCGTTAAAATATTTTACAATAAGTCCACCTACCTTCTCATTTATTTATCTATAAAGTATTTCGTTTGAAAATTCAACGTAAAATAGTTGAATATTTTACTTACTTAGGGAGCATTAGATCATTCTGAAATGTTTGATTAGATTACGTGTATGATTTCTGAATTGACTACTTCTTATCGCTCGAAAGACTCTATACTTTTGCACGGGATTTGTTCGATCGCACACGTCATGAGACGCTTGATATATACAGATATAGGCCTACATTTACTTGTATTACTCTCGGCTTATACTTTGCGGCAGGAGTTTATTTTTAATTTATCATATGCATATACTGTATATATATTTTTTTATATTTATATATATATATATATATAGCCTGTGTGTATGTGTGTGTGTGTGTGTGTGTGTGTGTGTGTGTGTGTGATAATTTAAAAAACCGTGATGAATTTTGTTTTATATGTAGGTATATGCATAAATGTATATTGTATATATGTAGGCCTACTCTATATATATTTATTTATCATTATATAAAAGGTATATTATATGGTTATGGAATATTTAAATGCAGCATATACGTAGCCTATATAATATCTACCGACTTGAGCACGTAGGTTTAAAATTTTAGAAAAATATTGATGATATTTTATAATTACACAAAATTATATAAACATGTAGGCCTATACATAAACAGTATATGTATATTGTGTATGTGTGTATATATATTATAAATAAATGAATGTATATATATATATATATATAATTTTAAAGAACTTGAATGATTTTGTATGATTTTATTATAAAATTAAAATATTAATAATAACTAAATATCAAGCGGAAATACAATTTTACTATCGCATATATAGTCATAACGCTCGGTAAGAAGTAGTCACTTCTATCGACACTCACCAAGTGCCACACGCAGTTTTTTTTACTTAGCTTACATTTTTAATTCATTATTGCTCATGCACTCGAGGTTTAATTTGTTTTAATGCTTAACATGTTGTAAGTACGTTTTCTGCTTTTGATTTAATATTCTTCGCTGCTTTCTCTTTTTAAAATCAATTAAGGATAGGTTAGCCTCTTTACTAACAACCTTTGTACTATTTGATTTGTTATAGACAAATGGGTCTTCCTACAAATTGGACAAAAATTTGTTGTTTTAATATACATTTTAAATTGGTTATTTTTAAAATTTTTTAAAATATAGACTAACTTTTGAAAATATATAACTAATTCGTCTGTGCCTAAATCTTTAATAGGCATTTAGTAGACGTCTTAATAGACATTGGTGGGCTAAGCCCTTCAGGCCATATTACTTACGTACACCTGTATACACAGTAAACCAGGGGTTCTCTCAAACCTTTGGGGTACGGAAAAGTTTCAGGGGGTACGCGGGGCGGGTTAATGAAAAATTAAACCAAAGTATTTAATTCTGTCTAGTAATCACGCAAGGTTGTAGGCTAATTTAACTCGTTGATGCTATTGAAACATTGAGCAACTTGACAACATTTCAGAAGGAAAAACTGACTGAACTATCATGTGATCCGATGTTAAACAAAAGATATTTCAGTGCTACGGTTTTTAGATTTTTGGATCGGTGTTAGAAATGAATACCAAGAGCTTGCAAATACTGCTGCAAAGATTCTTATTGGTTTTTCAACGACATATCTATGTGAAAGAGGGTTTTCGAGCTTAACATACTTAAAAAGTAAATACAGAAACAAGCTCAATGTTGGGGGCGATTTAAGGTTGTACTTATCAAAACTTGAGCAGGGCATTGAGGAACTGTGTAAACGGAAGCAATATATATTTTGCAATCATATTTTATAAGGCCTAATATGCCAGATCTAAAGATAATATAAGTGATTAAAGTATCAAATGACAACTAGTTAAGATAAACTTGTGTCTGGTTATGATATAAGAATAGTTAAGCTATTAAACTGTTGAAGCGACTTCAATGCCTCTCTAGCTGGCCTTGCTACTTGGGACAATCTTGACTTAAGTGTTGTGACTTTGAAGAATAACCGGCAGGCTTACACAATAGCAGAAATTGTGACACGAGCGTTGTAAAAAGTAAGAAAGAAGTTGTAAACTCAGCACTAGGGTAACGAAGTAAAGGAGTGTTCTAGGTAGTTGTACAAAGGTACGTCTATGCGTTAAATTTTAAAAGCCTCTTCAAAAGGCAGCGCACAACATGTTGTTTTCAAAAAGTTAGTGAATGTCAACAAAATATATGGCCATTACAAAACCCAACTGAAACCTGCCCTGAGAACACGTTTGTTAGAAATGTGAAAGGAACAATGGGTTGGAAACACATGGGCTGGAGACCAGGTCAAGTATTGTTAAGGAACGCGGCTCGTTTCCGAGAAGGTGAAGGTTGAAACGTTTCTACAGGTCGTGGGAAAGGCAAAGAGGGACACCTGTCAGGTGTGTACCAACCAGGTAGCGGCAGGTAGGAGTTACCTGGATTATTAACCAATCAGGTGATATTAAGTACAAGGAGAATGACTACTTTTTTGTGACAAAATGTAGGAGTGTTTGTATTTAAAAAAATAGTCTTTACAATGAAAAACCAGGATACTAACACTGGGATACATTTCCCATTAGAATTACATATTTGTGTGATTTTAACGCGTGTTTAAACTAAACACAAACGTGTAGAAAGTTTTAGTTGAGCAGATTTCATTAAACATTCCAGACATAGGCTAGAATGAAGGTATCTTGAAAATGAACTTTAAAACAGTTCATTCATACCGTAATATTACTATTTCTGTTGAGATTTCGATAACATATTTTTTATAATATTTCTAGATTACTAATTACATGCTAAAAATATTTCTCTTTTCGGAAATTTTGTAATAAATTATGCCGTAAAAATACAACATTACCCTTCTACAGGCTTACTAATCAGTAGCCGCGCGTAACAGACGGACGTGTATAGTCGCGTGGCGCTCACTAGACGCCACTCCGGTAAACAATTAAAATAGTTGTAATTTTTAGCAACTTGTGTTATAATAATTTTGTTATAAGTTAATAAGATTTTCAACACTTTTACAAATGTAATTTAAGTAAAAAAATCGCAATGGACACTGTATGAAAAACTAATTTTGCATATCTATTTCCTACATTACATGTATATTCTTAAAGTTTTATAATGTTCGTTATTAAACAGAATAAATATATGTGACTTTGAGTTATAAATACTTAATTAAATTAGCAAAGATTGTTAATTAATTAAATTAGCAAATACTATATAAAGCAAAGATTGTACACAAAGATTATATATATAAAGGTTCTGAATAAAGAAAATATATCACACAAGACTACTACACGCACAAGCGTTCAGTAACAATTTGAAACAGACCGAAGACAAAGCTGCGTCTATAGCGGCAGTAGTCGCGTGGCGTCCATTAGGCTCCAAATGCCTATATTCCAAGAAATAGTCGATTGTCCTATTGAATGTTTAACTGGCGATTTATGATACTGTACCAAAAAGGTATTCAAAAGGAAACCGAAAAGTGGGTGTGTAGACAAAAACAGCAGGCTGCAAAAGTGACATTGGCGCCTGTTAGACCCCAAGCGACTACTGCAGTGTTAAGAAAGTTGTCCTTGCAATATTTCTCAAGAATTGGAAAAATAAGTACACAAATGGATATGATTCGAAAAATGTCAAATAAAAAAATATAGCCTATAGCAACTTAACTCTGTAGAGCAGTAACTAAATGGGATTATATAAATTCCACTAAAAATAAAGTATTGAGGAATCAAACAACGCCGGTTGCCTAAGCTAAATTAATAGACCTATAAAAGGTTAATGAATAATAATAACTAGTTGGGTCTATTACGATTCCTAAGAAAAATAGACTTTAAATCAATAAAATCCAAAAAAAGATAATTTAAAAAAATGTCTGCCATTTTAGATAGTTGTAACAGTCTCCCATGGATAGTTATTGTACATGAATTTACCGATTTTGGAGAGAACCGTCTTAGTATGTTACAGCTATACACACTTCCACATCACTGCCCCAGCGTATGGATTACAAACATTACCTTCTACTGCATAACAGCTCTATTTGTAAACCAAACTCGTCATCTTCACATACCTGTAACACAAACACAATTAGTCTAATCGTCACTAAACAGCTAACGTAGTCATTTAGCTAAGCCTTAACTACTTATTTTAATTTACACACTGATTTAATGTAAAACAAGAAAACCCATGGGACAGAAGTGAAGACTTAATAATATTCAGTAATATTTTGTAACACAATATTAATAGACTAATAGTCTATTTACTGTTAAAACAATAATTTAATGAATTCAATTGAAAATTGCTCTTAAAATATATCAGACGCGCCTAAGATGGTCTCACTACAAAACTGGAATACAAATATAGCTTTCACTACCATTATCTAAATAAAACCCTTTGCAGTGGCCTGTATATATTTAATTAATTTAATGAAATATATCTACAATGCAGGTGTAGAATAGCAGTGGTTAAATGATACGTCCTCTCTAATAATCTACGTTTATAGCCTATAGCTAGAAAAACCGAGGGTTTCCTTCGTTCCAAGGTCATGTAACCTTACACTTAAATATTACACATTACAAACCTTTCTATGTAGGCCTATACGTTTTGCCAACACAGATAGCATACTTAATTACAACACACATTTATTTCTACCATTATGATTATGTTAATTGTTTTTACCAGATATAACTTCACTTGGTGTTGTAACTGTTTTTAATTCGTTGTAGGCAATGGATGTTCTTGTTTATATTAACATTTACATTACTGGGACTTGATGATTATTATTGTACCCAAGATTAGGACTTGTATTTCAATATTTACATCTGTGTTTTTGTTGTGTCTCAAATAATCCACTGTTGGACTTGTTACATAACGATTATTTTGAAAACGCTAATTTTATTTAAATTCACTCATATTTCATATAAAAAATAGACTAAGTAAAAAACCAATTAATGCAGGTTCAGGGTAAAAATGGATAAATTTACAGTCTTAAATTAAATAATGCTATACATTTATAAGCGAATCTACAAAAATAGACGAAATAGAAAACAATAAACTATATTTCTACACACAAAAACGAAAAATAAACATAAATTTACAATGGGGATATGAAAATACTTTAAGATTAGGCCTAATATAATATAAATAGAAAAAATAAACAAAAGGCAATCCCGGGACTGGCTGACAAAAATGTCTAAGCTTATATATCTTACAGCGTTCTTGACTGAGTAGCCTATAATGAACTGAAAAAATCTTAAGTTTATTGTTATCGGGGTTGTTTGAAAAATAAAGTTTATTACAAAAAAAGAAAGAAAACGTTGTAAAGTTTTTAATAAAACAATAGTATAAAATACGCAAATTCTTTAGAATAAATCTCTTTTTTAAACGTTTACATTATTTTGCAGCTGAAGATTTTCCTCATAACTGTCCAAAAAAAAGTTAATACTTCTTTTGAAAATTATACAAAACAAAAATAATATTTAACGACATCAATAGAAATGGTATCTTAAAAAGCGTCAGAAGCGCCTAAGAAAATTTTCTTTTCAAAAATTAGAATAAAAATGTAAGCCTACATCTGATAATCATTATACTGAAATATAATAAATTGTAGTAGACCTAATTTACAATTGATTTATCGATATGCCTAAGAAACCTATTTATCGAAACCAAAATAATATTTATTAACTGATGAAAAATATTTATTAATAACAATATAACTTGTACAATAAATAGAGTAGCATAGACCCCGTGTTAAAAAGTTGTGCTATAACAAAATATGTAACATAAAGTCAACCGTTGTATTAAATCATATGATGTCACTTAATTATTCTAAAACGAGAAGAGCGCAAGCCGCAAATCTTACCCCGATAATCGTCTAAACTGTATAAAGGAATCACCTAAATTAATAGATTTAGTGATACTTTTTGATGAATTCTCTTTCGCCAATAGAGGTGATGAATTATTAACTAGGCTAGTCTTCCTACACCTAAATAACGGGTTTCAACGTGTAGATATTAGGCTATATACTAGATAGCATACAGTTTTATTATATTCGTGAAACGGGACATAGAAATTTATTTCGTATGACAAAATATATAAATGCTATAAATCTATTACATTAGATAATAATAATAATTATAATATTAGCAACAATATAGGTCTATACATCATAATTAACCTAAAGGAATGCATGGTAAACTACAAAATTTTAATGGTAAACAAATATTTTTAGGCCTACTTTCTTTATAACAATTTTAAAGAAAATAATTTTACATTTTAAAAATAAATATACAACTCCGACAAAATACAAAGTTAAGTCAAGTGAAGCCTACACATCGCTTTACACGTGACGCAAAACAAACAGGTATTTTGAAGACGATCGTCAATACGACTGACAACCTCCTTTCCCCTTGAAGTTTCTATTAAATTTTTAAAACCCTTACGGCTAAGGACAGGTCTGCGTCAACCCCAAGATTGCTGTATCTCCGTGACAATACAAACCTGTCCAGAGATAACAAATGTTTATTCTTTATGTGTTCTCCTCCCCCTCCGGTCACGCCACCTTAGTTGTGATGGATGACTTCAGGGTGGTTCCGTGACAACTTTATGATTCCTACGTGCTTTCCCCCGTAGCCGACACTTTACGGAGGGTCTATTTTTAAGACCAGGTAGGCCGGTCGTTATTGGTGAACACCTGGCCAATAGAGCAGGCAGGTGTGATAAAACGACAGGTGTTTGAAAACAAAATGAATTCTTTTTGATGGCGTCAATAAAACATTTGAACTTTAACGTTAGATATATTTCTTTACACTCTAAGGGTAATAGCCTATAAAGAAAATAAGGAATTTGTTTGTAGTAATCACTGACGCTTTCTAACGCGAACTTCACCCTTGGCCTTGTAATAATGACCTATTGACAATACACAAACATGAGATCATACTTAATGGCAGACATTTATAAACATTGTGGTTCACAACGACCAAAGTAAAATTTTAGCAGTTACAAACACGTTATATCTCACAAAGGGGAAAATAAGTTTTAAAAATAAGAGTCGATATTAGTTAATGTAAAACTAACAATGGCATATTTACTTGAATACGGTTTCAAACAAACCTAATATTAGCATCCAACGGAGTTAGAAAGCCAAAATATATTAATTAAAACACAATCAGTCCTCTTATACCATTCTAGTTCCCAAGAGAATGACTTAGGATATTTGCAAGGCACGCTGTTCAGGGAAGACGTAACCAGCACTACGCTGCAATGGCCCACTATTACATAATAACTCTAACTCACATTCATTAATTTATTTATTTAAACTCGTTTAAATGAGTTAGCTACCATCACCAGCATACATAAGTTCACAAAATTTAAATTATTAACTATGATTAAAGTTATAGTTTTGAATATGTGTAGTTCTGAGCCTATTCACTGATGATGACGGCTTTGTCAGTGAAACGCATTTGTGAAAATGAGTTTTTTATCGTGAGTTTGTGTTAGTTGTTTGCTCACGATCTAATCACAGGATTTGATATAAGCCCACTTTTATAAGAATAGGTTTTGGAAAAAAGACTGGGTCACTTTTGTAACAGAAAATTAATGATCTAAAGATTGAATGATTACAATTAGCCCGACTACTGATAGCTTTTAAGCTATTCACTTATAAATAGAATTCTAAAACATAGGCTACGTTTTGCAATTACACATCAGTTAGAATGGTCAAGACCCTAAGCAACTTCCCCTCACATAAATACAAGAAACCTACATAGGCTATAGGCTATAGACGATGCTCTGCAAATTCAATCCTCTGCTTACGATTTTAAAATTCTACTTTTATTCTCGCGACTTGAAAAGCTTGACTATTGTAAATTACTCGCAATATGTTTTCCAGTTTGTTTTTTATTTATTTTGTCTCATCCAATAGTTCTAGCTTTATGTTAACTATTAGGCTCTAACAAATCATGGAATATTTTACACAGTTTTTAATTTCTTAAAGTCTACATAAACACATAGAGCTATTTCTTAGCTCATAAGACATTTTTTCTTGATTCCAAAGTTTATCATTAAAAAATAATAAATAAATGTTCAGAAGGCAAATGTATTTCCTTGTCAAGTCAACATAACTCAAGGTCGGTAAACATCAGGTGTTTATAACTACGCTATCGGAATATAGTACGCTACCATGTTCTTTGGCAACAAAAGTTTCAACTCAGCAAACGCACATATTTATTCCAAAGCAACGTATGAAATAAAACCTTTGGAAAACAAAGCATTTCAACCTCCCAACCACCCCACCTTTACAATATATACAATTTATAGAGCTTTTATCCGCTAAGATATAAAAAGACACGTTAGAAATATAACCCTTTCTTCATCGAGCGATGGCCACTTTCCCGGATCATTTCTCCCCCCAACCCTCGCTAATTCATCCCATATCTCAAACTTCACCCCGACAGAGGAAAATTACCCCAAGTTTTTCCGTCCCCGTGGAAAGTTTGGCGGAAAACTATACGAGGCTCGGGGTGGGCGCGGGGTGGTTAATTAAAACGACTTGAGCTTTTAAAACAGATTTTTCAATTTCTGAATCAAATTAAAGTGAGATATGGAAGACATCAAGGAAACCCTTTCCCACCGGAGGCCTGTAGCGCGACCCATTCGAGATTGTTTTCTTTAATTAAAACTTTGCAATCCATCAAAATATTTTCATTAATTATATCCAGCTTCGTAATAAATTCTAATTCGGCCTGTCGATGTATAATTAGACTTAATATATTTTTAGAAAGCATTTAATTTTCTCTGGGAAACTTTATCACTCCGTTTCTCCCCCCCCCCCTCTTCCTAAAAACCCCGCTGCAATGAAAACGTTTATTGTGTTCAAATTGTCGGAGTTGCGACAGTTGAAAGCGCGGACAAGCGGCCTATTCTAAATTAATCACTCTTTGTTATATATAATCCCGCGTTATATAAACATTATCAGCGTGGAGTGTCGAAAAATACAAAATTATGAAACGCAACTGTTTCAGCAAGTTGAAAAAAGCACCTCACACTATGCTTGAACGAGGAATGCAATCTAGCTTCGGCTTTTTTCTTCACCAATAAAAACTATTCTGGAAAATTGTAGTCTAATTGAAAATAAAATTATTTTATCTTAAATTCAACAAATTCAACGCCATCTCAAGAGCTAAAAGAATTAAAATTGTTTACGAATCTAGCGAAATAACGACAGACCAGTTATATAGAGCGAAAATATATTTATTTAATGACAAATAAATCTAAAGATTGCAAAATATTTTTAAAAATTATTTGACAGAGTTCCCTAATAATCATTTCCATAAGTAATCAACGCATACTTCTTCGTAAAATTAACAGGGTCACAATTCTAGGTATGTTAGCACCTTTGTCTGCACACTTTCATTACCCATTTTCATGACACACTTGGTCACATGGCTCCCAATTACATAGGTAGTCTATCTTTATTGTACAAACGCAATACGTGTCCGTGTTTAAGACAGTAGATAGATTTGTTGTACCTGTTCATTATGTGACATAATTGGTAGTAATTCTCATAGAACATAAGCACCATTGTTGCATAGACGTAGGTATCTTTATTGCACAAGTTCAATACGTGTCCCAGTGTAACAAGGTCATTACATACCCAGTGACACATTGTTGCCGGCTTTGTTGCACAAGCTCATTATATATCCCAGAGGAACAAGCTCATTACGTACCCAGTGTAACAAGGTCATTACATACCCAGTGACACATTGTAGCCAGCTTTGTTGCACAAGCTCATTATATATCCCAGAGGAACAAGCTCATTACGTACCCAGTGTAACAAGGTCATTACATACCCAGTGACACATTGTAGCCAGCTTTGTTGCACAAGCTCATTATATATCCCAGAGGAACAAGCTCATTACGTACCCAGTGTAACAAGGTCATTACATACCCAGTGACACATTGTAGCCAGCTTTGTTGCACAAGCTCATTATATATCCCAGAGGAACAAGCTCATTACCTACCCAGTGTAAAATAGTGCCCAGATTTGTTGTACACACTCATTACGTGATCCACTTGGTAACCATTCTGTCAGAATGTAGGCACCTTTGTTGCACAAGCTCATTATATATCCCAGAGGAACAAGCTCATTACCTACCCAGTGTAAAATAGTGCCCAGCTTTGTTGTACCCCCTCATTACATGATCCACTTGGTAACCATTCTGTCAGAATGTAGGCACCTTTGTTGCACAAGCTCATTATATATCCCAGAGGAACAAGCTCATTACCTACCCAGTGTAAAATAGTGCCCAGGTTTGTTGTACACCCTCATTACGTGATCCACTTGGTAACCATTCTGTCAGATCTTAGTCACCATTGTTGCACAGGTTCATTATATATCCCAGAGGAACAAGCTCATTACGTACCCAGTGTAAAATAGTGCCCAGCTTTGTTGTACACCCTCATTACGTGATCCACTTGGTAACCATTCTCTCAGAATGTAGGCACCTTTGTTGCACAAGATCATTATATATCCCAGAGGAACAAGCTCATTACATACCCACTGTAAAATAGTACCCAGCTTTGTTGTACACCCTCACTATGTGATCCACTTGGTAACCATTCTGTCAGAATGTAGGCACCTTTGTTGCACAAGCTCATTATATATCCCAGAGGAACAAGCTCATTACGTACCCAGTGTAAAATAGTGATCAGCTTTCTTGTACACCCTCATTACGTGATCCACTTGGTAACCATTCTGTCAGAATGCAGGCACCTTTGTTGCACGAGCTCATTATATATCCCAGAGGAACAAGCTCATTACGTACCCAGTGTAAAATAGTACCCAGCTTTGTTGTACACCCTCATTACGTGATCCACTTGGTAACCATTCTGTCAGAATGTAGGCACCTTTCTAGCACAAGCTCATTATATATCCCAGAGGAACAAGCTCATTACGTACCAAGTGTAAAATAGTGCCCAGCTTTGTTGTACACCCTCATTACGTGATCCACTTGGTAACCATTCTGTCAGAATTATTTATTTTAAGCAGTTTTCCTGCATAGTCAAAAATTAAGGAAATTCTTTAAACCTAACCTAAAAAATAACACCAAAAATTATTTTGGTTTTGTAACTTATTCTTCCGGAATATATCAAGTAAAACCTCACTTGGCGCAAATTTTTCCAGCCAGATGTCTGTAAGTGTCTTCTAACACCCCTTTACGCTTATTTTAATCAGACGGGAAGCTGTTGTTTAAATTCATAGCGCACCACAGCGGAAGACAAGTGCGGTAAAGTATCTTAAGATTGCGACGTTGCCAGGTTTAAGGTAATTTTACAACTCATTAGAGACGAGCCTGTCATTAGAAGGTTTTTATACAGCACCGGCTGTGTTTTGTAATGGCGGCTTATTGCGTTGGAAATCAGTGGAAAAAACACTTTTACTTCAATTAAGGTGGCTGTGGGTTTATCTATGCGAGTTTTAAAGTGACTGTAAGAGAAAAAATTTCGCTTTTAGTAACAAATATCTAAAAGAAGTTAATTTTGTGCATTAACGCTATAAAAAGCTTGTAATTGAAATCAGTTTATGTTTAGAGAATAGTAAGCCTAAATGGGTCAACAACACATGTTATTTATTTATTTTAATTTATCGTTTTGCCAATAGATTGCTCTGAGAACCCACTGCAAAATATAGACTGTCAAAGTACGCTAGAGGTAAGTACATAACGTCACACTTTGGCACAGAAAAGACGTTTAATGTCAATTCAACCACACGGAGACTTCAGTTATTCCAAAATAAGATTTTGCGAATAATCACGAAGGCACCTAAATGCACAAGATTATCACTGCTTCACACTGACTTTAAAGTACCTTTCATCAAAGAACACCTGTAACAAGGCTCTGCAAACATGCCCACGCACATACAACATTCTCACAGGGTAAGTACGGCCCACACCGCGTCCCTCCTGACAGCCTAGCTTTAACTATAAAATACAAGTAAAATTATTATACTAATATTAATATACTTTACAGTTGTTTTAGGTGACGCAGGGTACATCCCCAGGGTCGCAGCTCAGCCCCAATTCGAGTAGGCAGTGGAAGACTAACTAGGTATTTGCATGATAATACCTCTCTTTAGCCCTTAGAATAAGGATACCCTAGGCCCCAGAGTTCCTGCATGATCTGTCGCGGGTTTTCTCCTGGCAGGGTTTCTTTCATGCCAGGTTTTTTATCCCGCTTAACTCGACACTTACCGTACTGTTTCATTTCACTATCTCCTTATTCTTCATGGAAAGACTTTATGAGCTTGGTACATGAGAAATCAATCCCGTCTCGTTCACGCGCGGTAGGGATACTAACCTCATACTCATGTGAGACGGAGGCAGCTCGCTAGAGGTTGGATGCCAAGAGGACTAGGCGAGTTATAAAGGCCCAAACCAGGTAAAAGAAAAGAAAAAAAAGGTTAATCCCGAGAAAACAAATATAAACTTGAGCGATAAGTTATATTACATACGTAAACAAATTTTAAACGTAACTTAATTTTAAAACTCATTGAATATAATCTCCCATTAATAGAAAAATTCCGTAGGTAATAGACTATGAGTTAGGGTACAATAAACTATAAAATAAAGGAAATAATTATAAATGTATAATTTATCATAATTTAAAAAATAATAATAAAAGAGACAGAGAAATAAGAAAAAATGGTTGGTTAGGCCAAGTAAGGTTAGAATGATAGTCAGATTAACACGGGATGGAAAACTTAGTTTTAAATATTCTTAGTAAAGTGTGCTAAACTTGCTTCAATACATAATTTTCACCTCTGACTGGAGCTCCCGCAGGTGTTTCAGGGGGATGCGATACATTTTACAATCTACTCTTAATGGTCAGTAGCATTGGTATTTGGCGCATATCGGATGGATAATGACGATAGTTTACATCTTCAAAAGAAAGTTAGAAATTGTGATCGAACTATTATTAGATCTATAGGTATATAGGAACCACCTTCATTTCACCCCATTTATCTTGAGATTTTCCACAAAAAACATTTAATAAGCTGAAACCGTTTGAACGGTTTCAAATAAATAACACCCAAATCTCTAACAATTCGCGGAGGATTTATGTATCAAGACATTGTCTCCATACGTCACCTGCATTGAATCCCCTGTGACCTGGATCCCCTATGTCACGGAGAAGGTATATATATATGTGTATAAAAGTAAGTGTGTTATCGCAGGAAGGCAGTTGAGTGGGATATAAATCCTGCGAAAAGAACGGCAACATCGCTTCCCCTGGGAGTCTGCGTTGAAGCTGCTTTAAACTGTGTATACAATTATTTTCGGGCAAGTGGATTCGTTTTGCTGGTATTTTATTTTATTTTGCTTATGTAAAAACTTTGTGCGGTTTTAGTAACAAATTAGGTTAATTTGTGATTTTAAATGTAATTATTCTACCTCCATAAAATTAGAATAAACCTTACTTTTATTTACAAGAGGGAATGCAACAGCCTTTCATGAATCTTAATTCTTAGTCTTTTAAAAAAATGATTAATTCACTCTATTAATTCGTCCGATTAATGAACTATCCTCAGGGAAACCCGATTCTTTCTGAGGAGTGAACTGGAAGCGTTTTGGTAGCTATAGAAGTGGTTTTTGACGTTCGTTAACAAAATTCAATAAATTAAATTCTGTTTTATGTTACTTAAACGCTAAAAACTAGACATATTTTAGCCTAGTTATAATTCATACAACAAAATGACGTAATTAAATATCTTCTAAATTTAAATAGGCTACACTCAAGATTTTAAGACTCAAGAATAATAATTTCAAGTACTAACCAGTTGTAGCGTTTATAAGGAAATCAGTTGAATTTGCAAGAAGGTCTAAAAAGCAAACCTTAAATTTTCATTTTCATAAACTACAGCTTAAAAAAAATATTGAGTCTAAAGTAATTCTTTAAATGTTCTTTAAAACGTCGGTGCAATGATTTTCTCATGAATACAAGCCATATTTTACATCAAGGTCCTCTTGGTGAGGTTTATTTTTTTAAATTTAACATCGCCAACTAGGATACGAAAATTTATACTTATACGGCTATGGTGCATAGCATACATAGACCTATTAATAAAACAGCTATTAGTTTACTGTGAAGAAAAGGAAAGCTAGATTTGTCTAGTATTTATAATATTTGATTTTTTTAAAAAGGAGTTTGAAGCTTATAAGATAGCCTGTATGTTACGAAACTGGCTGATTTAAAGTAACTGTTTCAGTCCATTGAAGTAAAAGAAGCGATTCATTTTGGGGGCGATTCATTATCACCAAATCCCCCCTGTCCTATTCCAAGACATATAAATACTAATATGTTCTCACATATATAAGGCTACACATCATTAACGCATAGGGTACAACAATCCGTAACTTATTCAAGCCTACACGACTCTCCCCCCACCTTTTAACCAACGTCGCTTCATGTTCTTTCCTTATTTCTATAATGGTTTTAGACATAGATTACCTACCATTTATTTACCTAATATTCTCACCATCTATAATGGTTTAAGACATAGATTACCTACCATTTATTTACCTAATATTCCCACCATCTATAATGGTTTTAGACATAGATTACCTACCATTTATTTACCTAATAATCCCATATTTATAATGGTTTTAGACATAGATTACCTACCTTTTATTTACCTAATAATCCCACCATCTATAATGGTTTTAGACATAGATTACCTACCTTTTATTTACCTAATATTCCCACCATCTAAATGGTTTAAGACATAGATTACCTACCATTTATTTACCTAATATTCCCACCATCTATAATGGTTTTAGACATAGATTACCTACCATTTATTTACCTAATAATCCCATATTTATAATGGTTTTAGACATAGATTACCTACCATTTATTTACCTAATAATCCCACATTTATAATGGTTTTAGACATAGATTACCTACCATTTATTTACCTAATATTCCCACCATCTAAATGGTTTAAGACATAGATTACCTACCATTTATTTACCTAATATTCCCACAATTACATATACATTCCTGGTGATAACGCTCTGTATTACATTTTTCAGCTTTAAAAGCTCTGGTAGAAGACAATTTTTCTCCGTTTGGAATCACACTAATGAGACGTTAAAGATAATCGCACTATAAAGATAAACGTTAATTTATCAGAAAAGTTCTAAAATTTGAGAAACTGGAATACATTTTATACAGAATCATTGTACAAAGTAGATCTTAAGCCATACATAGTCCCAAATTTCGGTATATTTCATTGTTGGTCAAAGGAATCTCCAATAATAAATGTGAATTTATAAAGGACTTTAGGGAGATGTATCTCAATTAAGTTTATAGTCTCTAATGATGGCACTAGTTTGTAGAAAAAACTGCAAGAAAATAACAGTTTTATTTCTTTTTGGTTTACCAAATGTGGCAAAGGAAAATCCTTATATCGGAATTTTAAATCTTTCCAACTATTTTTCAGTGTTATTGTATTGCTTTAACAGAGTATTTCAAGTAGGACAGAAAAATAACAATATCTGGGCAGATATTTAATCATTGAGGAAATTGCGCTTGAAATTTTACTCATTACAAAATAATAAAAATGGTTTGTATTTCTTATTGTGTAACAAAAAATCTTATTGTTAGTATTTATTTAATTCCCCAAATAATTAATGTGAACAAAAACATATGGACAAATGATCGCAAACATTTGCTAGATACACATAACGTACTTAGAAGAAAGAACCGAGAAATTAAATTCCCCAGTTTTGTTGGAATTTTACAATATGTGTTCTCTGCCTTGTTATCTTCATAATCTCCTCCTCTTCTGCCATATGTTCTATTTCTAAACGTCCCACATTGGCACAAACCTGGGCTCAATGTAAACAACCTGTCAACCTTTATCGAAGATAAAACAAAGGCTCTATTGAAACCTTAGTCACGGTTTATACATTTCTGTCCTTCTCAGAAAGTAACCTCCCATGTTGTCGGTACGAAAAGTCTTTCTACCACATGGTGTACACCTGGACGCAAGGCTTTGGCAAAAACTTTGAGGAGGCTGAGAAATGAGAGATAGAAGTAACGTCGGAATCTATCTTCAGCCATGGTATTTCATGTTTATTTGATCTCTTCTAACACACACCAGATGGTTTCAGGTGAAAATGAAAAACTAAGATTATTGACGGTTTAGATAAAAGCTGTTTATGGTTGGTCGACAATGTACATGTACTTACATCATTAGCCTGTAAGTTGAAGCTTTACAAATTTTACAAAACCTGAGGCTTATATTAACAGCAACCTATTTCAAATGATAAAAACGATTTCATTTCTTTTTATTAATTTTCTATATAGGCTAATGACAGATCACAGAGTATTTAAACGTATTTAAACACTCAACGTTTCGAATATCTTTCCGAAATTCCCTTTCAAGAGCTCAGTTTAAATTAAACAATTATACAACATAACTTACGATTTATAAAATACATAACATTATATAAAACATAATAAAAATCAACAATTTTTTTATCTGCACAGTACTTTACTTACTTTACGTTATCCAACTCCTGCCTTTGGTAACTCGACCATTTGGCATCGTGCAGACCAGTAGAGCTTGGAGAGTCTGGTTTTTGGGTCGCTATTGTATGCTTCGAGCTGTGGGCAGGCAGGAAGGTGGTCTCCATCCATCTTTCCTGTTTGGCACATGGGGCACCGATCCGTGTCCGCCAGCCCAATGCGATGAAGGTGCGCCTGAAGGTAGTCGTGTCCCGTGGTTAGACGGAACAGCGCAACACTGATAGGTCGAGGCAGGTTTTTTGGAATGGGGTTGGTGCAAAGTTCTTGCCATCTCTTTCCAACAGCCAGGTTTTCTTGCGATGTTTTGAAGTACGTCTTAGCTGCTACGTGGATCCTGGTGTAAGCAGAGCCTAGTGATATTTTGATTTGTGGCTGTGGCAGACGGCACCCACTCTTGGCGTGGTTGTCAGCTTTTTCGTTCCCTGTTGTGCCAACGTGGCTGGGAATCCACTGGAGCGCAATTCTGAAGCCTGCCTCTTGACATAGCTGCATTTTTTCTCTGCACGACACTGTCAAGGTGCAGTCAGTTGGTGTGTTAGAGGAAACTGCCAAAATCGCTGATTGTGAATCAATCAGGAATACAACCTGCCGCGGCGAAAGTCGCATGACGCATGATGCTGCTTCTCCTATGGCCACAACCTCGCCATCAAAATTGCTGCAGCTGAGGCCCACAGCTACCGAGCCCTGAAATAATTTTGAAAAATATCCTGCTCCAGTTTCTCCACTTGAAGGGTTTGAAGATCCATCTGTGTAAATATGAAGCCAGTCACTTTCAGGGAATCGTTCGTTGATGGTCATTAATGTTGCTTTTTATGTGCACAGTCTAGTCCAAGTAAAAATAGGAATCATAAAAAGTCTTTCGTATAAAATCTTAACGTTATCTGATCCACAGTTTCGTTTAACAAATTTTAAGCTATGAAAAATGAATTCATTTTGAATAATTACCGAGAAAGTCTTATTAAAAAGTATAAATTAAAAAGTTAAAGTTTATAGACCAAAATGAAGAAAATGATAATAAAGATAAAAAGGGAAATAAAGACTTTTTGTTTACCTTATATAAAATCTTTTACTAAAGAGTTAGGTCAAATGTTGAGGAAAAAATGTGAATAAAAAATTGTGTATAAATTTCCTTTTAAAGATAATAATATTGTTAAAAAAGCCAAAGCTAGTTGTAAAAAAGCCAAAGCTAGTTGTAAAAAAGCCAAAGCTAGTTGTAAAAAAAGACAGAATAAAAGAGTGGCATATAAGATTGAGTGCAAAGAGTGTGTTATGTGTTACGTAGGGCAAACTGGTAGACTTTTGGAAACAAGAACGAAATGAGCATTAAAACAATATAAAATATGATGAAAAATACTATAATGTTATTTCTGAACATATTAAAACGCGTAATAATAAACATCAAATGGATTGGGATAATACAGATGTTTCACATAAGCAAAGGGATTGGAAAAAGAGGAGCTTTGCGGAAATATGTTATATACAAAAATAAGGAAGAAATGCATTGAATAAAATGACAGAATTAAATGATTTTCCATCTGCATATGAATCTTTAGTAATGATATTACAAGTGAAATTATAAGTGAAATTACAAGTGTATATATATTAGAATGATTGTGTTGTTTTAAAAATTTAAAATGTTGACTTTGTTATTAATAGTAGATGTCTTAGTGTATGTATCTGTGATTTGTCTGTTTTATTGTGATAGAAAATATTTTGACTTGTAAATGGATGGATATTTATTAAGAGTTTTATTTTTTGTTGATTTTTATTATGTTTTATATAATATTATGTATTTTATAAATCGTAAGTTATGTTGTATAATTGTTTAATTAAAACTGAGCTCTTAAAAAGGAATTTCGGAAAGAAATTCGAAACGTTGAGTCTTTAAAAAAGCAAAATTGTCTGTGATCTGTCATTAGGTCTTTTTTAACTCATGTAACATTGTTAGATATTTCCTGACGCCGCGAATGAATTCTGCTCTTATAAAACTAGACAGTCTATCTATAGTTTTACTCATGTCTCTAAGGTTGGTTTAAGTTAGATAGAATAATTACTGTAGTTTGGTTAAACGGCTTTCAGATAGGTTAGGTATTATCGATTATGTTATTATGTCTTTATTTTAATTAAGGCTATATTGAATCCCTAAATGTTTCAACGTGTGCTAGTTACATAATATTCCGCTCTCAAGTTGAACAACTCCGATATTTTACAGTTACAAGTATTTGAAAATATTAACCTATGCAAAGCTATCTTGTTCCGTAAGCTTTGAGCTGTAACCACCCAGTCATGTGGTCAGCGTACCGATGCGGGCTGTATCAAAACCTCCCCTTGATATGGTTTTTGGGGCTGTCCCACCGTCCCACCGTCCACCGCACACACTTAAGTAAGTGGATTATACGGGGCCCGTATGTAATGGGCATTACTTTCAAACGGAATAGCTAATCGTTTATAAAAGGTACGGTTTGATGTTTTATACGCTACTGGCAATTAACAGTGTTCCCAACATAACAATTTAGGTAAAACGGGGACACGGCCTCCGGGAACGTCAGCTTTTATTTAATAAAGAAGTCGATGCTGTGCGGCATATTTGGGAGAAGGCCTACTGAGCTGTACAAACTAAATATTAGATGATCGTTTTCAAGCGAAATTATTTCACAAGTAGTCAAAGTTCAAGTCGTCTAAATATCATATAGCCTACAGCCCACGGTAGCCTACTCACAATAAATTTATAAGAAATTATGTGAGTATAGAAATGTATTTATACAAATAATAATTTGCCATATAATATTATAGGCTACAGAAATAGAAATATTAACAGAGACGAAAATAAAGAATAAGTTTTATGAACGCAATTATACAATATGAACGCAAAAAATGTAACGGATACAACTTTTAAAAAAATTTGGACCTTCGTGAGGTTTTAATACGTAGATTAATGTAGGCCTATTATTCATCAAATCTAAATTTCTTATAAGTATTCATTGGGAAATCACAACAATGATAGAAATAAAGCTAGAATGAAGGCATGCCATGAACTGTATATAGATTCTACGAGTAGGTTCCCTACACTCTCTAAATGAGGGGGTCTTTAACCTTTTCTACTTAAGGGCCACATCGAAAACATTTGGAGGAAAGGAGGGCCATATTTCGGCAATATTTCAGGGCAGAAAATCTAGCCCCCCCCCCCATAAACCCACAACGTTTTTTCTGATCAAGAGTTCAGTGGTGGTTTTTGAGATTTTTTTGCTTAACTTTTTACTTGTTTGTAACTAGGTTTACACTTATGGAGATAACAAGTGGCAAGTGAGAGACGAGTACTGTACTCTTATTTAATGGTAAAAGTGGTTAAAAGGAAATATATATAGTTAAGGTTCGAAGTAGTAGTACGACAGTAGTAGCCAAGCACTGAGGATGGTGACATCGTCGCCGAAACTAGTCTGTTGTGAACTAGTGTGTTTGTTTATTATGAACTAATTTTTTGTGAGATTTTGAGTAAACTATTTTGACCTACCTTTAGGAACTATATTAGCAAATAAATGTTTATTCAGTATGCTAGCTTTCCGCGGGCCGGATGTAGCCCTCGGGCCGTAGGTTGGAGATCCCTGCTCTAAATTATAAGGAAATGGTTACTAACAAGAAAATGGTGTGTTTCTTTAAAAACATTTCTATTTTAGGATATAAACTAAAATTGTATTCTTTGGAAGGATGATGGCAGTATTCTTTACAATATCCAAAAGTTATTTGCAAATATACGGTTCTAGTAGTTTGTTTTAATATTGTCTGTGTTAAGTGTAATATTAAACGAGCCTGTAATTATTATTGACCAATATAAAACTCGAAAACGTTTCCATAACAGTCATATTTCATAAAGAGAAGGTTATTCATCAGTTAGAGTGTAGCTTATTACTCCAGCCTATAATGTTATAGTGTATGGAGTCAGTGTTAACAGATAAAGATCATTCCCTGAGTGAAATATCAAAACGCTCCTGGAAGAAATGAATGATGTGGTTTTATTCAATCTAAAGAAACGTAAGCTACTAGCTTAACAATAAAACTCTTGAACATACATTATTATAAATAATATTCGAGCTGGCTTGTGAGTGAAAGTTATTTCATGAAATAAAAAATTCTATATTTGTGAGTTGTACCATATTTTTATTCTTTAATTATACATTATTATGTCAACTGACATCTCTGACACATGATGGTCTGACTTGACAAAGGGACGCATCTCCCGAAAACAAGTTCCACTACAGATAAGTGAGATAAATATGAGCTTAATTGTTTTAGTAGAAATTATTGGTATTATGCTAGATATGTTGGTTTTATCATCAATATAGTTAAACAATATGAAGGCGCTAACTTTTATTGCTAACTAAAAATATTATACATTGCGATAAATAGTTACATCACGTAGTCTATCACGAGAAATTAAGAAATTTAAAATTTTCACTAAATCCATTGTCGACAGACTGTTTGCATGTAAACAGTTAAATAAAATTATATCAAAATAAAATTCTTAGGCTGATATTTAATGTTAGGAGACGCAAATGGAGCGAATGTATGTAATCTAGTGCTACTCCACAAAGGAATTAACAAATTTATCTAAATTAGTTAATCTTCAATGTGTGTGAAATAATTCATACGTTTAATGACAGTCTACTTTTATTTTAAAATAATTAATAACCTCTAATAATATTAATTAAAAAAGTAGGACTGATTAGTTTTGTTCCATTTTGACCAGAGTTATTGAAATTTTTATTTTTACTTTAATACATTATGTTATCTACTGCTAGTTCACATTTCTGATTAACACAACCAACAACAAAAGAACACAAACGTTAGAGCTACTGGTTTTTTTCTAACTCATCACTAAACCCCAACCCTGACCTGAATCTTTACTATTACTACTCCCCTCCCCACACACTCTTGCAAACCTAATCAAGGAGGTAAATCTATCCCGTATGATAATTCCTTCCAGCCCACCCTTCGATCACATCTGCTACTGTTCCAGGCGTGATAATCCTCCGTCACCTGGAACAACACCCCGACATCTGCACCTCCGCCGAGCTTAGCTTAGTCATCCATTCCTCCCTAGTGACTCCATTCAGACCTAGAAATGATGTTTTAATTTGAGTGGCACAGGTTGGCCAGGGGAAACGGATTTAGTGAGTCACTCTTAAAGAGGGGAATTTTTGGTGCTTTTGGGGCAGTGTTAATGCAACACACAGATTTGGGATGATGAAATGAAACACGGATAGTGATGTTAAGAAAGATATAAACACAGTTTAGCCCAATAAATATAGTTTACTGATTATTTACCGTTATAAATTGTTAAGTTAGACGTTTTTAGATATTTCAGAGCACTTGCTATAATTATTGAATTTCAGCTATATTCAATAATAAAAGCAACTGTTTTTATTATATTTTGTGGTTAGCAAAATAGCTAAACTATTTATACTAAAATAAGCACACTCAGTATGTACTGTCAGAATTAATTTACTTGATAAAGACAGACTTTATAATTTGGTAGACTAAAACATATGCTTTGGTAGTGCAATAGGTGTGGTAGTCGCCACCATTCTAGATCTCTAGGCCAGAGGTTAGAGGCCTCCGGAAATTTTTAAACTAAATCATATGATTGTTTAAAGTAGGCTACAAATAAAAAAAATACAGAGCACGGACTGCCGCAGCAGACAAATAGATAAAATTACATATCCTGCTTAAGGGTTGAAACACGATTCAGAATAACAATTTGGAGCAACCGTGATGTTATTTATTATTTTAAATAAATAACTCCCCTTCTGGGCTACATTTTAATTGCAAGGCTAGGAGAGATTCTGGGAAAACGAAGGATCTGTGTTTTATGCACGAGAATATGAAGGGAAGTACTCCGGATTTTAACTATTCATCATATTTTTCCATCCGTGAAGGAAGACGTATACACGCACAGACACACACACACACAAATGTATATAAATCAGGTTTCATCTAACCTACTTTTATTTCCTGCATGTGTGTTGTGATTCCCGTACGTTTCCATGGGTTTTTGAAGTATGGAATCGCAACAATTTAACACGGACAAAGCCCTGTTATGTCAAGAAATGTATTATTTTAAATAAAATAATTTACTAAATTTTAAGGGGTTAATTTTGTTATTTACACGTATCCTTATAAATCGACCTTTTGTTTCAGAGCTTTTCAATTGCGTCAGGTTCCCTCCTCTACCTAAACCCAGCACTAATATTTGCTCCAAACTTGCGTGATCTATTTCGAAACGCTTAGCGTAAGACAATGAGGCGCATGCTTATCGCGAGAGATAAATAGACTTCATAAATAATTATTTTTCATTGTTCCCAGGCAGAATGAAAACGCAAGCAACACTTCATTAATCAACAAAAATGTAAGACTTTTCATTAAATTAATTAACGTAGGAATCGCGGAACAAAGGAAGATATTCGACAAAGAAACGAGGAGATAAGGCGTCGTGGGAGGAGAGGGGCGTTTGTCGTCTTGAAGGTGAATTAAGCAGATTAAATAGATGGGGACATTAAGATGAAATGGATATAAAGCTTTTTCTTCCTCATTGCCGTCATGTTAATATTCGTTCGCTGATTTCAGAAAATATGTGACTAAGTTTAGATGAACCACTATAATACAAACATACATTTTGTGTATTTGAGGTATAATTAGACAAAATCATCAAATTATCAGAAATAAAGGTTATAGTCACAGTTCCCAGACTTATTATCATGAACGTCTCGACTCCATTTACCAAAACCGTCTTCAGCTTTAGAGTCTGCACGACATGATCTTGTATGTGTTGATTGTTTTACCTGGACATCGCTTGGCAAGACGTCCGAATATCTTGCTCATAAAATCTACAATAATTTTGAAGATCCTAACATTTATCGAATTTGGTAATGAATTCTGGTTTTTGCACGCTTTAATTTACTAACATTTAATCCAGGTTTAGGCTTCAGTTTCTATTAAGACCTTAAAATCCCAACACATTCCCGTGTTTTGTATAATGGCTAGGGTTTATACAAATATGCTTACATATTCAGGGATTTGTTATTATTGTGTTGTAATATAGGCCTAATACTAATTTTCGATAGTTAATACATTAGGCAACACATGTTTAAATACACACATAAAATAAAATTTAGGCCTATGTATGTAATACAGCTATATAAATATATTCTGTGCTAAAACAACGAGGCAATATTAAAGTGTTAGCCTACTGTTACGGTTTTACTAACCTTTACATAGGGGTCCATCAAAAATAATTAGGGATTACAGAATATGTGTAAGGACTGATGACGACTTTGTACTTGACATAAATATATTCTGTGCTAAAACAACGAGGCAATATTAAAGTGTTAGCCTACTGTTACGGTTTTACTGACCTTTACATAAGGGTCCATCAAAAATAATTAGGGATTACAGAATATGTGTAAGGACTGATGACGACTTTGTACTTGACATAAATATATTCTGTGCTAAAACAACGAGGCAATATTAAAGTGTTAGCCTACTGTTACGGTTTTACTAACCTTTACATAGGGGTCCATCAAAAATAATTAGGGATTACAGAATATGTGTAAGGACTGATGACGACTTTGTACTTGACATAAATATATTCTGTGCTAAAACAACGAGGCAATATTAAAGTGTTAGCCTACTGTTACGGTTTTACTGACCTTTACATAAGGGTCCATCAAAAATAATTAGGGATTACAGAATATGTGTAAGGACTGATGACGACTTTGTACTTGACATAAATATAACAACATACATTACTGATAGCGAGTTGGTGTTTTATTAATAATATTTAGTTGTTATCTCAACCAACAAACTAAGCTCAAAATTTGGTACATTCAGGTTAAACATTACAAATTATAACATAAATTTAGAATGAAGAATTTGATGCTGAGAAATAAATCTTTATAAATTACGTATAATGTTTCATTTAATGAACAATAGTTCCAATACCTATTCTAACACTGAATTGCAAAATGAAATAACAAAGTGCAGCCTTTTGTAATGGAGTAGAGATTAAATTTTATAAGGCAAAAATCATCTAAATTATTAGCTTCTAAAACGTACATTTCGGTTATTCGTAATCTCTACTTCCGATCTTGTCGCTCTAAACATTGGAGAGTTATAAAACTGCTGTATAAAGCCGGTAGAGAGGCGGCTGTGCGAAATTAAATGCCGGTTAAATCTGAGCGGGAGGATTAAAGCAAAGTGGGATTGTTTGTTCAGGCTACCTAACCTACTCAGGTATTATGCCAGGATTACACGGGCTATTGATGGCCGCGCTAATGCGCTTCGCTTAGTGCGCTCATTTGGAAACTGCCCACAACGTTTTGCCAACTTAGGCACGATAAAATTACCTGCCCCATGATGGAGATTAACTCGTCAGGAAGCTATTTCGCCGGCAACGTAACCCGCAAACTTCTTTCACTTCAATACAGGTTATGTATTGATATTATTTATTCCAAATTAATTAACTTGAAACTATTGTCAACAATTTTTCTACAGAATATGATGAGAGAATAGAAAAGTAATGCTAAATAACTTGAGCAAAATAAAACTGTACGTAGCCTAAAACTGTTATAATGTACCTACATTATGGAAGTGGATAAACTTTGTTTGCTAATAAACAATGTAATTGGGAAAAGGTGATGTTTCACATGGTTGTTGTTAACTAGTATGGTGAGTGATCCTTTCGCTTCATGGCGCGATTGTTGCTACACAGCTAATCCTTATAAAACCTGTTTTCTCGTGGGTATGTTTCTAACACAATCCTTGGAATAAATGTTATTTTGAAACTACTGCTCAACGTTTTGATTCCAAACAGAAAATTTCTGAAGGACCTTAAATATGCCATTACTTTCCTTCAACAAAACCAGTTTATAGAGCAAGTCTGCAAAATGACTATTCTAAAAGATTATTAATTCATAATTTCTAAAAATCACAACTTTTTTATTATAAGGTTAGAGATTTTCAAAATGTTATATCATTACTGATTTACAATAGTAACTTATACATAATCTAGTGTTGATGAAAATTAATCGGACCTAATAAAATAGTTTAGCCTATTGGAAAAACTTAGAGGAATGGTTTCAAAATACTAATTGAAGGCATTTGACGTATAATCGTGCCTATATTGCTCATTATTACTAAATATTCATGTTATAAAAATACAACAACACGCTTATCTTTAATGTAAGCTAGGGACAGGTAAAATTTAAAAAGTCTGTTGTAATTAATCCCATTGGTTGTTGAAATATGTTTACCTATAAAAATACTCGGTGTACCGTAGTGTTTGGTTGTCTGTATTATTGCGTTTCGATAGATGTGAATTGTAGCCTACACCCACGCATATATATACACACACACACACACACACACACACACACACAGAACGTGTGCTTCAACCACTATAAGAGATTCATGGTCCTACTTAAAATTGATCATCATAGTCATTTGCTTACACTAATAAATATATGTACCTCTTATTACACCAGATCTTCTATTTTTCTCTCCACAAGTACAACGTTTTTGTTAATTCATATTCGTTCTTTAATTTCTGTAATACATATTTAATATTCTTTTTGTCCTTATTATTTATAAACCCATCGCTGTCAAATGATTCATTCTTACTTTCTAATACCTTGTTCATCTATATTCCTTTTCTTTAGGCCACAACGTCCAAAATGTTCTTTTCGTTTTAAGATCTCTAATCTTGGAAAATGTTCAAACATAAAAAGCCTACATTGAAAATATACCCAAGTACGGAAGCCTAAACAATGGTGCCAAAAATTCGAAGACGATAGGTGACAATTTACGCAGCGACACTAGCGCTGTCTAAAATTTAAATAATTTCCTAATAAAGGAAACATTCGCTCCATTGAATCGTATTAGGCTTTGGCTTTATACTAATTAAGTGGCATTATTTACATAAATGCAAACTGACTAGGGTTGCCAACTTAACGGAATGAATAACGGGAACGAGTAGCTAATGCAGTTCTTGGTGTTGTGTTCCTTGAAGCGTATTTCATTTTGTTGTTTTAATTGCTTCGCCAATAAAATAATTCCGGAGCGCGGTTTGTGTTTCTCATTTTAGTGTTGTTAGTTTTGGCCTATCTTTGTTCTTTACGTTTCTCCTTCATTTTTATGTAACGCATTAAAAAGATTTGATGGTCTTTATGAAAGTTTTGTCTATTATTTAAATTTATTTTGACATATTTGTTACAAAGAAGTAAATGATAACACAAGTTATATCTATCACTTATTCTTGAGAACTTGAGTCAGTGTATGGAATTTGACACTAATCTTACGCCAGTATAGAACCTGTTGCACTAGGAAAGTTTAAGGAAGGTGAAAAGGCTATAAAGTGAATCAGAAATATTAGCAATAATTTCATTAAGGTTTATAAATATTTTCTTCCCGCAAACATTCAAGTATAAAATAAAATCAGTAAAGCGGTCTATTGAAACCAGTTTTATGTTTTCGAGATAGAGAAAAGATTTTTTGAAACTGATGTTCAAGTTAGCGATTTTTTATAATATAATATTAAACATAGGATCTTAGGTTTCATTAATTTTTAACCTGGAAAATAAATAAATTACATTTACTAGCGTTTTTGCATTTTACTTTACCTACGGTACGCTATCGTTAGATAAGTTAATGAATAACCTAAGTGCAACATTCGCAAATCTTATCACAGTCTAATACTTCAAAATGTATAGAATTGGATCTTTACTAATATTAAAGGTGTTCCTGAGGTTCCCAGTTTGTATACACCAGTTTCTTCCTTGCGCTTACCAGTTAGTCGGTATTTAATGTATTTTTGTATATCTCTTGACAGTTTTCTAAAACTGATTATGCCTTCATTTTTTAAACTATTCATATTCCGTCTTTATACATCTATAGTAATAATACATTCCATTTCTTTTTATAATCATATTCATCCTTTATACATCTACAGTGAATACACATTTCATTATTTTTCATATTCATATTCAGTCTTTTTACATCTACAGTAAATACACATTCCATTACTTATTATATTCATATTCAGTCTTTATACATCTACAGTATATACACATTCCATTAATTTTTATATTCATATTCAGTGTTTATACATCTACAGTAAATACATATTCCATTACTTTTTATACTCATATTCATTGTTTATACATCTACAGTAAATACATATTCCATTACTTTTTATATTCATATTCAGCGTTTATACATCCACAGTAAATACATATTCCATTACTTTTTATATTCATATTCAGTGTTTATACATCCACAGTAAATACATATTCCATTACTTTTTATATTCATATTCAGTGTTTATACATCTACAGTAAATACATATTCCATTACTTTTTATATTCATATTCAGTGTTTATACATCTACAGTAAATACGCATTCCATTACTTTTTATATTCATATTCAGTGTTTATACATCTACAGTAAATACATATTCCATTACTTTTTATATTCATATTCAGTGTTTATACATCTACAGTAAATACGCATTCCATTACTTTTTATATTCATATTCAGTGTTTATACATCTACAGTAAATACATATTCCATTACTTTTTATATTCATATTCAGTGTTTATACATCTACAGTAAATACGCATTCCATTACTTTTTATATTCATATTCAGTGTTTATACATCTACAGTAAATACATATTCCATTACTTTTTATATTCATATTCAGTGTTTATACATCTACAGTAAATACGCATTCCATTACTTTTTATATTCATATTCAGTGTTTATACATCTACAGTAAATACATATTCCATTGCTTTTTATACTCATATTCATTGTTTATATATCTACAGTAAATACATATTCCATTACTTTTATACTCATATTCATTGTTTATACATCTACAGTAAATACATATTCCATTGCTTTTTATACTCATATTCATTGTTTATACATCTACAGTAAATACATATTCCATTACTTTTATACTCATATTCATTGTTTATATATCTACAGTAAATACATATTCCATTACTTTTATACTCATATTCAGTGTTTATACATCTACAGTAAATACATATTCCATTACTTTTTATACTCATATTCATTGTTTATATATCTACAGTAAATACATATTCCATTGCTTTTTATACTCATATTCAGTGTTTATACATCTACAGTAAATACATATTCCATTACTTTTTATACTCATATTCATTGTTTATATATCTACAGTAAATACATATTCCATTACTTTTATACTCATATTCAGTGTTTATATATCTACAGTAAATACATATTCCATTACTTTTATACTCATATTCAGTGTTTATACATCTACAGTAAATACATATTCCATTGCTCTTTATACTCATATTCATTGTTTATATATCTACAGTAAATACATATTCCATTACTTTTATACTCATATTCATTGTTTATACATCTACAGTAAATACATATTCCATTACTTTTTATATTCATATTCAGTGTTTATACATCCCATTCCATTACTTGTTAAATGTCATGAACGGTAAACTATAACTAAGCTTCACTTCAGAAACACACATTCATTAAGCCTACAACCACACTCTTTCACAACCTCGCTTTCCGTTTGAAAAACGAGAAGTAAAACAATATCTTCTAAAAGTCAAATATTTTCAACCTGTCTTGTAGAAACAATTCAACGTTCAGCTTCTGTAAGATCACTTGTTCCAGTAATGCTAAAACCCCATTAATCAAACGTCAAAAACCAAGATGGCGTCGAAGAGACCTGTTCAACTCAAAGATTGCACCTTGAGAGCTTGTCAGAGAGTTGAGTTATAGGCAGTGTTATTTGAACCTTGACCCCCCCCCCCACCGAACACTTGAGATTTTCACACGGAAAGGTTACTGTTCTTAAGTACGGTATTTGAATCAAAGAAGGAATGTCAAGTGCGATGATTCCATATCGATCCTCCAGCAATCGTATGGTTCGCACGACGACACGAAACCAAAGTACTGTATATATACGTCCAAGTATGTGCCACACTAATAATAAAGTAACAAATATACTTGTTTACTTGAGCAACGCATTCGGTAAATTGTTTCTTATAAATTAATAAAACTTCTTGACCACATGAACTTATTAGTCAAACCCTGATGTTCATTTCGATTGTAAAGCATCATCTTCAGTGGAAATTACTACCAGAATGCTGCTAGTCTTGTAGTAAAGACTAAAAACGATAGAACTTACCGCGCAGAGAAGTGTTGAAGTTAATTTTCTGTTCAAAATTTGAAAAGTTTTGCGAGTCAAAATTAAGTTTAATTACATTTTGAGGAATTTTGAGAAGTACTACATCAAAAAAATTAAACAAAAACGTTGAATTTGTATCGTTTTAAGTGTCCCGTGGAGGGGAACAGAATTGCTATTTAAACAAATATAGCACAGTTATTAAAATTTTTTCGTGTTATTGATGGCTTTCTGCATCGCCCGATATAAATGTTTTTGCTAAAATCAATTGCCAACGGGAAATAAATACACAACATCACTATATAGAGCGCATATACCGAAACAGTAATAAAGAAATTAATTGGTAGAGGAGGTCTACTATATATTAAAGTATAAAATAATTATTATCGGTTAAAGCTCTTCTTTGACCTTTGAAAATTACTCCACTTCAAGATCGAACCATAAGTTTCAGCAAGAAATCATTCTTCAATGTGGCCGATTGCTTGATATTATATAGCTTACCTATCATTAAGCCATGTTTGAAATAGGCCCATATAATTTGCATGTGGACACCTAAAATACTATTCGCGTCGTTTTTACAAAACTTTTATTCTTTTAATAGGTTTTTATTTTTAGAACAAATCACTGTTAAATACTGAATATAAAACCATACACAACCATTAAAATTAAATATCAAATAGGTTGTATAAGAATTAGGTAAAATATTATTAAAATGGTCCCATCTTCTACAATTCAAATAATTAATAGATTTTTAAATCCTTTTGTAGAGTTTTATTACAAAATAAATTCGCAATTTCCATTTCCGAGAAGAGGATGAACTTATCAGCCGAGAAATATACTAGACTAAAACGGACTAATGTAAACAAACACAAAGTTATAGGAATCAAATAATTAAACGTAGTAATATTGTCGGCTAAAGCATTAATATTTGTTGATTCCATCTTCACAAGAGCTACTAGTTATCACTTAACACTTTTAGTTCTAGTAAAGTTATTATAGTTTAATGACATTTACAAACTAAATAACAATCAGAAAAATCTTTTTAATGTACGTAGATGAGTATTTAGTCGTACGCTATGTCCCTACGTAGGGCTACTTCTAGGAACCTATATTGTAACTTTGTGCTTTAATAATGTTTCTGTTTTAAATTTTACACCAGATTAAAATACATTTGTAAAAAAAAACATTTTTATAAACCCTAAAATAACCCTTACTTAAACTCTAATTATAAAAAAATAATTTGAATAAACCAATAAAGTTGTTATATTATAAACCCTACAATAAAATAGTTGAATTGTTTAGAATTTTATGTAAAGTAGGCTTAATGATTTTATTTTTGGAGTGACGATGAAGATATGCATTCATTTAAAAAATGTTTCAACTTAAAGCTTGTTAAATTAAATATTTGTATTAGTGCTACCTAATGTTTTTAAAATATTAGAACTAAGTTATACGTTTAAATTCGTTAGTCCTGTGTAGTTCCTATACGTCGACCGGCACAACTAAAAACGTGCAATCATAACTAATATTATTCTTAACAATCATCTTATTATCATAAACACCTTATTATTTAGACAAATATATTTTTAAAACAACATACATTTGAGGTATAACTCCTGAATTAATGATTTGGTGTGGTGTGTGCGAAGGGAAACGTTAAAGACATTTTAAGACAAGAAATTTCCAAGTATACCTTTACTTTTCGTAAAGCTGTACGTATAATGCGTAGAGACACTGCCTTCCCAATTACCCTTCCATGAATAATTAACACTACTTGTTTGCCTATTAAAGAAGAAGAAGAAGCGCGGCAGTTAATCAAGCCTTTCTTAGGCCGTGTCAAATGAAGACAAATCGTTGCCCATATTGGTTCGTTGAAGATAGGGTTAGGAACACTCCTTCCTTCGTCTTATAACTCTAAACTCCTGTTTTTTATTTTAAAACACCCTCAATCTTTTTTAAAGGTACTTATTGTTTTTATTTTTGCAACAGAGGACGAATTGAGTGAGGATATTTAACCAAATGAATTCGATTTAGTTTCGACTGTATTTATGAGAAAGCTAGTATTCTTTTACACGTTTGAAATTGTTAAATATTAAATAAAGATTTTGATCTCGTAAATTGCAATTTCAGTAAATTAAAAAAAATGCACTGACAAAATACTTGTTCCTACCATATAATTCAACTGTCATTGTTTAAAGTGAACCTTAGAAAATGAGCTCTTGGCACAACCTACGATTTTCACATTTACCTAACACTGATCAAAATTCAAACATCTGTACTCTTCGACAAACTCGAGGAGTCAAAACCCAAATAATTAGTCACAAAATATTATATAGTCTATGCCTAAATCCTAGCGGTAAAGTGTGGGATACAATAGAGATAAAAATACACACAGAATAGTTGAATTCTTTTTTTGCTATTATAGTGTGCCATCGTGTGACGTCAGGGTTCTGCTTCCTACTTGATATATTTGATTCACTTTGAGTTATAAAACTAAACATTTTTCTTTACACGACGTTTAAGTCTCTTACCAGTTACAATTAATGCATGATATTAATGCAATATATTTAGGTAGGTATTATATTTTATAAAATAATTAAAATTTATTATTATAACTAAAATTTATTCGTTGATTATTGATAAAAGGTTGACAATGATAACGTTTTATTGAGGATATAGATATTAATTTTGTTTTTGTAACAACCAATCAAAAATACAGACGGCAAATAGAGAGCAATCTCAACTATAAATTAGAGGTTAAAAAACTATCAAAACACCATTGTCTGCTACGTATAAGGTTTGGGACAGGAGTTCTCTCCGGCTAAGGGAGATAAGAGAGAGTGAGAGATAGTGTGAAAACTCTAGCACGCTTTAAAACACTTAAGGAGACTTTAAGACTTACACTTTTTCACAGGTAACTCTCGTAAAAATGCCAATAAATGTACGATAATATTAAAATTGTACGATATTATTTATACGGTAAATAGAGAAAATTGTAATTAAAAATTGTAATTCATGTGTGGTAAATATTGCGACCTTGAGCCGCGATGCACTATTATTTCAGTATGCCAAATACGTGGAGATCATTTGGTCCCTTCCACTCAAACTACCATTCCTTAATAATTTCTATACAAGAAGATATGTCGAGAGGACACCTCTATATGAACCAAGGACAGAGTAGGTCTACTTCAGGCACGCCAATCTAGACACGTGACGTCACATCCCAGAGGGTTTAATGTAACTACCTTAATTCTACCCATATTCTTGTATTTGTATTTCTCTTCGTTATCGATTATACTGGCTGGTGGTCTTGAAACTAGCAAAAAGGAATCCAGAGCTGTCTAGAGTTAAACGAACGTGTGTGATATAAAGCCGGCAAGTACCGTGTCGTGTTAGTGGCATTTTGTTACGACAATCGTTATTCGGACGACCTGTGGACTATTCCGATATGAAATGGAAAGTAAGATCTCTTCATACTGATGAAAGTCAAATCACGTCATTGTAACCCGGCCCAGGTACAGAAACCTCGTCTCGCCATTGCCTAATCATACATATAGACTGTTACAAGTAGACAGCAAACAATGTACCCTAGGAGTTTAATTCCATGTATATATATATATATATATATATATATATATATATATATATATATATATATATAATATACGTAAAATATGTATTCTTGTGTATTAATAAAAAAAGAGAAATACAAATACAAGAATAATTTATTTAATTATAAATTCAAAGCTTTTCGTTGGCTAACAGTACCAACATTATCAAGAATAATAAAGAATATCATACATACAAGTGTTAGATGTAACACGCAGTGTTGCCAAATCTATTACTATATTGTCAGATTTATTAATTTACTGCCTTAACATTACATACATGGAATGTAGTGTATCTGTTCAATTATCAATTTGTTATTAATATTATATTTATATATTTCAGTCCTTTGTTAATTTCTTTATAGGTATCATATAATCTCTACCGTATTAGGAAATATATAATTCTGTCTGTCTGTCTATCTATCTTTCTGTATGTATGTAAGCATCTATGATTCTATGCGTGTAAGTAATGCGTGTGTGCGTGTATGCTGTATGCATGTCCATGTGTGTGTGTGTGTGTGTGCGTGCGTGCGTGTGTGTGTGTGTGGTGTGTGCGTGTGTGTGCGTGTGTGTGTGTGTGTGTGTGTGTGTGTGTAAAAGATATACGCGCTTACGAACGCAAGAGCGCACGCTCTCACTCTCTCTCTCATACCTGTATGTGGTCATTAAAAGGTTTATTCCCAACAAGAACCTTAGGTCACCAATACAAATATTCATGACGATTTGTAAGATACATTTTACGTCTCCTATTGACGTGTATAATATTCATTATTCATGACTTATTTTTGGTGTAAAGAGTTATATTAAATCCGTCGAAAGTAATATCAATTTGATTAAAATTTGCAAAATAGAAAAGGTTCCATATTTTTTTCTTTCTAAAATTATAATTAGCTATTACCTTTACATATAACTTAGGGTAGACTGTACTAAAATGTCCAAGGCTTGCGCTACAGTTGTCACACAATGTACCAGATCTACATTGCAATTTAGATCTCTACAAAATTAATTGAACTTTAAATTTGAAAAAACAAGCAGAATAAAAGCAAACTGACACTGTCTGCTTAATGAAATAGGTTCAGTGGCAGAAGAGTGCAATAAAAACCGTGGCCGGTCCAGCACATGTTTAAGGTTAGTACATTCCTGATGGCCACTTGATGCAGCACTTAAACTTTAATGCTTTGAGTACATTTCGTTTAATTAAGTAGATATCCTAGTCAGAGGCATTCATCACACTAACTTGACAGTCACACTTGAAACCAGAACACCCACTTCTGTACAGTCGCTCGCAAAAGGCAAGGTGTTAAATATTACAAAGTGACATCACAGTGCTTTTTCATAATGATCACAATAGTTTGCACTGAAATTAATTATTTTTTTTTTTTAAATTAATAAAATCATAGTTACATTTTCAAACTATGTGCGTCTTTAATTAAAACGCAATTAACGTTTAATTAAACCTAAATAAATGAGTAACTGTTTACACATGAACTGAAAAATGTAAATCTTTCATAGTTTTAAAATTTATTATACAGTTCCATTGTATCTTAATTAATAGGCATACATAAGTGATATTTTATCGTTTTCCAAATTTCAACATTTCCATGTAAATAATTATAAAAAGACAGATTTTATCCATAACCAGGCTCTTTTAAAATACACAGAACAGCCACTCAATACTTACGCTTGTGTTTGTTTTGGTAAATGTGTTGCAGGGAATACACAGAGCACAGCCACACAATACTTTCATTTGTGTTTGTTTTGGTAAATGGAAAACAGAGCGTATACAGAGCACAGCCACTCAATACTTTCACCTGTGCTTGTATTGGTAAATGTAAAGCAGAGCATATACAGAGCACAGCCACTCAATAGTTTCACCTGTGTTTGTTTTGGTAAATGGAAAGCAGAACATATACAGAGCACAGCCACTCAATAGTTTCACCTTTATTTGTTTTGGTAAATGTGTTACAGGGCATATACAGAGCACAGCCACTCAATAGTTTCACCTTTATTTGTTTTGGTAAATGTGTTACACGACATACATAGCACAGCCACTCAATAGTTTCACCTGTGTTTGTTCTGGTAAATGTGTTACAGGGCATATACAGAGCACAGCCACTCAATAGTTTCACCTGTGTTTGTTTTGGTAAATGGAAAGCAGAACATATACAGAGCACAGCCAATCAATAGTTTCACCTGTGTTTGTTTTGGTAAATGTGTTACAGGGCATATACAGAGCACAGCCACTCAATAGTTTCACCTGTGTTTGTTTTGGTAAATGTGTTACAGGTCATATACAGAGCACAGCCACTCAATAGTTTCACCTGTGTTTGTTTTGGTAAATGGAAAGCAGAACATATACACAGCGCAGCCACTCAATAGTTTCACCTTTATTTGTTTTGGTATATGTGTTACACGACATACATAGCACAGCCACTCAATAGTTTCACCTGTGTTTGTTTTGGTAAATGTGTTACAGGGCATATACAGAGCACAGCCACTCAATAGTTTCACCTGTGTTTGTTTTGGTAAATGTGTTACAGGGCATATACAGAGCACAGCCACTCAATAGTTTCACCTGTGTTTGTTTTGGTAAATGTGTTACAGGGCATATACATAGCACAGCCACTCAATAGTTTCACCTGTGTTTGTTTTGGTAAATGTAAAGCAGAGCATATACAGAGCACAGCCACTCAATAGTTTCACCTGTGTTTGTTTTGGTAAATGTGTTACAGGGCATATACAGAGCACAACCACTCATAAGTTACACCTGTGTTTGTTTTGGTAAATGTAAAGCAGAGCATATACAGAGCACAGCCACTCATAAGTTACACCTGTGTTTGTTTTGGTAAATGTAAAGCAGAGCATATACAGAGCACAGCCACTCATAAGTTACACCTGTGTTTGTTTTGGTAAATGTAAAGCAGAGCATATACAGAGCACAGCCACTCATAAGTTACACCTGTGTTTGTTTTGGTAAATGTAAAGCAGAGCATATACAGAGCACAGCCACTCAATAGTTTCACCTGTGTTTGTTTTGGTAAATGTGTTACAGGGCATATACAGAGCACAACCACTCATAAGTTACACCTGTGTTTGTTTTGGTAAATGTAAAGCAGAGCATATACAGAGCACAGCCACTCAATAGTTTCACCTGTGTTTGTTTTGGTAAATGTGTTACAGGGCATATACAGAGCACAACCGCTCACAAGTTACACCTGTGTTTGTTTTGGGAAATGTAAAGCAGAGCATATACAGAGCACAGCCACTCATAAGTTACAACTGTGTTTGTTTTGGTAAATGTAAAGCAGAGCATATACAGAGCACAGCCACTCATAAGTTACACCTGTGTTTGTTTTGGTAAATGTAAAGCAGAGCATATACACAGCGCAACCACCCAATAGTTTTATCGAGTGAATTATATCAAAAGAAATCGCAACAGGTAGAAGTAAACTTTGTAACCGGCTTGTAACAGGAGCTAAAGAAGTGGGAGTGTCCCGTAAGCCTCAGAAATCTGAGAAAGATAAATGATAGTCCAGTGCAAGCTGCGTTGTGTTTGAAAAGTTACACGTATTCCCGGGTGACCGCAACCTCCCGTCCCACACACGTGTTCATCTTCAACAGATGCCGTAGCAACCCTTTCTCACTGAAGAAACCCTTCTCGTTTTGTTATTACAAGGAAATGAAAAGGGAGGGAGAAGCCGTAGAAACCCGACAAATTTGGCGCCCAACTCGGTTAATTAGGGGGCGGTTAAAAACAATTCCAACTTCGCCACCTTGTAAGGGGTCGTTAACTGCTGCTTGATCAGGCTGCAAATTAAGTAAAACCTCAACCGGCCACTTCCTCGCAATTAGCCAAGTGACTGCTTTCCTTTTTTTATGAATTTTAACAAAGTTAATGTTATATTCTTAAATAACAATTACACTCATGTTTCTAACTTAGGTTCTTACAAAATATTGTTTACTATACCGCTTTATTTCTATTTATTTTTGCATATGGCCAGAGAGAAACTAAAAATTATATGTCTAGCAAAAATTCTAAATTTATAGATATAATGTAACATATCATATTAATTGAGGATATTAGCTTAAAAAATCATATTACGTCCATATACGAAGATTTTTTGTTTTATAAAGTGCTTTTCTGGTTAAAAATAAAAACGATGATTTAAAGCAGCAAATAAAAAGAGAAATATCAATGAGGTATAATATCAAAGAAAAATTATCAAAACATACTACATTTAGTTTCCTAATTTATATGCAACAACTATGGTCCTACTTTATACCTTGAGCATTAATCAAAGAATGTAAATCGTTAATTCACCATCAACAGTAGTCTATTGTTCCTTGAGCTAACGTACAACATGAGTAACTCCAGGTACAAATGTGGACAGGCTAAATCGTCAAGCTAGAAACTCTTCGGCGTTTCTGGCATCGAACACGGAATGTGCAGGTTAAAAGCGCGTTCTATCTACTTGACCACTCACCCTAATAAAATTTCAATTCATTCTTAATAAGAAAATAATTTTACTAAATCTAAATAATAGCAGATTATGAATCTAAATTAATAATAATAATACATTTATGTTGGGAGAACTGTGGGATATCTAAGGAAGGCAAAGTAAAACCACAGGGTAAGAAATAACCATGTTTAGCAAACGCTAACAATCTTTTAAAAGAGTTTGACACTAGATTTTGCAAAATATTACAAACAAACAAATATATAATAAACAAATAGTCAACGTTGCACAATTAATGTTTTTATAAACTTTTAAATAAGAAGAGAAGTGTTTCTCTGAAAGATTAGTTTTCAACAATTTGTATTTTGATGTTTTAAGTTTTCCTAAAATTACTGTTGGTCGGTAAGATAAGAAAAAAATACTACATTAAAACAAAGAATAAGGAGAAAATGTAATGATCGAATAAAATTAGTTTTCCTTTCAGTTGAAATAATTTACGTTCAGCCTATGCTGCCGTGTAGAGACAGTTCCTGCCTTACCCTAACTATCTTCGTCAGAACTGAGCCCCGTACTATTTGCGAGATTAGTTTAACTTGGATACAATATAATCTACTGAGCATAAGCTTTGGTTTACGCTGGTGCAATTTTGAATAGGAAACATGAACATTGTAAGCAAATATCGTTGCACGATGCATTAGACTACTCTTCTAACAACACGATTGTTCCGGTGGTTTAAAGTGCCCTTAAACATGGGTTTGAATGACACCTGACAGAGTTTGTACCAATTCCGAGTTATTCCATTTTCACGCATGATTCATCGAGAATACATTCTAAACCAGAAATAGATAGTATGAAATTCCGCAAATTATATATTGTGATTAAAATTCAAAGAAATACAAACATAATCTAAATCGACGAACAAATTTGGTACTATACGAAGAGAATGCACCTCTATAAAACATTTTATGCTACATTAAATTATTATTCACTTATTTCTAAATGTTTTAACAAAGTTAAATAAAACCGACAAAGGTAAGGCTATTTTTAGTTACAACAAAATATAAACTTTATAAATACGAGTACTAACTTCAACTTTAGCCATCGTTACGCTGTTATATTTTTGCCCTATTCTAAACGGCCAATCCAATTTGTTACAAATGTTTCGATGTATTAGGTAAAAGGAAACGAATTTATCGGTAACATCGCACAAAAACAGAGAAATGTGTTTTATTTAAACATGCACTTCGTAGTTTCTGTTGTGTTCATGCATTTAGGTTATGTTTGAATTAAAAAAAAAATTACCACTATTTATGATTTCCTACATTAAGCAACGCTTGTTTCTTGTTTATAATGTATTTTTTAGTAACATAGACATGGAAGTTAGTAGAATCTTTGCAATTAGGCTACTAACGTTCAGTTTGTTTAACAGATACAAAAATTAATATTTGTATGAAATTCCTCACTTTGTAATTGTATGACATTGTAATTAAAGTATGCAAACAGTACGCACTACATAGCTACCGAACAGCATATGCGACCAATTGCGATTAAAAACTTGTCACATTAGAGGAAGTCACAAGGCGGACTAATGAAATCATTCTCCCCGGCTAAGCCCGCAAACTTATGTGTTAATCGTGGCGTGATATAATAGGCAGATAATTACAACTTGTAACTTTGCACATGTCACCAAAACATCCCCGAAACTTGGCTTACCTTCTTAACTGGAGGCAAGAAAATACAAAACCTCCTTAAACACGCACGACTCAATTAAAATGTCTGACAGGGGTTAATTGTCAGCCATTCAGTCGCATCCCTTAAGTAGTGTTACGAAGCGTCAGCGTCTATTCTTTGCAACCGTTACGCAGGGCTCTTTATCACTTCCTTCAAAACATGCAGACTTTCTAAATACACCCTTATTTATGTAGTACCGACAGACTTTCTAAATACACCCTTATGTAGTACAGGCAGACTTTCTTTAACCAAAAATGCCCCAAGAAAGATATTATTTACACAAGTAAACCTAGGTTTGATTCACTTAATTTCAATGTATTTTATACAATGAAGTCGTTTAAAGAACCACGTTTTGTGATCAGTATATTATACGAAATGATGTAAATTGATCTTATTGGAGATGAAGTGATATTACAAAAGATAATCTATAAAGGGATAGAGGGCCGAACATCGAGTCTATAAAAAGAGTAAAGGAAATGTAAAACACTGCACAGTAAATACGTGCTGTTCGTCAAATAGGGCCTATAGATGTGTAGCCTAGAAAAACGTATTGATAGACCCTCCCCCCCCTACCCCCCTCTCTCTCTCTCTCTCTCTCTCTCTCTCTCTCTCTCTCTCTCTCTCTACCTCCCTTCCTCCCTTCGAAAATAAATATTTACGATAGCGACAAGATAAAAGGCTTAGTTTTTTATCACGTTTCTCATATTTGGCGTGAAAACGTTATGTGTATGGACCACACATATTTTTTAAGGATATTTTTTCAAGAATAAGAGAATTTTACAAAATAGTTACAAAAAAAACAAATTAAAGAAGGTTTAGATTTAAATATCCGAATGTTAATTACGTATTTATCTAGGCATTCATTAATATTACATTTTATTTGACACATAATTTGTAAAAACCATTAGGCCTTCTAATTAACAGACAGGTTAGTGAAATAGAAATAAAATCATATGTAGCTATTACTTCCTAAAAAATTGTTAATAATAATTTAAAAAACTCAACAATATCCTTTCATATGTTATGAATTGAAATTTTGAAATTTCGAAAACAATATGCTTGTCGAGTTGAGATGTTAGGAACTGAGCTCCAGCTTGGACACTCAATAGGAACGTACATACAATATACAATAACGAAAAACAAATGTACCAAAAACAGACAATTTTTTCCACGAGGCCTATATTCGTCATTTTATATGTTGAATTTTAAATTTTGTGAGCACTCAAGTATTTCCCTACAATAAAAGACTACAAATGAAAAATGATCTTTCCCCCAAATGATTATTAAATCTACCCTATGTTCGATTATACCTCTTATTTGTTTCATATATCTTATCTTTTCATTTTATTCAAAAATATGTTGTGGATACAACCTGCGTTTAATACTTGCATCTTTTCCTTTCCGCCTAGTGCAGTTTTGTTTGTTCTCTATCGCTTTATTGTTCTTTTCGACTTTCTTGTTAGATCTATCTTCTCTATAATTTCCACTTTTGTTTATATCGCCTACTTTAGATTTACATTAATAAAAAAAACATTTCACTGTTCCTATGTACCCTACTTATTTCTTTCACCAGACTTGCCTTTTTGTCTCTGAATAAGGTGGGGATTTTATTTCAAACAGTTTTGGTCCTATTTTCCGAAAGGCAGTGACTTCTCCTTATGTTGTCGTAGGAGAGGTCTTAAACGCATTGTATACACCTTGTTTTATCAATCTGCTGATAAATCGACTGTATTTATTTTTGGGTCTTAGTACTTTCCTTTTCTTCTATAATTTCCATTCTTAGAGTCTATTTTTTCATTATCTTTAATTCAGAAAGTATCACATTATTCCTTTTTATTATTAATAATTGTTTTTTTTTAATTTTCAAGTTTTACTTTTATTTGAACATAAACGACAAAACAAATTATGTACTTTTGTTGTTTAGAGAGACGCTTTGTGTGTGTGTGTGTTTTTTTAAAATTAAATTGAATATAAATAATTTTCTTTTATCAAATCATGTATGCATTTTGTACTTACATCTTTTACACATTTTTTCCTCGCTGCAAAAGTCTCAGACTAACTAGAAACTATCAGAAATTGCTTTTTTTGTAGTTCACCCTATTGACCGGAAACATTGTGCATTAAATATTTACGTTACAAATGAATTTATTAACTAATTTATCTATCTCACAGGAATGACGCAGTAAAGATAAGCGAACAAATTATAATCAGACGAAATAAAAACATTCTCTAGGCTGCTACAAAAACCATTCCTTTATAAATCCGAGTGTGTGGGTGCAGATTTTTTTAAAAGTAAATTTGAATATTTTTTATAAAGTTCTTGTTATGAGGGAAAATGACATCGACAAAATTATAAGTGTAATTCAACAAACAACATGTATTCTATTGTCTCGGATGTGAAATGACCGCTCGCAGTATTTAGAATTTGCAAACAGAAACCCTCCAATGACAAACGCTCATGAAAGGTAGAGCAGGCCCGCCACCCCACGCCAATAAATTATCCTTTTCAATTTGCGATGCTGTATTTTTAATTGTGATTTTTATCCAGTACATTATTACGTAGGCACAAACTGTTTGTGAATATTTATTGCTGTTAATGTTGGCACCACTGATATAATTTGCGTCTGATGGCTGGCAATGATCAAATTATCGTGTGATCCAGTTAGCGCGGATTGATCGTTTAACCGATATCAAGGCCGGGCAAATGTAATGATAGAAATATGCAAAGCGATGTCTGGTAATTAGAATACGTCGAATAGCGATACGAAAGCAACCTCACGCTGCGTGTTGAAACTATTATTCTTTAGATAAATAAATTACTACATAAAATAAATTTAAAATATTATATTAGTTTATACACTAGCGTAAAGCATAAAATTTATATACACAATATAATATTTTTTAAAAATATATCAGAAGGTAAGGTAGACGTAATAATAACGCACACTTTCAGAGAAGACTGTTAACATAAATCCCATTGAAACAATGTACGAAGGCAAAGGCCTAATCAGTAGCACATACATTACAAATGTGATTTTTAAAGCACCGTATGAAATAAAATAACTTACGTATACTCATACGTTGTTATGATACCTACATTGAGTCTGGATCTCGTATTCTATAAACAAACCAGGTGAAATAGGGCCTATGACGAACCCAAAGCGTCATCTAAGTGTAAGCATCACTTTCTATTTACAGTTAAAGAAACTAGACCTCCAGAACAATGAACTTTTCTTACCAATTTTAAATTTTTATCCCCAATTTATAATGGTTTAATTTGGAATGCGACAGAGAGATGGAGAACGATACACAAAGATAAAGAGAGTGGGGCGAGAGGGGGGAGAGATAAAGAACAACAGAGAGATGAGGGGGTTGAAAAGAAGAAGAAAAAAGAGAAAGGAGAGAAACATGTATAAGCAGGAAGAAAAGGGATAGGTAATAAAGAGACACAGAGACACATACATTAAGAGAATGAAGGACAAGGATAGAAACAAAGGCAGGCAGGAAGGAGGAGAGACGGACAAACAGAGACATGAGGAGAGAGTTAGGTGGAGAGAGATATATTAGTAAGAGAGAGGAAAAGAGAGAAGGTGAAATCGAGCCTATGACGAACCCGAAGCGTAGACATGTAAGCATCATTTTCTATTTACACTTAAAGAAACTAAACCTCCAGAACAATGAAAAGTTACTTTTGTTACCATCACAAATTTTAAATTATTATTCCGAATTTATGATGGTTTAATTTGGAAAACGGAACAGAGATTAGGAAAGATACACAGAGATAAGGAGAATGGAACGAGAGGGGGGAGAGAGAGAAGAAGTAACAGACAGAGAACGGGCAGAGAGATGAAGAGAATTGAGAAGAAGAAGAAAAGAGAGAAAGCAGGAGAGAAAGATGTATAAGCACGGAGAAAGGGATAGGTAATAGACACGAAGACAGACAGACATACATAAAGACAATGAAGGACAAGGATAGAGACAAAATCAGGCAGGAAGAGAGACAGACAAACAGAGACATGAGGAGAGTGTTAGGTGGAGAGAGATAAATTAGTAAGAGAGAGATAAATAGGTAGAGAGAAAAAAAGGAGGGAAATAACAAGATAGATAGATAAAGGAGATAGACAGACATAGAAAGAGAGAGAGCAAATACAAAACATTTTTCATATTATAATCACAATCTAAGCTCAGTGTTGGGTAATTGGAAAACTGCAACATGACAGTGTTGGCGTACCTAAATGTTGGAGTTAGCCAATCGGCGAAGCGTGACGTTACCAAATCGGGCGTAACGAGCAACGACACTCGTCAGACACGGTGACTGCGCCCCGTGTCTGCCACAGACATATCATACTCTGAAGAGACTTGTCGCCGACAAGCTTTTAATTATTTAGATTGGTTTTGTCTTTACTTTCAATTTCTGCTGCTAGAGTGCGCTTGCTGTAAGAGGAAAATTAAGAATGGCGATACCCCTTACGCGCGAGTTAGTAATAACTGATATTTTTTTGAAGTTTTTCTCTGACCTTAATCTAGTCCTTTGTAAAATTACTTAATTAATTTTTTTTAACGAACTAAATTATCTTTTAGTTACAAAATAATAAATAGACAAAAAAGTAGCTATGAAATTGAAAAATATTCACTTTCAACATAATTTGAAGGAACAGAAATCATGAAAAAATGTTAACTACTGTTACAATAAACGCCTGGTAATAGTAGCAATAATGGTTAATGTAAAAGTAACATAAACAATATCTCAAAAGTAAAAGTAACCGAAAAGTTTATTAAGGTTTACTGAAAATTGTAACAATTACACAATTATAGTAATAGTTGAAAGTTAAATAACTTTAAGGGTAAGAATTGGAATAACAGTAGCAACTGTTAATACTGTCATAGTAAAGGCAGAAGATTAACAGTAATTAGGGCAGCAATAATTATAGGCATAAGAAAACTAAATATTTTTAAAAAAATAACGCCAGAAATAACATATATATTTTCTAGGATTATTTAATTACTCCATAAAAACAAAGAGGAAAAGAACGAATTGGGGAACGAATGCCACAAATACTTTATTAAAACTTAATGTTTTGAAGAAAATGTTTACGAAATGGGGAAAAAATTAATTCGGAGTTAATTTGAACAAGACAGTGTAAAAAACCTAAGCTCGACAGTAATTCGCCCACAAATCTTGCAGAAGCAAAATAGGATGTCTAAAGCCAATCAGAATAACTTTATCAGTGACTACATTAGTAACGATAGCGATAACAATAACTATAATGGAGGCATGGTGTGGAACAAATGTTATTGCCATAACCGGATAAAATATCGTTAGTGGTAACGGTATGGTGACACTAACACAACACACAGCCTAAAAAAAGAAATTAATGAAGAATTAATAAAAAAAACTTTAACAAATAGTATAGAATATAAAAGCAAAATCTTTCTGTACTAAACTTACACGGTGGGTTAGAAAATCTGCAGTTGACATTTTAAACTATCACATATGGTGTTCATGTATCCGGGGATTTATTTGTATATATTAGTTCTCCCTCGTCAAAGTTTGCCCTTCGTTACAATTCGGGGGATGGAGGGTGGTGGGTGAAAGGCAACGCAATTACTATTAATAAGTTGGCAAATCAAACAGTACGCTGATGATATTCATTGTTGTATGTAAATAGATCTGAAAGATCAGTCGACCGACAAACTCGGTGTTATTGTTGTCTGTTCAGGTACAATGAGATGCGCGTATTTGTAATTCAGTATTGATTCCCAGATTCGACTTGCATGGTCAGCTTGGTGACTATAGTATGTTCGTTTACAGAAAGTAGACCCAATTCTTGGGGCTTACAAGGAAAATGTACCATTTAAGCAATAAAACAAAAACTATAAACAAAATAACTGCTTTTATTGGTTTATTCCATCTATTAATACTATTACTATAGTTTTAAAGACTTCTCTGTGAGGAAAATGTACCCTTACACTTATAAAGAATGGCAGTTTGATACCACATGCCTACTTAATAAAAATGAAAAACTTATGAAATATTAAAGCAAAAAAAAAACAAAATAATGAAATAGCAAAGTACGAAACAATAAAGTAAATATATACGGATGTAAAATCAACTAACTATATAAATTAAAATTAGGCAATATCTAAAATAATAAAATATTTGAAGGCATTAATTAAAACAATAATTTAAAACACTACAATATGTTCGTTTTAGACGGAAAGGATTATTAATTTCGTAAATAAAATAAATTAATTGGCAGAATGAAGTTGTCAATTTGACTTTGTAAATAAAAGACTGAATCTATTAGAATGTTTTAGTTTAAAAAATGGAAAAGCCTATAGTTGAAACGTTGACTGTCTTTAAAAAAGAAATGCGAAAGATATTTGCCTCATAATGTCATAGAATCCTTTAAATTTTTAAAGGCCTACTTTTACTTCTATTTAAAATAAACGTAGCATTACCTAAATCACATAAATGGTTTTTCTCTGATTTTTCAGCTTACTATGAAATCTTACAAGGTTATTTATTTTCCATAAAATTATCCATATAGTGTATAACTATATATATATATATATATATATATATATATATATATATATATACATATTTGTGCACTTCAGAATGAACAAATGTACTCCAGATAATAACTATTCCTCATATTTTTCCATTCGTGAAGGAATACGTATCAGCATATATATATATATATATATATATATATATATATATATATATATATATATATATATATATATATATATATTATATATATATTTATTTCGATTTTTTACAGGTTATTTACTATTCTATGCTTTTGTGCATAGGTACGTAAACAACTATAGTACTTTTGTTTATTTTACTATATGTAAATATTCTGTAAACCTATTTTACAAATGTTGTGTTATCGACATATATATTACACTAACTACCCTCATTATCATGGAAACTCCCAAAAAAACATGAATCTGAAATAAAAACATTGGGAAGACGTAATAAAAGAAAAAAAACTGATTGTTGTTCAACAAACACGCCAAAGCGATTAAAATTGTGAAAATATAACTGTATAAGCCGTTTACAGCAGCTTCAACATACTCTCCCTAGGGAAACGAGGATCTTATTTATCCCGGATTTATATCCAACTCAAGTGCCTTATGACGATAACACACATTTCTTGTACACAAAATACTTACATAAACACACGAACAGTGTTTGTGTGTGTTTGTGGTGTGTGTGTGTGTGTGTGTGTGTGTGTGTGTGTGTGTGTGTGCGCGCGCGCGCGCGCGTGTGTGTGTGTGTGTGTGTGTGCGCGCGCGTGTGTGTGTGTTTGTGTGTGTGTGTGTGGAGGGGGGGTCTGTGCGCGCGTGTGTGATTAAGTGTGGTGTGTGATGTGTATGTGTGTGTGTGTGTGTGTGTGTGTGTGTGTGTGTGTGTTTGAGTGTGTTGTGTGTGTGTGTGTGCGTGTGTTGTGTGTGTGTGTGTGTGTGTGTGTGTGTGTGTGTGTGTGTGTGTGTGTGTGTGTGTGTGTGTGTGTGTGTGTGTGTGTGTGTGTGTGTGTGTGTACAATGTAGTTGAAATATTAACATCTACTAATGGTGCGAAGGTATTTTTATTATATACATAAAGAACGTTCAAAAAGATAAACAGTTTATGGACTGTTTTAGTAAATATAAATTTGTAACTTATAATATTTTAAATGCTTTACTGCGATTCTTACATTGTATTAATTCAAGTTAATACGATATTGAGCATAATTCGGTGTTGAATAATTCATATATTGGAATTAATTTCTTTTAGCTCAATTTTCTTATTTAATTGAGCAACACAAAACACTGCCTTCTTCATTACATCGTATCCAAATAAGCGAAACCTACTAATACCATTTGGCTCTACACTTCGCTTGTATTTCACCAAAAAGAAAACGTTTCTTTTAAAACTATATGTAATTACACTTTAAATTTCTATTCATCTGAAACATAAAAAACTGCAAAATACTTGTCACTTCTTTACTTCTTCGCAAATGCCTACACGTACTCGTAATACGAAAAACGTTGGCTACAGGTTTTGCTAGATTTATTAATGATAATCGTGTACGTTTTTACACTGGATCCCGTAACGCCAAACGTTCGCTATTAAGTAGTTCATAATAAAGTAACATTCCTAATTAATTTTATTTCAACAATTCTAAAATTCGATTGACAACGAAACCTTTAATATATATATGAAACATATTCAAAGTTTCACCGGCAATTTAAATGCTAACAAACTTCTCAAAATGAGTATTTCTAAAGACAAAGAAAACAGAATAATTTTGTTCCACAACATTGTTGTTAGAGCGGTGCCTCGTTGAACGTTTAACTAAAAGTCATTGTTTGCGTTCCATTACACATTTTCTTCTTCTTTTTAAGAAAGAACTATTTCTTTTTTTTAATGATATCCCTAAGCAAACCAAATTGTGTACAAATACAAAATTTAACAGAAAGAACATGTTATATTTCGGAGCACAGTTCTGAACAGATTTGCTTTTTGTGCGTGTGAAAGCGATACAAAATAACGAAATGTCATCACGAGAAGATATAATTGTTTAACTATGGCATTAAAATGGGGGATCAATGAATAACTTAGATCCTTTTAAATCAATGTTTATTAAAAAACAAACAAAAATTCAATTTATGACGGTAAAAATATGATTGCACCAAAATTGAATTAGGCGTTATATAGGCAATATAGGTACATTTTTTTGGTTATATGGAAGGGTAGGGTAGGCAATATAGGTACACCAATATTTTCTGTTATATGGAAGGGTAAAGGTGGCACAAGGACACAAATTTATTCTATGAATCTGGAAGTCCTTTACATTGTCTATTGTAAACCATTTGTAATTATTATACTAATAAAAAAAAATATAGACACAAGAATGAGTGTATGCTATAATATAATGACATCAACAACCTAAAACCTTTATTACAGTTTTTAAAATTAGATTCATCGCATACAAATATTTCAAAAAGAATTATATTCCATTTGTATTAAAAAATATATTTTGTTTTCAGAAGATGGTTTACGAATAGGTACTAGTAACTTCACTACAACCTTCATAAGCACACTATTTTACTTCAATTACACATTATATACCTTTACATGCACCTTATATAGCCTAAGCCACCTATTTACGGAAAAAACATATTTTTTTAATAATCTTTTCAAACATAATTTTCCAACCTGTCTGTACTATGACCAGGACAACTAGCCCGCTCTTAACCCTATTCCAAGTAAGGTTCCTTCTGAAGCTAAGCTCGTGCTCGGGCATCCGTCATAGCCCTCACTTGGTCGGTACGACCGGCAGGATTTCCGCACATTCTGCCAGAGATGAAGAACTTCAAGACATTTCCGAACGGACGACTCGTCGGTTTAAAACAAAACATTTATGTCTGCCCATAACTCATGAATGTTTGCTACTATTTCATTCTTTGTACAGGATTTAAAATTGTGCTAAGCCTGGAAAACTGTATACATCGTTTGACATATAAAACCCGCCAGGTCTGCAAAATGTTTATACAGAATTATTAGTATGTTTAGCGTATTAAAAAACGTATCTAAAACCTCATCAGATCAAATAAAACTATTTAATATACGGACATGCAGCAATCAAAAGTGCGGATGGCGGGAGTTAGCGTCTAGTAGGTGCACCCACCTTTAAAAATCCCTTCCGTGCCGTGACTTCCTAGTGACTTTAGTCCTTGTTTTCGGACATTATAATCAACAATCTGAGTGCGTTGGGGTTTTCTTGGTTTAAAAAATTCAAAATAGCCAGGTGCAATCATAAAATCTGGTTTAAGAATGGCGAAAAATGATAGGTTCTCTGACACACCCTTAATAAAACTAGTACGGTAATTCAGATTTTCTAATTCTAAACTGTTTAGTTCAATTCCTACATACTCATATATACTGAAATTAATCTTGAGCACTTTTTTATGAGACAGAACGTTCTGCACGATCATACCAAATGTACTTCTGCTTAGGTTTGTGAGTACAGGCCTAAAGATCTCGGCAAACACACTGACAACAGCTTCGGAATATTTTGGAAGGCAACTCGTAACGGAAGTAAATGACAACAATTGCGTGTGTAACAACAAAAACGTAGCCTTCACACCCCTCTTACATTATGAAACAGTTCAAGTGTTGTGCAACAATCAGAGGCGGAAAATTCCAATAATTTAATAACGTGAAATGTTGATATTATAATTGCATTAAGCGTGTATGTAGGACGCGAAACATTTATGCTGCTTATTGTAAGGAAACCGGAATATTTTTATTGAACGGGTAGCACAAAACCTAGACCTATATTGAACGTTTCCTTTATTTATTTTCGAGAGTTTAGTTTATTTGTTAAGGTCGTAGATAAAATACGAACCGTTTACAAACTGTTTACAACAAAACATAAAGAAACAACATATATGGCACAAATAAAGTGAAGTAAGCTGCGGAAACAGTAAATTATCTAATTGGCGTAGCAACTAAAACTACAAAATGAAGCATGCTTCAAAGATCACAACACCACGAAATAGCTATCCGTTCCAATTATTCATTCCATTACGTTGGCAGCCCTAGTCAGTTTGCATTTATGTAAATAATGTCACTTAGTTAACATCAAAGCCAGAGCTTGATTCTACTCAATAAAGGAAATATTTTCCCAACTTATTTGTAGGAGACGCTTATATCGTCCGAGTATAAGTTAATATCACGCATTGTGTTCGAGTGCTTCAACAGTCTTCTGTTGCTTAAATCAATGTTTTTTTAACTTGAAGATTTTTGGAAAAATTGCACATTCTGGCTTCGTGAATTTTAGGATCCTACAATAATATAGGAATAGCACAGGAATAATCTACAAACCAAAACGCATTCCTTATTATATTTAGTTATAAAGAGTCTAACACTACAGTACAAAATAATACACAATTTCAAGAAACTAAAACGGGATAGAAAAGCGTAGAGTTTACAATTTTTTATGTGAAATGTTTTTAGTTGCGTGTTACACTATTCGGGTTGGGGAACAAGCAAAGTTTTTTTATTACTTCAATTCGCACCATAATTTTGCATAAAATTTCAGAAAATAAATGCATTACTGTGAAAGCCAAATATATCGAGTAGGCTGTATATTAGAATACGGTAATTAACAGGCTTAATTTTAAAATTGCAGTAGTCTATATAATTTCAGAGGAAAAGAAATTTGAATCTTCAATAAACACATAGACCAAGTATAAACGAGCGTTTTAAACATAGCAAACAAACAAACATAAATATAATTCATGAATACAAATATTTCAAATACACGAATAGTATAAATTTATATATTTTCAGATTTTCGCGAATAAAATACGTATTATCATCATCATCATCATCGTATATATATATATATATATATATATATATATATATATATATATATATATATTATGTATATAGAGGACATATATAATAAATATATATATATATATATATATATATATATTTATTTATTTATATGTGTGTGTGTATGTGGTTGTGTGTGTGTGTGTGCGTGTGCGTGTGTGTGTGCGTGTGTGTGTGCGTGTGCGAGTGCGCGTGTGTGTGTGTGTGTGTGTGTGTGTGTGTGTGTGTGTGTTACGCGTGTTGTTAAGCTCAAAAAGTTTTTAAAAATAATTTTATTTTTATAAATCTTTATTAATTAGGAACAATTTAAATCTGAAATTATTACATTAATTTTTACTTAACAAAAATTCAACTGATATGCATTCGGTTAGAGTGCCTACAACTGTACTCTTCACGAGTTTGCTACACACTAAAGCTAAAGCTGTTTTACCAGCTGCACAACACAAAATCTGCGTAAGCAGGAATCTACTCTATTAAGCATTATATTTAGTCAAGTTCACATAACTTATATATATATATATATATATATATATATATATATATATATATATATATATATATATATATATATATATATATATATATATATATATATATATATATAGCTATTATAAATATTAGGACTAAAACTAGCATCCTCTAAGTGTTAACACTAAACCGTTATTAGACACTAAACCGTTATTAGACACTAATAACAATCCGTTAATATTGTAGGGATATTATTTTATAAATTAAACCACTACTAATTTCTGGGTTATTGACGATTTTTATGTTGGCTAAAAAACGTAATTTTTTATTTAATTCTATTTCCTTTGCTCATCTAATTGCATAATCACAATCCCCCCCATTCGTTTACAAATTACTTAAAATCCGTCTGACTCCGGCACCATTAATCCTGATCAAGGCACTAAGGTAAACGTGTGTGAAATAAGCAAACAGAAAAAACTCAGGGCCGGAACTGTTTGACTCGCAAACACTCCCTCCTCGCCACTCTTCAAACACATCCGCATCCCTCACATCCACACTCCCGGAATTAATTTCTTTCTGCTTCGACTTCACCGGAGACGATTTGTTGCTTTCTTATTTGAATTCGTCGCCGATGGAGCGTTACGTTATTTGATATCGCGACAATGTTCCGACGGGAGCGGGGGACGATTACAACACCGATAAATTGTTTACCGGATTTATGTGAACGGATTTCGTTTTCGTAGCTCACATTAGAATTTGTTTACGGAAGCTAATGGTTATTTGCTCAGAAAAAACAGACGGTTTAACATTTAACGGGGGGGGGGGGCATTTTAGAAAGTACAATTGCTAATGAAATTAAGTATTCATCACCCATGGGTGTTAATTTACATGAACGATTTCTTTAACATAGTTAAAAATAGACTCATCTACTAAATATTAATAAAACCATCATTGTGAAAATGGTCATTATATATATTTTTTGTTATTATTTGGATAATTTTTCGAATCAAGAATGTTCTAATTAGTCTCATTAAAACAGCAGACTGCTTAATGGAAACACACTAGACTACCAATCTCAAAAAGGCTATGGTGGTGGTAAGAATCTTCGATTCGATCCCTGAGCGCCCAGGTAGACTTAGCCTGTTGAAATAGGTACTTAGGGTCAAAGCTAGAATATAATGGGCGACTTTAGCGCAGCTCCCTTGAATACTTTATAACCCAACTAAGAAAACTTTACCCTGTCTCATCAAAGTTATGTTTATAGTATAAAACGTCATAATAATTATTATTAAAATACTGTAACAGTCTAAGGTTGTAAGCAACAGAATTTTGTATTTATTTAACAATAATAACAATTACTGTATTTTATTGTACCATCGCCATTTTGATAAACTCTTATTATATCGTTAGCACTAATGTGAAATAAAACAAAAATGAAAATAATCGACAGTGACTAAACATTAGTAGACTGTGAAAGTTGACAAGACATTTCCCCTCGTCAGTCGCAGATAGCAAGGAGCAAGTGTTTACTCTGTCACAGATAATGTCTCCACAGATTGACACAAGGCAAAGAGTAAACAATCCACTCTGAGGGAAGATTTGTAGGTTAGGTTGCCCTCTCGCATAGTAGTGGACTCACCTCAAATAATACAGTTTTTTATAAACGCACACAAATGAATGCGTTTTGAAGAAGACATATATTGAATTTATAAAAGTTGCTATTTTGGTTTCATAATTTGCTATTAAAAACAGAGTAACTAAACGTATTACATCAATTTTGTATTAATTTCATTAATATAAAGAAATAAAGTTGTTTTTAAAATAATACTGTTTTAAGAAATATCTTAGAAATATTTTATTAGGGCCAGTATTATTTATTACTAAATGACTTGATGACTTCTTATGACAGTTTATATTTATTGTTTGCCCAGGGGTTGCCCTAGTATTTTTCTATTTTCAGTTAAAATCTCTACCCCTGACGACATTATTGTAATGGTTCTTTCTACCTTGTCTAAACCCTTTATTAAACCAAACACTTTTTTATACCCCCAATAAAATCCTAATCGTAGCTCGAACATTGGTAAAACAAAAAGAATATCACCGCCCCCTGGATTACAAAGTTTGACTTAGCATCCTTTTTATTGGGGTCGCAACAACCCTTGCTAGTTTTTTACGAGGACACAATTAAAACTGACTACTTATGAAGTTTCAATACAGCAGGGCTTACGAGATTATCGCATCTGCCGCACCGCCTAGGGATAATTGCTTTTCCCTTTTTCTGTTTTTCCCTTTAAATTATTTTCAATTTGTCTGTCTTTATAACGTATTTTGTACTTATGTGCGAGTCGTTTAACGTTAATTCCGGAACGGTATTAACCAAATAGTCAAGTATTATTGTAACCTTTAATTTACAACAATAAAACAAATTAACTTAAGTTATTGTATATTTGTATTCTAAATTTAATGTTCCGGCGGAAACAGAGACGTTTTAAAGCAGCTCTTAAGCTTAAAGTATTTTGCGTAAAGATAGAAAATGTGCACAACCTAGTATATTTAAAATACATGGGCTTAGGTGCTTTTATCGGTTGTCTACCTCTAAATATTTAAATTTGGCAATGTGAGGTAACGGGAAAACTAAAGCTGAAGCAATTTTTTTCTTTTCGATCAAAACAACCTTCGTACCAACAGTAGCCTACCTATCAAGTCAGGTCATAGGCGAAATCTTAGTATGGCGTAGACCAGGGTTTCATTAGGATTTATTAGAGAGTCAAATAGTTTTCATTTCACAAGTGGCATCAAAAAACTTACAAAAAGTATAATTATAACATAAGTTTACTACATAATTGAAATAAATCATCTGATTTGTAGCTAAATATATTTTACTAAACTTCAGGAATACCTGAATTTGTTAATTCCTCGAAGCCGATGAGCGAAACCTTTCTGCGCTCTCTAATTTGGCATCTATGTTAGCAGTTTGGGAACCTGAAATTCTCAAAATTGTTTTAAATGTTACTTAACCTAGATCTTCCATGCACTTCAACTTACTGACTCTATATTCACTGACAGAATATAGATGCAAAAGTACATAATATTTCCTGCCTATAATAATTCCTAACTGACTGAAGGCCACGAAAAATTCTTCTCAGGGCAGCGTAATGAGGATGCCTAGCGTAGACTGTCACATTTTCATGCAGAATTTTGTACAATGGAAAACATTCATTTCGAAAATGGCGTCTAAAGTAAAACTGCGATAGATAAATCTGTTTTAGTTGAGTAAAAAATGTTATTGTTTTGTAGCATAAAACATTAATATATTCCTATATAAGGAAAAATGTTTGTGAACCTTGTGGTTATTAGGTTCTTTAGTACATCTCGATAAGGTATTGTCCTTCTTCAGATAAAGAGAATCGGAAGAACATTCGAAAATAAAATGTTCTTGTAAAGTGTTAGCCGATATTTTAAAGTTTGGATGTGTTTAAATGACTCATAACACCTAACGAGTCAAAGCTAGTTATATTGTTTCAAGTGTTGGAACGCAGTTTGAAAGGCGATATTTTTATATGTAAACAAAGGAGGAATGGAAATTTTGCGAAATATGTTGTGTATTTGATTTTATCAGCAAAGTGAACTTTAAGTTGGTAACGAACGTTTGTCGTATCTTCCTTAATTTTACTGTAAAAATCATTTATGGATAATTCGTAAAGTTAATTGCTATGCTACAAGCGTAAAATCTAAAGGCATAATCGTGCCAACAATTTTATATTTATTAAATAATATTTTTAAATTTACAGAGTGCTTTATTGAGAAATAAGTACTTTTATTTAAAATAACTACAACAAAATTGTCCATTTCAACCCATTTAAAGATCTACTAAAATATTACACCCCACTTTCAAACCGTAATGCTAGACATTCCAACTAAAGCGTTCACTCTTTCCCATGCGAAATCACTTTTACCAAATGCCGTCCTTTAATAAAGATTAAATTCAATTGGCGAATCCTTATAATTGGCCATTATCAACCCTCCAGGGTACAAATTATTTCTTAATATTGTTCCTGGACATGCACTAATTACACTCTGGACAATGGGGTAGTTATTGACTGCTTATAGGGTTCTTTGGCAAGGGCTGCAAATTATTTTGGTTTCGATATTACAACCAGATCAGAATATTTTGTCTCCGTTTGATGTATACCGAACACCATTTCTGTGTATGCACTTTACAACTAAAATAAGAGGTAATCAATGTGTCCAGTAATAATTGGGATATTAGTGTAGCAAACCTATTGATAACTCATAATTTGAATTCAGTTTTTTCTTATTAATCAACTTCTTAATACTTTAAACTCAACAACTTTCCTTTAATTTTATGTAAAGTTAACGAGAAATATAAATTATGAAAATATCTAATATTAAATATTAAATAAAAACAAAATACGTAAAGTCACAATGTGTGTTTGTATATGTTCATTGTTCAATTATTTAAACAGACAGTGCTAGAGTATATGAGCTGTCCATTTCCAAAAGGATCCATGTCTTCCGAAAATCGAAATAGAGTTTTTCGTATCGTTGAATTCAGGTTTTTCTCCTCTGTTTGACTAACTAGGTTTTACAGTAAATTGCTTTCAAAAGTTCTAAAAATAAACAAAACGCCTCATGTCCAAACCAGAAAATAAAAATGGCGAGCCTTGATTTCGTCAATTTGTACAGTAGCAAATGGCACCTTGTCCTCTTCTTATTAACCATGTTGAAAAATATTTATTTCCAAAAGCCCTCATGTCCACTTGATTACTGTCGCTATAGTAATATACTTTGTAATATTTTTGCTATTGCTATCATGTAAAGAGCTTGTCAGAACCAAGGGCATCCATTATTCAATTGGGTGAAAAAAAATCTAATTAGTTAATTTATCATTCCTAACAGGGAGAAACTTTATTATTCCAACCAAATGATAAAGAACCTTAAGTTACATTTAAAACGCACACACACACACAACGGCAAAAACAACAACCACAACCACAAAAACAACTTCAACTACAACCACAAAAACCACCCCCGCCACCACCACCACACACACACGAGCGCGCGCGCACACACACTCACACAACACACACACACACACACTCTCACACACACACACACACACACACACACACACACACACACACACACACACACACACACACATACATACACACACACACACACACTCTCTCACACACACACACACACACACACACACACACACACACACACACACACACACACACACACACACACACACACACACACACACAACAAACACACACACACACACACACACACACACACACACATTTTGTAGCTACTGGTTGTATATTGTTTACATATTAGTTATTCCGTTTAATGGTTAATATAAATTATAGACTACCTTTGTATGCTAGTTAGCGATTAAGATGGGAATAAAATAAAGGAGATCCAGATAGAATCGGGGGTCACGTGGATAGTATAGATTTCCTCAACCCCTACTCGTCAGGGAAAAATCATGGTAATGTGTGCAGGTAGACTTATTTGTAGTGAAACCCCTTCCTAACGGGATCATAAGAGTATGTCTGCACACTGTGCTCACGCTTAAGAAGCGTCAAAAACATATTCTGTACATGTGTATAATGGAAGTAAGGGACATAGCTTTCTCCCTACGCTAATACGTAGTAGGTATGCTGCTACTCCCTCGGAACTGCTCTCTGCCAAAGGTATAGAGTATCTACTCTAAACCGGATTTCCTAAATATTAATATGAAAAGTAGAAAACTTATTTTAACGTAACTGATTTTAATGGAAAAAAAATTTCCGACATGGATGAATAGGTATTACCTACTTACTGTTGTTAAATTTGTTTCTTATTAATTTCGAAATAAAATATTCTACAGGTTTAATTTACTTATTTTCTACTGTCTAGATACGTACAAAAGCAATAGACTAGAAGAAGTATTCTGTAAAGTAGAGGATTAGATCACGTGTTCTGAAGCACCCTTACCTGCAACAAAAACAGCTGAATTATTTAGTGTAAGCATTCATTGGTTTACAAAAAGTAACAATACAACATGATATCTATGACTCTATGGTTCCCAGATGACAAACACTGCTTATGATAAGCAATATAATAGTAATTTTAAATGTCGCTAATCATAAATAGATATAGAAATTTGTAAAAATCCAATATAGCCGCGACACCAACAAGTAGCAAACTTTGTTGTAATGGTTTCTTTACACAACAAAGCACTTGTACAAAGTACTTTGTACTACAGATAAATAAGTGCCATATATATATTAGAAACTACCCTTAAACGTTTTCTGTCAGGGTTGATTGTTTATTTAAAAAATAGGTTTACCAACATTCATTAACCCGTTACCTTACGTTATGTATTATAGCTTACTTCCTTATGCGTTATTCCCAATGGATTATACTTCCTTCTGTTTTGACAGAAGTATATTTTTTCTAGGCGAAAAGCCAATGTTGGTTATCATCTCCAAAAACATTAACGGCTTAAAAACTCAATTTAATTAACAAGATTAATAATAAAGAATTAAGTGGGCCCAAATGAAGTGACTCCCGAAAAAACTGTGCGGGTGGTCTAAGCATATGTTTTGTAATAGTAAGAGTGAGACGTGTCAACTATAGTTATACTTACAAAGTTAAACATTACACTTTGGTTTGAGGTTTATGGTTTTTGAATAAATTAAAATAATTTACATTTTGTAATTATTGAATAAAAATATTCTATAAATAAAAATAGTCTATACTCCAATATATAACTGTATCTATTGTTTGACTAAAAATTTTTGAGAGCTAAAATTTTAAAAATTAAAAATATTGTGAACAATTTCTTTAAAATGTAACCTATGCTCAACCAAAATATGAAAAATGAGATATCCCGTACGTCTCTCCTGTCGTCAATGGTACTAACTAGATGTTCTTTACTTGAAAAAATAAAAGATTAGTAAACGCTTCATCGATGCTAAAAGTTTAAGTGCAGCAACGGCTAAGTATACACTATCACGTAAAACCTATGGCGTACCATGTCTGCATAAATGCTAACTGTTGATAATCATTTTTGCAAAGAAACGCAAGATAAATAAACTCCTTACTACAATGTCGTTTCGTCAAAAAGATTAAACTGAGGACGTTTCGACATGAAAATACCTTTATTAACTTTTGGTAATAATGCAGCAACGGCTAAGTATACTCTATCACTTAAAGCCTATTGCGTACCTTGTCTGCATAAATGTTAACTGTTGATAATCATTTTTGCAAAGAAACGCAAGATAAATAAACTCCTTACTACAATGTCGTTTCGTCAAAAAGATTAAACTGAGGACGTTTCGACATGAAAATACCTTCATTAACTTTTGGTAATAAAAGTCACTCCACTATATCTTCTTATCAACATTACTGGACGCACTGACGTCATCGGCGTCATTTTTTTGTGAAAAGGTTGATTGGGAAACACTTTTCAACGCTTTAATAAACGCGTGCACTAAACGTGAAATAAGAGTAGATTAAATTAATTTATAGTAGCTACGTGTAAATGAAATTACTTTCAACTGGTTCAAGATTTATTCATCGTCCAATCAGTATGCCTAACGTACTGACCAGATTCGCAACACAGGTTCTTTAGTTGCTGAGTTCACAAAAATATAACATTCAGTTGAGCGCTTGATTATTTTTTTAAACCTACAACTCTGACAATCCTTACAAAAAATAAATAACGAACCCTGCATTTGTCGTAATTTAAGACATATTTAAAAATTTTAAGTAAAATTGCAAGTTTATTTTGTTTACTGAAATAATATTACATAAAATTGATCGGTACGTTTTTAGTGTTAAATATCCGTTTCTTAGTGACAATTTACAGGAATTCCTACAACTGTGTTACTAGTCTTGCGCAATGTAAGATGACGTCACGTGATCTGAAGGATGACGCCGTAATCGCGACACATAGGCAATTTAGGTACAGAATTCTTTCCCACATGTCATTCTTTTCCAAGATCTCCTTTCATGATTTACTTTCTCCACTGCTAGAATGATTATTTGTGTTATGTAATGCTCTTTTGGCGAACAGAAATACTCGTAACATCAAGAATTGATTGCGACAATATAGAGTTTCTGTGATATAATAATGGTGTTTCAAGTCACAAAATTCTTATACAAGACGATTGATATACGGCTAAGTCAATTATCCTTTGAAACAACTCAAGTCAATTTTATCTGAAATGATACATATAAAATTTTAACAAATATAAATTATATAAAAGAGGACAAAACAAATTATCGAATATCTATTATTAGGCCTACCTATGGTCACTCAAAATGAAAAATTCGTAATAGTCAACTTCGTATTATATACATTTTACATTGTGTCTTCCTTACATTTAAATTTACCCGCGTTTTAACCTCTTAAGGGTTTATTGGTTTTCTCACTTATCTCCCGTCTTGTAACGTTAATTGACTCGTACCACTTGTAGAATGTACACGTGTTGTACTGTAGATTATTAAAATTCTAATCAGTAATGTTTGGTTTACTAATATATTTATTCTATTGTATTTTTTATTGCAAAATGCAACTGATGTTATTTATTTTTTATGTATTCGTACTGGTTCGCTTTAAAAACGGGTTTTAATCCTCCCTAATTATATTGAATATTTTTTCAAGGAATATGATGTAACAGGTTAGTTCTTGTTGAATACGCTTTATTATTTTTCAATTATTGTCGGTTTTAAATTTTTTTACTGTTTATTGTAATTTTTTATAGACTATAAAAACCCTACTTTTTTAAGCGATTTTTATCGAATTATTGTTTTTTTATTAAATTTTTATTCATGAGAGGTTATTGATATAATATATATTATAGCCTTTTGTTAATTGACTCATATATCAAACCGTGTTGATACTACAGTGTTAATACCAAGCTTGATAGTAAAGCTTGTGATTGTATACAGAAACATCTATAAATTCCTTTTTCTATTTCACTCAAAATAATGAAAAATTATTACAAGATGCATTAAAGTATGACAATTTTATACAGTAATTATTTACATTTAAGAAGTAAAAAAGTAAAATACAATTAGAATTTTTTTGACATAATACAACAATAGAAATGAATAAAGGGCAGATATTATATTCGATGCACGTACAAATCGAGTTTTCAGAAATCTCCTACGGAAACAAAAAGACGATTCCGACAATAGAAACGTGTACTGAAGGATGGACAGGGCAGGCAGTAATAAAACCTCGGTATTTGTCCAGGAAAGTTTAGTCGGGACACATGCACTCGTAAAACGTGCCTTGCTAACCTGGTGAACAGATGTTCGGGTAACCTACCTCACCCTCGACCCATCTCCGTTCGATATTTACCTCTTCTAGTAGGCTATGGTCAGAGAAGTGAAATCTGTAGACAGCTGGATGGATTGGTTGTGTTTTACCGCAGTGAGCATTAGGCATTAGGCTAACACAATGTTCTTTAAGTACAGAAGGCTAAATTTGATAACATTTTTTATTGATAATGCCTTATTAATGTTAATAAACGTTCGTGGGAGCGTTGGTGCGTGCACGCACGCGCGCGCGCTCAGTTGTGTGTGTGTGTGTTAGTCAAGGACCGAAGTAAAAAATAATCTTGTGGAAGAAATAAGGTTTAAAACAAGTCAAACAAGTAAAATGATAAGAACAATACATAGAATTAAAAACATCAAACTAATTAAATTTCCCCTCTCAATATGTATTCTAATAAACTACCAAAACGAACACAAAACACGCGATACAGAACGTAAATAATTATATTTGTTATAACGTTAAATTTTTAAATTTGAATTTTATATTTTACTATACATTTTAATTTTCTACCATAGCATTCATGGTGTTTTCTACCTTATTGTACGAAATTTTAAAAAAGTGACTGGGTAACGAACATTTTGTTAGCAACGATCAACCTTTTGTTTCATTTATACGGGTAATAAACGTTTTTTTGTAATATTACGGCATCTGCTATAAACCTAAGAGTAGCAAGGTGTCTACCAGCTCCGGGTCTACAAACAACGGAATACTTCGTTGCACCTAGGCTACTAGAGTAGATCTGCTCTAAACCTGAGAGTAGCAAGGTGTCTACCAGCTCCGGGTCTACAAACAACGGAATACTTCGTTGCACTTAGACTACTAGAGTAGATCTGCTCTAAACCTGAGAGTAGCAAGGTGTCTACCAGCTCCGGGTCTACAAACAACGGAATACTTTATTGCACCTAGGCTACTAGAGTAGATCTACTCTAAACCTGAGAGTAGCAAGGTGTCTACCAGCTCCGGGTCTACAAACAACGGAATACTTCATTGCACCTAGGCTACTAGAGTAGATCTACTCTAAACCTGAGAGTAGCAAGGTGTCTACCAGCTCCGGGTCTACAAACAACGGAATACTTCATTGCACTTAGGCTACTAGAGTAGATCTACTCTAAACCTGAGAGTAACCAGGTGTCTACCAGCTCCGGGTCTACAAACAACGGAATACTTCATTGCACTTAGGCTACTAGTGTAGATCTGCTCTAAACCTGAGAGTAGCAAGGTGTCTACCAGCTCCGGGTCTACAAACAACGGAATACTTCATTGCACTTAGGCTGCTAGAGTAGATCTACTCTAAACCTGAGAGTAGCAAGGTGTCTACCAGCTCCGGGTCTACAAACAACGGAATACTTCATTGCACTTAGGCTACTAGAGTAGATCTACTCTAAACCTGAGAGTAACCAGGTGTCTACCAGCTCCGGGTCTACAAACAACGGAATACTTCATTGCACTTAGACTACTAGAGTAGATCTACTCTAAACCTGAGAGTAACCAGGTGTCTACCAGCTCCGGGTCTACAAACAACGGAATACTTCATTGCACTTAGGCTGCTAGAGACTATACATATCTTATTTGAACCCACAGTGTTAATTGTGCCACATTTATAATACCCTTTTAATTTTTATTTTTTGAAATATAATCAACGTGATTTTTTTCAAAGAAATTTAGGCAACAGGGTAATACACTGTTACCATGAAAAATAAAAACATATAAAGTCAAACTGTGGAAACATTGCGGTGTAGTTGTGCTCACCACATACTCTTGTTTGCGTTATTTTTTCTTATTAAAGAGAATGTGATGTACTTAGGATTAATTTCAATCTGAAAATGTAAAATATGTTCCGAAACCCGTAAAAAGTTAAAACGTAAGTAACAAGACGTTACAGTAAGTTTCAATATTGTAAATAATATTGGCTGTTCATATTGGCGATCTATCTTCCTATATTCTGTATTTCTTTGTGTTCAATATTGAATAACAGGTGAACGAAAAGGCAATATAGAGTTTGAAGGAAGATGTCGGGAGTTGCAATAAAATCGCCCTTGCTGACCACAGCTTATACCTTCCCCAATATCTCAATACTAAAGGTCAATATACTGCCCACCTTCCCTCCCTTGCGCCATATGGCACGCTACGGCTTATTACAACCGAAATTATTGTTTGCTATATCTGCGAGGTGAAACAATAGTAGGCAGTGATATTTGATGAGAACGTGGCGTAAATATTGTGCAAGCTCTTTACTTATCCCTTACTGTCTCGACAAATTAGTACATTTCTAATATTATTTAATTCCATCTACTTGAGTTACTAGTTTACACTTTGACAAACTGTATATTATAATGTGAGTCTTGCTTACATTAGCTTTAACTTTGATTTAATGAGGAAGGTCGCCTATGACGGAAGGTGAGTCATATTATAGGTGACCGTTATCAATGTTTTTGTCCCGTTGTCCCGACTATACGCCTGGGGACGAATTTCGGGAAGAGTCACAATCTTCTTGTGAAACATTAGTTCAAAAATTTTACAAATTAAAAAGATTATTTTATTGATGCTCAATAACCGTCGTCAGAAACAACTTTCTTTAAAACGATCTAAAACTTTTAAGAAGAGGGTTGTGACTGAATAAGGGATGTATTATACCTACTTTACTGTTATTCGGATTAGACGATGCCTCGAGTGCTTGGGTTGCTTACTTCCACAGTGACCTCTTCTCTATTGGACTCTAATAAAGGTATACATTTGTCATGACAGTAGGTTTGTATGTGAATGTAATCCACTGTGTTTAGATAATAGTTATGAAAATGTCTTGCTAAAAGATACTGCACTGTTCATTGGAGCACGAGGATACGTTCAGAACTCGCGGTGGACAACGAATTTAAATCATCTTTATTTCCTTTTTAAAACGAAAAATGTATTTTGTGAACATTGAAATATTAGATGAACCTAAATTACATAAAGAGCTATACAAGTATCACAGGATGAAAATAAACAAGAATAATAACTCAAAATAACAAAGAGAAAATAAATACGCGCACGTGCGCGCGCACATACACACGCGCGCGCTCGAGCACAAAATCTGTGTGGTAACGTAAGTTTCAAGTCTAGAGAATTGAAATATTTATTGAGTTCCAAATATTTATTAATAATAAGGTATTCATATTAGGGACATTTATAGTATTTATAAAATTCACTTAATAAATTTCTTTCATGTTAAAGATAATAAAACACTTGTTTTTTTATTCAACAAAGATTTTTCCACATCAACGCCACCTATAATTGTTTCGTTTGATTCAAGCGTGATTAATTCAACGATTTCCCTCTTTTCAAAAATGCACAGAAATTCCGGAATAAAATACACGGGAATGTATTGTGTCGCGAAGAAACGGCAGTGGCAGGGGGGGTACTGAAGGAATTCAATAGGAGACTAATATATAATGATTGGTGTCAGTGCAGTAGTGGCGTATTGTCACAAAGTCCTTTTCAATTTATTCCGTCCAGGCCACCTTTGATTCCTATACAGGTTACGCCCGCTGAACATTGGAATTCGTGTACTAACTGTACGAAAAACATAGATTCAAATAAAGTAAAAAACTGTATGTTATTTGTTAAAAAGGCGTGAAGTGCTCTGTAACTAAGTACTGTACTGTAATAAGACAAAAATATTTAGTTACAGGAATTAATCAAATGAGTAGAAATGTTTTGCCTCTAAAGCTCCACAGAATGTCATACTTTTTAACTAAAACACAATTATTGTAACTTAAAATGCACTAAATAAAATAATCCACAACTTCAAGTTTGAATTTTTCTCGTCAAACATGTTGATAACTTATTTTTCAAGAAAACTCATTTTAAAAGCACCTTAAATATGTATTGCTGTTTTAATAACTTAGGTTTTTGAATCAAAATTCTAACCTAGAAAAAAATGTTGATAAAATAGAAATAATAAAAAAATAATAATGAAAATAGAACTAGAAAATAAAAAGAATAATACTAACCAATTAAAAATATTAGACTACGAATGATAACGTAGTTACATAAAATGGCAGCCTTGGAACCGCCGACAGTGGTGTATGTACAGATAAAATCTATTCAACATTCATAAATTTATTCTATATATTTCAATCATATATATGAAATTTTGAAACGTTTAAGAAATGACAAACAGCTTATGATTAAAATTAAATCGTAACCTCAAAGTGAAGACGAAAAAAGCTGTTGGCTTTACCCACATGTTTAGCTTTCGGAAAACTTCGGGAAAGTTCGTTAGAAAAAAAAACACTCTTCGTACAAAAGCTATAAGGGGAAATTATTATGCATTCTTGTTGGAAATTAATGAATCACTCCAATGTAAAAGAATTTTATGTGCTAAGATAATAAGAGTTAAATGCTTTAAAAATTTCCGCAACAAATTTTGCTATTGTTCAAATGTTTGTTTCAAGTGATAATATTCAGTAATTATAGGAAAAACAGATAGTTAGACATTGTATTATTTGCCTTAATGTGAGAAAATAACGAAAAGGTTTTACAGTAAAAATTAAAATTATTCTAAAACGTTAATTTTCTTCCAGGTTAATTTTAAATAAAAATATATATGTTTTCAACGAAGTAAATTGGACAGTTTTCCCTGTTATTACGTTCAGGCCAAAACTATTATAAGAAAATATTACTTTACACTTCCAACCATTTCCTTACCATGTGTGGGTAAGTCAATGTAACCAATAAAGTCAGGTAACTGCGCTAATAGAATCTCAGAAGTCAATGTAACCAATAAAGTCAGGTAACTGCGCTAATAGAATCTCAGAAGGCAATGTAACCAATAAAGTCAGGTAACTGCGCTAATAGAATCTCAGAAGCCAATGTAACCAATAAAGTCAGGTAACTGCGCTAATAGAATCTCAGAAGCCAATGTAATGAATAAATTCAAGTAACTGCGCTAATAGAATCTCAGAAGTCAATGTAACCAATAAAGTCAGGTAACTGCGCTAATAAAGTACCCGCATTACAACGCAAAAAAGATTTCTTTATAACAGTTGTTGAAATAAAATTTTTCATTATAATGTATAATTAATAAATAACTTTATTATTCAGTGTTTTGAAGACACACATTTTTTTAAAAAACTCATATCATATAAACGGTTATACTGTAAATTTACTTTAAAAAATAGACGTTCTAGTTTTTATTCACATTTCAATAATTTATCAATCATCAATTGACAAAAACCATTATCAATCATATATAAACGCTACGTTGAATTAGTATATAAACAGAGAAACGTTTATGCATGAGCTTGTCCTACTTCAGAACTTAATGACCTTTGACCCCTTGAAGTGACAATGTATGCAATAGGCATAGATTGTACATGACCAAAGTGTTGATGGAGAAGTTAAACTCAAACGGAATAATTAATGGAGAATGAAGTCTATTGCATCTTTGAACAAATTAGCATTGTGTTTACAATACACTTAATCACAAAGTTTTGCATTTAGTCTATATACTTCGTACGAGAGTAAATAGAATTTGTCAGTATAATATTGGATCGCCAAGCAGTTATGAAATGCGCTCAAATTCGAAACGAGCCTCCATAAAAACCTTCCTTTTTAAAAAGAAATATTTCCTCCACTATTCTTGGGATGTGATTTTCTTTCGTAATTATAATATTAACGTAAAACTACTTTAAATTTTACATTGATTTTCGGGTTCAATATTGAATTTATTGTAGAGGTGTACAAAACATACTTTTAAAATACTAATTGTCAACACTATCAAACGATTAAATCTTCTAAAAATTGCGAAGGGTAATGTTTTATACGATTTCTTGTTTTAAAATATTTAAATTTCCTATCGGAGAATTGTTTCATGTATAATCACAGAGGTTTAATTTTGAAAACATTACATATCCCCCCTTAAAAAAAGAATTAACATGGCAAGAATATTTGAAAATAGATTAACCCAGAGACTGGTAAGTTTCGTCTGAGCCTCCAACCTTCATCAACAAAGTACAACCACACAAACACACCCGAACATTTTACATCGCTATGTTGGTAACTCTGTGTCGTAAAAAGACAAAACGTCCAACCTCACTTTACGACAGTTTCTAAACACGGCGTTTGTATGCAACCCGCAGCGCCGTGGACTATTGGCCGACAATTACAACTTTCAACTTTTCCAAGATTTAAGGATAATGCGGCCTTGTTTATTTATCGCCACACCGTGAGCTGAAACCAGGCGAATTTGAATTCTGAAGCGTATTATACCTAACGAGATTATACTGGTAGAGATTGCTGGATAAATTCATCGCTTAATATAAAACATGGGCAGCTTGGGTCCGAAGAATCCTTCATTCCATCTGGTAGTTTGGCTGACACAACTTTTATTACCGGCAGAACTGAAGCTTAATTTTTACACAAAAGACCTATTTTTTAAGGAATAGAAAGCTTCAAACTCTCGTTATTTTTAACATGGTATTATTTTAGATTTTTCAATGAATAACTTTTTTGACAGCTGTAATTCCTACATGCAAACTAAAACATCGTACCCTTTAGTGCCTGTAGTATTGGGCTTCAACACGCCAGTAAATGTAATATCTTATCCTAAACAGTTAGTCTGTAAAAATAAACTGGAAGAACTTGGTAAAAAAACGCGATGTAGAAGCAACTTCTTTATTACAGATTCTCCTTTAAACACAAGTTGAGGGCACTGATCATGCTACAGTAAACTCTCACTAATCCGGCAGATATCGGGCTGAGATACTGCCGGATTACTGGATGTTCCATTAAAAACACAATGTACATCGAAGAATATTTATGTGTATTGCCCATAAGTATCAAAAACGTAGGAAAATACTACTAAACTGTACTTGAAATGATAGAACGAGAGTGAATTTACTGGTCTGTACTTTATGATAAAATGTTACCTTGTTTTTGTCGGTAAAAACAAAAAATTGAATATGTTGAACACAAGCAGTGTTAAATTGAACTGCAACATTGTTCAATTGCACTTCAGTAACAGTCACTGTACATAGCTACTGCAACCACATACGGCTGAAAAATTCTGTATATCACGAGCTACACAGCTGGAACTGGGTGGCGTGAAGGTCACTCAGTTACTGACATCGTCATGCAGTAAGTTATGTTATCGGACGGGCCGGATAGGTGAATGGCCGGTATATAGAGAGTTTACTAATCTGTATTGTGATATAAATCGTTTTGGAACATAAATGTCATCATTAGTTACTCTGAAAGCAAGTCCTTCGATAATATCTCTAGGAACTCACCCTGTAGATCCTGGTTTAGTCACCCTCGTCACAACCGTGTCGGCAATGTACTTAATCCTCATTACAGAACAAGATTCTTTGTTGCTCATTTAGCAACAATAAGAAAAACATTAAAGGAATTATATTTATATAAATTATATCATTCAGTTATTAATTCTTAAATAAAACAGAAAGTAGGCTATATAGGCTACAAAGACTAGGATACTTTAAATATAAGCTGTACACGTTTCTAAACATTTAATTTTAAGTACTATAAGAACTAAAAAACACCTTGCCGCTGTAGCCGTTAGGCCCTTCCCCGGATACGGAGTTAAGAGTAACAACCCTCTGAAAAAAAAAACAGTGAAAAGAAATAAACGAGAAAATCCGTTTGTGAATTTCAGTAAATTCTAATGTTTAGATTCTGTGCCTAATTTTTGTCAAAATAAATGAAAGGAATATAAACAAAGTTAGTTCACGCTTTAATGTTGGCTAAAGGAGATCGATATTTTTTTCCATAAACATTCGGGCTCAACAATGTTTCACGGTGAACACAAGGGGAAAAACAAGAAAATTTCTCACGTGACTGTAAACACGTTCAATTGACCGAAAACAATACAAATGTAAAAGAACGGACAAAAAAGATTTTTAATTTGTGTCTGTGCTGTTGGCACCTCGCCCCGTCAAGCCAATAACATATCCAATAAACGCACGTCCTATCAAATACCTATACACCCTCCTTCCCCAGTGATTCTTTTATTGTTCCCTTTCCCGGGATATTGGAGGAATAAATCTTTTCCCATTGTTTTATTTAAGACATGTTTAAACAGGTTTAATTTCAGGATATGTCGACGAGGAGAATGGAAGATCCATTTTCCCCTCTAGAAGTTTACTGTTTAGTTCATGAAATGAATTTCATTAGATTTTAAATGAATGTCTATATATGACTATATAAATGTCATTGTCATCTTCAATTGTACACCCACAAAGTATCACATTATTCTCTTAAATACGATACTCTTTAGAACGCACAAAGTTTGTGCTTAGGTTAACAATTATATAACCTTACCAAGTGTATTTTGCACGTGTATGTGCAGGAGTGTATTTTGTAGAAGAAATATAAACCGATCTTTGTACGATTATTTTCAGTAAGTTGTGAGAAATATTTGAATTCTTTGTCGACAAAATTTGCCTGTCGCCCACACCCAAGTCCACGGTTAGAACAGAAATAATTTGTAAGTACAGAAAACGGGAAGTTTGTTTTGTTTAGACAACGTTACAGTGAACATTTTTGGCGAGACTTCTAAATGTTTCTATTTACAAAGGTTAATTTTCACTTAAATAAAACTAACTCAGCTGTAACTTTCTTTGACAAACAAAATAGATCCTAGACTAGGAAAACACCTGTCACTTACTACGACGTGCCATTTCCGTCCGTGACGTCACTCACAAAACACTTAGGCTCTAAACCTCGTAATTAGGCCTAACATTCGCTAGAATCATTAATTAAACAGTAAAATGTGTTTTTTAATTTCTGCCTTAGAACAATGTCTATTTCTTTAAAAAATACCGAATTTACAGTTATCTTAATGCCAAAATTAACAAAATTCGTAACTATAGTTCATAAAAGTTAAAGAGGCCCGAATACAAATCAAATAGCACCATTAAGAAATTAAAGACAATGTCAAGAATCCTTTACATATTAATTTTTTCTAGACTAAAACGTAAACTTCCTTAAATGGGACACAATATATGTTAATTATTTTATTCTCTTGATGAATGAGAAAAGTTTTAAACTTTAAGGGATTTAGAATACAAAAAAATATTTCACTAAATGTTACAATTTTTATGAACCTTGAGAGCTGCAGAAGACGGTGGAACAGTGAAAAATTGTGTGACTCTTTAGAAGGTTAGGAATTGCTTATGAAAAGACTTCTTTAGACGTTTCTGACACTCCTATAGGGGACAATACATCCAGTTCGCTCCATAAGAACATGATAAGATTTCTGAAGATGAAAGTATTGTCACGTAGATTTCCAAAAGCCAAACCTATCTTGGTCTCAGGCGGTTAACGCTACAACTGGTTTCATCTTCCAGCAGAGGTTGTTTCAAACTTTATACAATCACTTTCTGGGTCACCCTGGTGCTAAATGAGTCATGCTGATGAGTCTGTAAAGCTAGCTTTGTCTGTCTGTACGAGTAGGCCTATTTTACGGGTGTGGTACTTCCAATGTGTATCGATATGTTTTACCGATGCTCAGAAGTTATTACATTCTAATATTCTATGAATACATATTGCTTTGTTTTATAATTTCTATACTTCGATTAAATTGAAAAAAGGTTTGATTGATCTTTTACGTGGTTTAAATATTGTTTCTTTTACTTTAGTTCCATTTAAAGAAAATATTAGGTGTAATAATGAGTACCAAATAGTTTTTGTGAAAATAATTAATTAAGTATGCTGGTGCTATTAACTTACAGGCTATTTAAATAACCGTCAAGGTTATTTCCTGGAAAAAACGAGATTTTTTAGTATTTTAATAAAATTTTATGAATATTTGTAACTAATAGAACTAATTTTATTTTAAATAATCTCTGATTGACTGTGACGCAGTCACTGCGTACGTTTCCGACACCTAAGCCTAACAATATTCTTAAGATTAACAGCCGCAGATTATCCAGTGTAACAAACGACGCGTTATCAGCAAGATGTTCCCTAAGACTAATGTATAAGGTGAAGTGCACACTTCATGACCAGCTGACGCAGGTTAAATTGATGCTAATTGCAACGTATTGTCGGCCGGTATTAACCTTAATTAAGCCTATTTACGAGAGTGTCGGTTACCTCGTGTGGGGAGACAGAAGTACTACCTGAGGTGAAAACATTAGTACACATAAGGTAGTACAATGAAGGTCAACTTGGAGTCATTCACATTAATTTAGTGTGTTCTGTATTTTTTTACTTTCATATATTCCTTGATTCTGTGCAGGAGAACCTAAGTTATAGGGAAAACTTATGCGAACATGGAATTCTACTATTCCAGTATGTTCAGCAGCGAGTTAATAATCCTGTAAATTTGTATTAACAACCATTTCTCTTTAGACTGGTTAGTAATGGAATTTGTAAGTAGGCCAGGCTTTCTCATTTTATTTTAGCGTCTATATATTGCCATTAGCACCTCCCAAAATTCGTTAACTTAATCATTGTATTGTAGCCTATGGTAGGCTAAGCCGAGTAAAGGTTTTGGAAGAGAGGATATAAAAAATAAATAAATAAAAAACATCCCTTGAGGAAACGCTCAACCATATTTTTTTTAATCAGCTCCCCTTGCTTTACTTATCTGAAATAATATATAAGTAATACTGTATTACTAGAAAATGCATAACTTGCAAAGCACTCGAATAATTCTAAATGCACAACCGGAAATAAACTATAATTCTAAATGCACAACCGGAAATAAACTATTTCCGAATGGTAAACGTTTATAAATGTCATTCTCACATTCGCATCAATAAAGAATAAAATTGTAATTTTGGTTTCATAAGTAACTTTTCACTGAAAAATAAATAGGGGGTCGGTATGGAATTAACAGGAGTTTACAACAAAGAGTATGTTTTAAACGAATTTTTTAGAAAACAATTAAAGCAGAAGAAAAGCGGAAAATTAGAGAAAAAACTACTGTAAAGTAAAAGTAAAAACCTTAAGCACATATAAGACAATTGATGAGGGCTGGGTACACCAGTGTTAAAATCATGTACGTCATTAAGAAGTCGTTAAGAATGCAAAATAATAGGTTACTAGGAATATTTATTACTACAAATATCTGTGGATATTTACAGCATTATAAATGTATAAAGCTCTTACATTACAGAACAAAACAAACCATTATTTATCCTACTGCTAGTATACTACAGAAAAAGATAAAACCTGCGATTAACAAAGACATCTGTTGCACGAAATCATGTTATCTCATAATTAAATGAAATATTCGATATTTCTAATATATACATATATATAAAATTGTATTTAACAATAATTTTACCATAAGTTCCAAATAACCTTTGGGGGAAGTAGTAACGTACAGTCTCGTGTCGATTTTTTAAATCTCTAGAACATTTCCTTCATAGGCCTACTCGGAAATTTTAAAAAATGTCTAAATGTGACGTCACATTCATTGTTTTATTCCCATTACGAAAAGGTAGTGGCGCCTAAAGTCGTTTATATTTCAAAAACTACCTTCACAGTTTTGCTTGCATCTTAAAACAACTAAACCCATTCTCGGACGGTTCGTTCTCACACTTTATTCGAAATATTCCGCAGACGATTGGAATTAGTGCATAAATTAAATTTTTTATTAAATACAGTAAGTTTTCTTTCTTTTAATTATTCGACCTTAAGTTGTAAAATGTATCCCAAATTTTTCAGTAAATGTTTACACTGATATAAAAATACAAATAAAAAAGAAGGCTGCTATATTTAGTGTAGTTTCCATTTTCACTTATGTAAATTTGTCACAATCTTCATGTGAATGTTTTCTATACGGCTAGTATCTTACCTAACTACAAGATATACACAACTGTATACACAGTTGGAGGCGTAAAACTGTACTAAGCAAAAAGAACCTTCAGGCAACTCACTGAAAACATGATTCTATCTGTTACGAGTTATTTTAAGATTTTTTCCTTTTTATAAAAAAAAACTAGTAAATACATATAATTATAGATACACAAATGTATTTATAATGTTGAATACTGCTTTAAAGTAATTTTAAGTTTTAGGTCACAATGTTGACTGATTATTTAACCTCCCTAAATTTGGTTTATTATTTACTAGGGCTGGCTTCCATTCTTCAACTTTTTGTTTGATTGTTATACATATATTTTTTTTAATATTTTTGTGCGACTATAGTTAAAATTAAAATAGGTTTTTCACGATTATCTGTAGATAAAATTTAACGTCGTGTTTTTAATACAGGGTTTAAAATGTTTTATGCTACAGAGAGACCTGTGACAGTCTATGTAGCCGACATGCTTTTGTGTTTATGACTCGATGGGATTTTTAGCATTCAATAGCATTTATATGACTGTATGAAGCAACTGTGGCGTAATGTTTATTTTTAAATAAATAAAACCTCTAAACCACAAGTAACATTTATTTATACCTTATGTACATTTCGATTGCCCAGCAATCATCTTCAGAGGTATTTAAAAAATACAACTCTTGAACTCAGAGTTGTATTTTTTAAATACCTCTGAAGATGATTGCTGGGCAATCGAAATGTACATAAGGTATAAATAAATGTTACTTGTGGTTTAGAGGTTTTATTTATTTAAAAATAAGCATTTATATGGTTATATTAAGTTATTTTATTTATAATTTGTGCTTTTGTTTGTTTTTGCATTTTTTTTTGTTTAAACTATACATGTTTGTGATATTTATGTATGTAAAGGCAAAAGGTTAAATTTACTTTATAATTAGATGGTAAACTACCTACTTTTTTATAATTCTTTCTTCGTTAACCTTCGTTATGTTGCCTTAATCTTAAGGTAGTTCTGGATCTAGGTATCAAAGTAACAACAATAATAATAATAATTATTATTATTATTATTATATATATATAATGTATATGTTGATAAATTGTGACGTTCAGCCGGTGACGATATGACTATTTCTTTTGTACTTCACAATTAGTATCGACCTCTTTCCATTCAGGTAAACAAATCCTGTTAAAGATGCGTTTGATAAAGCTAAACCTGACTCTCTTCCGTCGTAGTTGAAACAATTCTTGTTTAAACTATTAATTAAAGATCTGACTTTGTTACTTTCAAATTTTTTAAAAATACACTGATTTTTTCTCGTCTTGGTTTTTATTCTAATTCTTGATTAAATTGTAGTCATTTTTCAAATGTGTTTTGTTTGAGAATGTAGAATTAAAATTAAAAGCGATTAGATAAAACTACATGAGTAGAAGTGTCCTAATATTACTCAACCAGGACATTTACCATTCACTTTAAGCATGATTTAGGTTAAAGAATAATCAGTAAGACAATTTCAACATCTCCCTTTATACGACTTTCTATACGTTTTACCACAAAAGTACCTCTACCGCAGTGTTACGTTTCTGTACGGCCATTACATACAAAGTAGGTCTCGTGTTAGGAATGAGAAGTAATCAAAAGTGACTCCTTTAGCTTCCTGTAGAAGCCATTATTATACACTTGCCACATGAGTACCTTGACGGCGGCGTGATGTTTTTAGCACGGTCAGTACAATATCCACCTCAGTACAAGACGCGGCCTAGGGCAAGGAATGAGAAGTAATCAGAAGTGACTCCTTTAGCTTCCTGTAGAAGCCATTATTATACACTTGCCACATGAGTACCTTGACGGCGGCGTGATGTTTTTAGCACGGTCAGTACAATATCCACCTCAGTACAAGACGCGGCCTAGGGCAAGGAATGAGAAGTAATCAGAAGTGACTCCTTTAGCTTCCTGTAGAAGCCATTATTATACACTTGCCACATGAGTACCTTGACGGCGGCTTGATGTTTTTAGCACGGTCAGTACAATATCCACCTCAGTACAAGACGCGGCCTAGGGCAAGGAATGAGAAGTAATCAAAAGTGACTCCTTTAGCTTCCTGTAATAGCCATTATTATACACTTGCCACATGAGTACCTTGACGGCGGCGTGATGTTTTTAGCACGGTCAGTACAATATCCACCTCAGTACAAGACGCGGCCTAGGGCAAGGAATGAGAAGTAATCAAAAGTGACTCCTTTAGCTTCCTGTAATAGCCATTATTATACACTTGCCACATGAGTACCTTGACGGCGGCGTGATGTTTTTAGCACGGTCAGTACAATATCCACCTCAGTACAAGACGCGGCCTAGGGCAAGGAATGAGAAGTAATCAAAAGCAATTCCCACAACTTCCTGTAGAGGCCATTACTGTAAACTGGCTCAATTGCCCGCAAGAGTCACTACCTTGGTCTGAGTCACTGGTCCAGGTGGTCAATTGAACACAATTGGTGCAGGCAAGATGGGTTTAATCAACGGTTAATTGAGTCAGCGGGATACGGGTATAAGTGACGGTATGTTACAACAGATGGGGTGAAGAAAGAACCACCATTCCGACGCGAATTCTTTTTACAACGCGAGAAACCAACTGTTTTAATCCCATTCACGAATGATATCGTTCAAAAATACATTTGACCACACAATTTCATCAAGACAAGATTAATTTTATTTTCAATTTTCATTACTAACAATTATATTACAGAAGGAAGTTATTATAGCAACGCCTTAAAACACGGCGTTTGTGTAAGAATTTCAATGAAAGGAACGCTACATCCTGAAAGGAACGCCCCTAAGAATGTAATGTGCCATTTTTAACTACAAGTATTTAAAAATTCATTTTATTATCTTAAAACATATTTAAATTAAAGCTAACATATGCATCATACTAAGCTATGTCTACTCTACATATATATAGGCCGACGTGTAGCACTTTATACTTGTATGAAAGCTCATTTCGCCCCTTCATTTTGATATATAATTATCTTTTGGTTAATTTAAAAAAGTTTGGAGTTCTATAAATACCCCAAACCTTACTAGTAAATAGTACGACCCACTAAATACTTTTATAAAATCTCACTTCATCCCTTAATTTTGACATATTTTTTCTTGGAAAATAATTACTATAGTTTTATATTTGAAGTTTTATAAAGTCCGTAAAAAATAGGCAGTAAATAGGGATGCCAAACCCGTCTAAGTGGAGTTAGCTTAAGCGAAAGATAGGAAGAGAGGAAGATAGCTACGGTTTATTTGCTGTTAAGGATGTGTAGTACAACTGGCCTGTTGTATGTATCCCAGAAGGAATCAAAGATATGGAAAAACAACACTTGTAGACATAAGAAAGGCATGGTTCATTGAGATAAGGTAGATTATGGATAAATGTAAAATAAATTGAAATAAAAGGAAAGTCTTGGTTGCGGATATTAAAAAAATCAAAGACAAACAAGAGGTGAAACTGTAAAAGACAGTGAAATCGTATCTGGATGTTATTTACATCCACTTCAATTCCATTAAATGTTTGCTTGAAGGATTTTGTGAATAGACATTGGAGCAGACATCAACTGAAAAACTCCACAGCTTTCAGTAAAAGATTATAGATGAAATAATTACACAATTCTAAAATGATTCCAGCATAAAAAAACGTACAATCAGCGACTAAAAGAATTATATATAATTCTAATAATGTAGGAATTGTATTAGAAACCTTTAATAAAAAGGCAAAAATACTCATAATTTGTAAGGCACGTGTAAACAAAATAATGGTATGTATTATTATACGGTTCTACAATCATGTGTCAGTGTAGAGTTATACGGTGCTTGGATCAGCATATTATGAAGAGGGGAACATCTACAACCATTCCGTTTTGTGACGTAATATGGTTCTCAGATAGGAAGCTCCGAGAACGCTTTACGGCGAGGAATTACTATGAGGCGTTATTTGGTGGCCCAAAAAAACATAGGCTCTACAATCATGTGTCAGTGTAGCGTTATACGATGCTTGGATCTGGATATTATGAAGAGGGGAACATCTGCAACCAATGCGTTTTGTGACGTAATATGGTCCTCAGATAGGAAGCTCCGAGAACGCTTTACGGCGAGGAATTACTATGAGGCGTTTTTGGTGGCCCAAAAAAACATAGGCTCTACAATCATGTGTCAGTGTAGCGTTATACGATGCTTGGATCAGGATATTATGAAGAGGGGAACATTTACAGCCATTGCGTTTTGTGACGTAATATGGTCCTCAGATAGGAAGCTCCGAGAACGCTTTACGGCGAGGAATTACTATGAGGCGTTTTTGGTGGTCCAAAGGAACATAGGCTCTACAATCATGTGTCAGTGTAGCGTTATACGATGCTTGGATCTGGATATTATGAAGAGGGGAACATCTGCAACCAATGCGTTTTGTGACGTAATATGGTCCTCAGATAGGAAGCTCCGAGAACGCTTTACGGCGAGGAATTACTATGAGGCGTTTTTGGTGGCCCAAAAAAACATAGGCTCTACAATCATGTGTCAGTGTAGCGTTATACGATGCTTGGATCAGGATATTATGAAGAGGGGAACATTTACAGCCATTGCGTTTTGTGACGTAATATGGTCTTCAGATAGGAAGCTCCGAGAACGCTTTACGGCGAGGAATTACTATGAGGCGTTTTTGGTGGTCCAAAGGAACATAGGCTCTACAATCATGTGTCAGTGTAGCGTTATACGATGCTTGGATCTGGATATTATGAAGAGGGGAACACCTACAACCAATGCGTTTTGTGACGTAATATGGTCCTCAGATAGGAAGCTCCGAGAACGCTTTACGGCGAGGAATTACTATGAGGCGTTTTTGGTGGCCCAAAAAAACATAGGCTCTACAATCATGTGTCAGTGTAGCGTTATACGATGCTTGGATCAGGATATTATGAAGAGGGGAACATTTACAGCCATTGCGTTTTGTGACGTAATATGGTCTTCAGATAGGAAGCTCCGAGAACGCTTTACGGCGAGGAATTACTATGAGGCGTTTTTGGTGGTCCAAAGGAACATAGGCTCTACAATCATGTGTCAGTGTAGCGTTATACGATGCTTGGATCTGGATATTATGAAGAGGGGAACATTTACAGCCATTGCGTTTTGTGACGTAATATGGTCTTCAGATAGGAAGCTCCGAGAACGCTTTACGGCGAGGAATTACTATGAGGCATTATTTGGTGGCTTAGTTGGTACTGGGGTGTTATTTAGTGGCAGAACTAGATATTATGAACATTGGAGCATAGGCTCAGCAATCATCTGTCAGTGTAGCGATATACGGTACTTGGATCAGGAAATTATGATAATGAGAGCTTGTTACAATCAATGCTTTAGTGAGATGTTAAATGGTTCTGGGATTACAATATTATGAAGATGAAATTCTACAAGCGTTGGTACTGGGGTGTTATTTAGTGGCAGAACTAGATATTATGAACATTGGAGCATAGGCTCAGCAATCATGTGTCAGTGTAGCGATATACGGTACTTGGATCAGGATATTATGAAGAGGGGAACATTTACAGCCATTGCGTTTTGTGACGTAATATGGTCTTCAGATAGGAAGCTCCGAGAACGCTTTACGGCGAGGAATTACTATGAGGCGTTTTTGGTGGTCCAAAGGAACATAGGCTCTACAATCATGTGTCAGTGTAGCGTTATACGATGCTTGGATCAGGATATTATGAAGAGGGGAACATTTACAGCCATTGCGTTTTGTGACGTAATATGGTCTTCAGATAGGAAGCTCCGAGAACGCTTTACGGCGAGGAATTACTATGAGGCATTATTTGGTGGCTTAGTTGGTACTGGGGTGTTATTTAGTGGCAGAACTAGATATTATGAACATTGGAGCATAGGCTCAGCAATCATCTGTCAGTGTAGCGATATACGGTACTTGGATCAGGAAATTATGATAATGAGAGCTTGTTACAATCAATGCTTTAGTGCGATGTTAAATGGTTCTGGGATTACAATATTATGAAGATGAAATTCTACAAGCGTTGGTACTGGGGTGTTATTTAGTGGCAGAACTAGCTATTATGAACATTGGAGCACAGGCTCTGCAATCATGAGCCCAGTAGCGTTATACGGTGCTTGGATCAGGATATTACCTGGGTGTTATTTAGTGGCAGAACTAGCTATTATGAACATGGGAGCACAGGCTCTGCAATCATGAGTCCAGTAGTGTTATACGGTGCTTGGATCAGGATATTATGATAATGAGAGCTTGTTACAATCAATGCTTTAGTGCGATGTTAAATGGTTCTGGGATTACAATATTATGAAGATGAAATTCTACAAGCGTTGGTACTGGGGTGTTATTTAGTGGCAGAACTAGCTATTATGAACATTGGAGCACAGGCTCAGCAATCATGTGTCAGTGTAGCGATATACGGTGCTTGGATCAGGATATTACCTGGGTGTTATTTAGTGGCAGAACTAGATATTATGAACATTGGAGCACAGGCTCAGCAATCATGTGTCAGTGTAGCGATATACGGTGCTTGGATCAGGATATTACCTGGGTGTTATTTAGTGGCAGAACTAGATATTATGAACATTGGAGCACAGGCTCAGCAATCATGTGTCAGTGTAGCGATATACGGTGCTTGGATCAGGATATTACCTGGGTGTTATTTAGTGGCAAAACCGTCTAGGATATTAAAAAAACGCTAACATACTAGAAACATTGTGTATTGGGGGTTACGGTACCTGGCTCTGATAAGGCTCTTATGAGAATGAGTTCATACTACATTCATTGTTTTAGTGGGGTGTATGTGGTGCTTTGATTGGGTTGTTATAAAGATCGCAATTGTTTGAGGGGCTTTATATAGTGTACGGACTGAAGTATGTATGAGATGCGAACGTACTCTAAGCATTGGGTAGCAGGGGCTTTGGTTCTTGGGTCAAGATACGAGGGCACTACAAGCACTGCGTTATGGCATGTTATATGTTGTCTGAATGTGATGCATATGATGGGATGAATATTATGAAGATGCGAACGTACTATAAGCATTGGGAAGCAGGGGATTTGGTTCTTGGGTCAAGATACGAGGGCACTACAAGCACTGCGTTATGGCATGTTATATGTTGTCTGAATGTGATGCATATGATGGGATGAATATTATGAAGATGCGAACGTACTCTAAGCATTGGGTTACAGGAGCATTGGTTCTTGGGGCAGGATACGAGGGCACTACAAGCACTGCGTTATGGCATGTTATATGTTGTCTGAATGTGATGCATATGATGGGATGAATATTATGAAGATGCGAACGTACTATAAGCATTGGGTAGCAGGGGCTTTGGTTCTTGGGTCAAGATACGAGGGCACTACAAGCACTGCGTTATGGCATGTTATATGTTGTCTGAATGTGATGCATATGATGGGATGAATATTATGAAGATGCGAACGTACTATAAGCATTGGGTAGCAGGGGCTTTGGTTCTTGGGGCAGGATACGAGGGCACTACAATCACTGCGTTATGGCACATTATATGTTGTCTGAATGTGATGCATATGATGGGATGAATATTATGAAGATGCGAACGTACTATAAGCATTGGGAAGCAGGGGATTTGGTTCTTGGGTCAAGATACGAGGGCACTACAAGCACTGCGTTATGGCATGTTATATGTTGTCTGAATGTGATGCATATGATGGGATGAATATTATGAAGATGCGAACGTACTATAAGCATTGGGTAGCAGGGGCTTTGGTTCTTGGGGCAGGATACGAGGGCACTACAATCACTGCGTTATGGCACATTATATGTTGTCTGAATGTGATGCATATGATGGGATGAATATTATGAAGATGCGAACGTACTATAAGCATTGGGAAGCAGGGGATTTGGTTCTTGGGTCAAGATACGAGGGCACTACAAGCACTGCGTTATGGCATGTTATATGTTGTCTGAATGTGATGCATATGATGGGATGAATATTATGAAGATGCGAACGTACTATAAGCATTGGGTAGCAGGGGCTTTGGTTCTTGGGTCAAGATACGAGGGCACTACAAGCACTGCGTTATGGCATGTTATATGTTGTCTGAATGTGATGCATATGATGGGATGAATATTATGAAGATGCGAACGTACTATAAGCATTGGGTAGCAGGGGCTTTGGTTCTTGGGTCAAGATACGAGGGCACTACAAGCACTGCGTTATGGCATGTTATATGTTGTCTGAATGTGATGCATATGATGGGATGAATATTAAGAAGATGCGAACGTACTATAAGCATTGGGTAGCAGGGGCTTTGGTTCTTGGGTCAAGATACGAGGGCACTACAAGCACTGCGTTATGGCATGTTATATGTTGTCTGAATGTGATGCATATGATGGGATGAATATTATGAAGATTCGAACGTACTATAAGCATTGGGTAGCAGGGGCTTTGGTTCTTGGGTCAAGATACGAGGGCACTACAAGCACTGCGTTATGGCATGTTATATGTTGTCTGAATGTGATGCATATGATGGGATGATTATAATGAAGATGCGAACGTACTATAAGCATTGGGTAGCAGGGGCTTTGGTTCTTGGGTCAAGATACGAGGGCACTACAAGCACTGCGTTATGGCATGTTATATGTTGTCTGAATGTGTTGCATATGATGGGATGAATATTATGAAGATTCGAACGTACTATAAGCATTGGGTAGCAGGGGCTTTGGTTCTTGGGTCAAGATACGAGGGCACTACAAGCACTGCGTTATGGCATGTTATATGTTGTCTGAATGTGATGCATATGATGGGATGAATATTATGAAGATGCGAACGTACTATAAGCATTGGGTAGCAGGGGCTTTGGTTCTTGGGTCAAGATACGAGGGCACTACAAGCACTGCGTTATGGCATGTTATATGTTGTCTGAATGTGATGCATATGATGGGATGAATATTATGAAGATGCGAACGTACTATAAGCATTGGGTAGCAGGGGCTTTGGTTCTTGGGTCAAGATACGAGGGCACTACAAGCACTGCGTTATGGCATGTTATATGTTGTCTGAATGTGATGCATATGATTTGATGAATATTATGAAGATGCGAACGTACTATAAGCATTGGGTAGCAGGGGCTTTGGTTCTTGGGTCAAGATACGAGGGCACTACAAGCACTGCGTTATGGCATGTTATATGTTGTCTGAATGTGATGCATATGATGGGATGATTATTATGAAGATGCGAACGTACTATAAGCATTGGGTAGCAGGGGCTTTGGTTCTTGGGTCAAGATACGAGGGCACTACAAGCACTGCGTTATGGCATGTTATATGTTGTCTGAATGTGATGCATATGATGGGATGAATATTATGAAGATGCGAACGTACTATAAGCATTGGGTAGCAGGGGCTTTGGTTCTTGGGGCAAGATACGAGGGCACTACAAGCACTGCGTTATGGCATGTTATATGTTGTCTGAATGTGATGCATATGATGGGATGATTATAATGAAGATGCGAACGTACTATAAGCATTGGGTAGCAGGGGCTTTGGTTCTTGGGTCAAGATACGAGGGCACTACAAGCACTGCGTTATGGCATGTTATATGTTGTCTGAATGTGATGCATATGATGGGATGAATATTATGAAGATGCGAACGTACTATAAGCATTGGGTAGCAGGGGCTTTGGTTCTTGGGTCAAGATACGAGGGCACTACAAGCACTGCGTTATGGCATGTTATATGTTGTCTGAATGTGATGCATATGATGGGATGAATATTATGAAGATGCGAGCGTAATGCAAACATTGTACTAGTGAGTGTAGATCTGAGAAGGTATATAGCTGTGTAGAGCATTGTATACCCAGAAACTGTTTGCCGAGTTATGCAAGTCAAGAAAGAATGAAGGTGTAGTGCGAGTCATTATTATATTAAAACCATATATAATATGCTGGTTAGAGCAAAGAAAAAGAAATACAAAAATGTCCAAAACCTTGTCTCCGATGCTTAGATGTAATAGAGGGGAGGGGGGAGTGAAAGAGAGAATGAATAAACTTATGCTATTCATATAATTTTAGGGACTGAAACTCGCGGAAAAATATAATCATAAAATATTAGACGAATATATTAACTACCAATTTACCTTAATATTTAAAATATAGTTATAGAAGGTTTAATTGTTTATAGTGTATGCAATAGAATATAATTTAAATACGAGAAATCATAGAGTAGGTTTTTTAACAATATTATCCTTTTTGTTTCCAAGAAATGTAGAATAGTGATCTAAATAATGATATAAATTCAGTTAAAGGTCAAACAGCTTAAGTTATGTACTTACAAATAAAAGGGGGTAAAACAAAAATAAAATTGTACAATAACAAATTCATTAATTTATAAAATCTTTAAAGTTATATTTTAAAAAATAGATGTTCAGATAATTCCTAATTTCAGAACTTTTAAGTAATTCATTTTCTAGTTACATTAAGAATAATTGAAATAGGAAGCAAATTTGTTCCAACTTTGCTTTTTATGTTTCAAAAATGATCGAAATATACTATCCCTTAGCTCTCTGAAATACATATTCTGTGGTTCGTCAGTGATTAACAAAATGTCTAATCTGTTTTAATAATTTTGTTATTTTTTAAAAAGTCCAATATAGTATTAGTGATACATTAATGGGTATTAATATAAAATGAAATTGCTTTGTTAATTTAATTATGTTTCAATAATCTTTACTTATACCATAATTTCAAAAACAAAATTTATAAGTACTTTTGTATGCGATATAAGACAAACATTGATTAAACTGATATTCACTGATATTATTTTTATTTTATAAGTTTTTATCGCTTGAGAAAACAATCCCTAAAGGTATTGATCTGTTTACATTTTATTGGTTTTATACAAAAACTGAAACTATTGGAATTTTCACACAAAACCAAAATATTCATAAAAAGACAGTCCTTTGAGAATCAACTTGCTCGCACCACCTATCGGAACTCTACTGAACTACGTCGGCTTGGGGATGAGAAATCAACCCTAGAGACTTATAAATAATTCCACCAGACATCAGCACGTGTTAGGAACAAAGAAGTCGCAGCTGTGCATCAATAATGTAACAGTTGATCATATGTTTTGCTTCCTTCCTCATAACTTACCTCAAATAAACTCATGAATCCAGAAACAAGTTTAAATATTACATTTGTCTTCCCGCCGCTAACTTTACAAAATAAATTACAGTACCTGAATTTCTAAAAGGAGATTTATTTGGCAATAAATTACAAGTTTAATTATGTTTAATCAAACGATAAATTATGTGCAAGTACGAATTTTATGTTTTAAAAAGGAATATTTTGTTAATTTATCTATATGTATTTAACACTCTTCATTATAAATATTTAATAAGAGAGGTTTAATTATGACGTGCGATCTTTTCCCCTTTTAGCAATTTTAAACAAATAATCGTAGAGATTATAACACCTTATTACAAACACGCCTTGCGTACGTACGCGTGCGCGTGTAAGTGTAGGGAATGAGAGATAGTTTATTAAGAAACTGTCAAATATCAAGCTTGAATAAAATTCCAAAGTAACAACCTCATAGCTAACCAATACCCCTATAAAATAACCCGTTATATGCAAGGCAAATAATGAACAATTACTCTACATAGAGTAGTTTATAAGTTACGGCATAAAACAAGGAACTTATGTAGTTTGAGTAATTTAATCAGAGCAACAAGTGATACTAATAATAACAAACTCCCTGAAACCTCCCTTAAATCTAGCTGCACTCATGCGACCTCCGTTCAGTGAGAATTATTTATGCAACCCGTTGCGCAAAAATATATCTATCATAGTAAGCTATTAATTTTGTATTTTTAAACCATATATTGACATATTAGATAATTTTTTTACGGAAAAGTTACGTTGAGCGAGCTTTCCTGAGACTAGTCACGCATCAACGGAACATCGAAAAACACATGGCTACAATAGTGTCTATACCAATGCCGTAACTAGAAATTTTGGTGTCCTTGGGCAAAATTGTTGCTTTTTTCAGAGTATAATAAGTTACGAATACTTTAGGCCTAATGATTTGTCCAGGTAATTATTGCAATAACCTATACTTCACCTCAATGTTAGTATGGTCGTCTATAATTGGTTGTGCTATGGGTTGTTACGACACTGGTCTTTCGAAATCGCAGCGTATATCTGATACCTTTCTTCTGATAACGTGCCAACAATCAGACGAGGGACTGAATTTCCTGAAAGTGTGGAAACAACTAACTCTTGGCTGTATAAAACTGTCATGACGACAAGGCAGGAATTTTGTAAATTTGTAGAATATATCTGTTTTAAGCTATTATACTAATGCTTTAAATTATTCCTTCAGGAAAAATTATTTCCTTTCCAATTCCCCAAGTGTATCTCTCGAATATCAGCTGATTCTCTCGTCTTGAAGTACAACTTACCAACGCAAGTAAAGAAATTCCGTTGTGTGTTGGTTTTTACAAAACGTAGATAGTATACTTGTTCACTGAACATGAACTATGGTGGCGGCTAGCAACATCAAAGAGACAAAAATGGCAGAACAATTTCCGTGTTTCGGCACTCTCCCACCACAACTGCAACTAGCTCTTTCCTAATTGTTGGCCGGAAATACAATTTGCAACTGTCACCAAAGCAATATGCCCACTTCCACTACCTGTTCTCAGACAGGATGCTGGAGCTCTGCACTGGTGACATCGCCGCTTCCGTTCATATGGACTCTGTGGTACACCAAACAGTTTTTGTTTAGTACAACAATAAGGCTTTACGATTGGGAGGCAATGGTTTGCTAATAGTACCATATTTATCTATAACTGATTTTCATTATTTTCGCTTATAATGTTTAGAATAATGAACCTAATTATTGCTAGTACTCCGATCTGTGTTTTCTCCTGCAAACCTACTGTAAGTATATTCTATGGCTTAGTATAAATCTGTTGCATTAGTATCTCCCTTTTATATAAGATCCCTAAAATTCTAACGCTGATGACATAGGCTATATTTCTAATAAATAAAGCTCAAATCATTAACACGCAAGTAGCCTATACTTACCATTGCTGTAAACTGCATTAACTATACGCCTATTTAGGGAGTAGTCTATAATTGTGTTTGGATAGGTTATAGAAATATGCTAATTATGCAATCCACAAAATTATACAACTCACGAAAGTAATACAAGTGATACGAACGTTTTATATATTACTTTAATTTCAAGATAACGAGTTTACTACCGTTGGGTTTTGCGAGTAGCCTAACACTTGTACACTTACTGTACTACTATATAAACGCTAGTAAATAAATATGCAAAAGTAATAAATTACCTCCAGATGCTAGTACAAACTACTAGGCTATAAATCCTCACTGCTTTGTCTTCTAGATGGGCGTGAATCAATCTTTATCTCGTACTGACGCTTTATAAAGACTACTTAGTAATCATTCCCTGCACGCACACGCGCGCACACTCTAACCTCCTATTTCAGGCATGGACATAGGCAACAATGACAAGATTTTTTTAAATTTAACACAGCAGATGTTACTTTCATACACTTCTACTTTTGGTTAACCAATAAGCAATTATAATCTAACCTATCTGAAATTAACTGAGCCTAATTCTAACCAGCGTCCTCGGTGATATAAGTACTTAACAAAAACATTAGAAAATCTGTAGAATTCAAATATTTCTTACTAAACCAATATAGTTACGAGGAAAACTGTCTTTTGTTGATTAAAAAGCCTCCTCTACGAAAAGGACGTAATACAGCATTATGTGTGTTAACAGAACAGCATTGTTTATTGTTAACCAATTTGTATTGTAGTTGATTTATTTTGAGAGTGGCAGTGTTGCCAACTGAGACTGCTGGCCACGAGAACTCCCTCATTACATCTGCCAATCACCTGCATAGTTGACGGCGCCGAGCTGATGCGCGATGCGCCCTTTGATCCGAGCGCAATGCCAAGCACGTAACAGACGCGACGTAGCCAAATTAGCAACCGCAGCGTTACGCTACGCAGCGGACGTATTTTGTACTATAACTAAGAACCGGAATTCTAATTCGATAAATTCAAATTATTGAGTTATAAAAGTTTAAACATAACATTTAAAACAAAAATTATTAAAACATACAAATAATTCTTTTTAATTAAAGGAAATCCGCTTTCGTTTGAGAACGTGATTAGAAAATGGAACCTATTTGTGTTGAATGTTTAAACACAGTTTTTTTGTCTTTGAACATCCTCTTCCGACACTAAAACATTTTCGAAAAATAAATACGTTTTACTGGACAAATTTGCTTGACACAAAATCTCTTTCATTACTTTAGATTCTTAACATCCAGGCTTATTCAGCTGAGCTATTCCGAGACTTCCTTATAACCGAGTACTGGAAGGTGCTATATTATTTATTCAATATTATTCTATAGTAGTCTAGTACGCTATACCTTACTCCTACACAACCTCTTCATCCAGTAAAAACAGCTTTTAGGCTTTTCGTTTAAAAATTTTTTAAACTGTGACTACTCAAAGTTCATCCTCGCCTACACTTTAGCAAAACCAGGAGCAATAGCCAAAACGATAGAGGGTTGTTCTAGAAGAGTGCGACTATTCAAAGTTCATCCTCGCCTACACTTTAGCAAAACCAGAAGCAATAGCCAAAACGATAGAGGGTTGTTCTAGAAGAGTGCGACTATTCAAAGTTCATCCTCGCCTACACTTTAGCAAAACCAGGAGCAATAGCCAAAACTATAGAGGGTTGTTCTAGAAGAGTGCGACTATTCAAAGTTCATCCTCGCCTACACTTTAGCAAAACCAGGAGCAACAGCCAAAACGATAGAGGGTTGTTCTAGAAGAGTGCGACTATTCAAAGTTCATCCTCGCCTACACTTTAGCAAAACCAGGAGCAACAGCCAAAACGATAGAGGGTTGTTCTAGAAGAGTGCGACTATTCAAAGTTCATCCTCGCCTACACTTTAGCAAAACCAGGAGCAACAGCCAAAACGATAGAGGGTTGTTCTAGAAGAGTGCGACTATTCAAAGTTCATCCTCGCCTACACTTTAGCAAAACCAGGAGCAATAGCCAAAACGATAGAGGGTTGTTCTAGAAGAGTGCGACTATTCAAAGTTCATCCTCGCCTACACTTTAGCAAAACCAGGAGCAACAGCCAAAACGATAGAGGGTTGTTATGGAAGAGTGCGACTATTCAAAGTTCATCCTCGCCTACACTTTAGCAAAACCAGGAGCAATAGCCAAAACGATAGAGGGTTGTTCTAGAAGAGTGCGACTATTCAAAGTTCATCCTCGCCTACACTTTAGCAAAACCAGGAGCAATAGCCAAAACGATAGAGGGTTGTTCTAGAAGAGTGCGACTATTCAAAGTTCATCCTCGCCTACACTTTAGCAAAATCAGGAGCAATAGCCAAAACGATAGAGGGTTGTTCTAGAAGAGTGCGACTATTCAAAGTTCATCCTCGCCTACACTTTAGCAAAACCAGGAGCAATAGCCAAAACGATAGAGGGTTGTTCTAGAAGAGTGCGACTATTCAAAGTTCATCCTCGCCTACACTTTAGCAAAACCAGGAGCAATAGATAAAACGATAGAGGGTTGTTCTAGAAGAGTGCGACTATTCAAAGTTCATCCTCGCCTACACTTTAGCAAAACCAGGAGCAATAGCCAAAACGATAGAGGGTTGTTCTAGAAGAGTGCGACTATTCAAAGTTCATCCTCGCCTACACTTTAGCAAAACCAGGAGCAATAGCCAAAACGATAGAGGGTTGTTCTAGAAGAGTGCGACTATTCAAAGTTCATCCTCGCCTACACTTTAGCAAAACCAGGAGCAATAGCCAAAACGATAGAGGGTTGTTCTAGAAGAGTGCGACTATTCAAAGTTCATCCTCGCCTACACTTTAGCAAAATCAGGAGCAATAGCCAAAACGATAGAGGGTTGTTCTAGAAGAGTGCGACTATTCAAAGTTCATCCTCGCCTACACTTTAGCAAAACCAGGAGCAATAGCCAAAACGATAGAGGGTTGTTCTAGAAGAGTGCGACTATTCAAAGTTCATCCTCGCCTACACATTAGCAAAACCAGGAGCAATAGCCAAAACGATAGAGGGTTGTTCTAGAAGAGTGCGACTATTCAAAGTTCATCCTCGCCTACACTTTAGCAAAACCAGGAGCAATAGCCAAAACGATAGAGGGTTGTTCTAGAAGAGTGCGACTATTCAAAGTTCATCCTCGCCTACACTTTAGCAAAACCAGGAGCAATAGCCAAAACGATAGAGGGTTGTTCTAGAAGAGTGCGACTATTCAAAGTTCATCCTCGCCTACACTTTAGCAAAACCAGGAGCAATAGCCAAAACGATAGAGGGTTGTTCTAGAAGAGTGCGACTATTCAAAGTTCATCCTCGCCTACACTTTAGCAAAACCAGGAGTAATAGCCAAAACGATAGAGGGTTGTTCTAGAAGAGTGCGACTATTCAAAGTTCATCCTCGCCTACACTTTAGCAAAACCAGGAGCAATAGCCAAAACGATAGAGGGTTGTTCTAGAAGAGTGCGACTATTCAAAGTTCATCCTCGCCTACACTTTAGCAAAACCAGGAGCAACAGCCAAAACGATAGAGGGTTGTTCTAGAAGAGTGCGACTATTCAAAGTTCATCCTCGCCTACACTTTAGCAAAACCAGGAGCAACAGCCAAAACGATAGAGGGTTGTTCTAGAAGAGTGCGACTATTCAAAGTTCATCCTCGCCTACACTTTAGCAAAACCAGGAGCAACAGCCAAAACGATAGAGGGTTGTTCTAGAAGAGTGCGACTATTCAAAGTTCATCCTCGCCTACACTTTAGCAAAACCAGGAGCAACAGCCAAAACGATAGAGGGTTGTTCTAGAAGAGTGCGACTATTCAAAGTTCATCCTCGCCTACACTTTAGCAAAACCAGGAGCAACAGCCAAAACGATAGAGGGTTGTTCTAGAAGAGTGCGACTATTCAAAGTTCATCCTCGCCTACACTTTAGCAAAACCAGGAGCAACAGCCAAAACGATAGAGGGTTGTTCTAGAAGAGTGCGACTATTCAAAGTTCATCCTCGCCTACACTTTAGCAAAACCAGGAGCAATAGCCAAAACGATAGAGGGTTGTTCTAGAAGAGTGCGACTATTCAAAGTTCATCCTCGCCTACACTTTAGCAAAACCAGGAGCAATAGCCAAAACGATAGAGGGTTGTTCTAGAAGAGTGCGACTATTCAAAGTTCATCCTCGCCTACACTTTAGCAAAACCAGGAGCAATAGCCAAAGCGATAGAGGGTTGTTCTAGAAGAGTGCGACTATTCAAAGTTCATCCTCGCCTACACTTTAGCAAAACCAGGAGCAATAGCCAAAACGATAGAGGGTTGTTCTAGAAGAGTGCGACTATTCAAAGTTCATCCTCGCCTACACTTTAGCAAAACCAGGAGCAATAGCCAAAACGATAGAGGGTTGTTCTAGAAGAGTGCGACTATTCAAAGTTCATCCTCGCCTACACTTTAGCAAAACCAGGAGCAATAGCCAAAACGATAGAGGGTTGTTCTAGAAGAGTGCGACTATTCAAAGTTCATCCTCGCCTACACTTTAGCAAAACCAGGAGCAATAGCCAAAACGATAGAGGGTTGTTCTAGAAGAGTGCGACTATTCAAAGTTCATCCTCGCCTACACTTTAGCAAAACCAGGAGCAATAGCCAAAACGATAGAGGGTTGTTCTAGAAGAGTGCGACTATTCAAAGTTCATCCTCGCCTACACTTTAGCAAAACCAGGAGCAATAGCCAAAACGATAGAGGGTTGTTCTAGAAGAGTGCGACTATTCAAAGTTCATCCTCGCCTACACTTTAGCAAAACCAGGAGCAATAGCCAAAGCGATAGAGGGTTGTTCTAGAAGAGTGCGACTATTCAAAGTTCATCCTCGCCTACACTTTAGCAAAACCAGGAGCAATAGCCAAAACGATAGAGGGTTGTTCTAGAAGAGTGCGACTATTCAAAGTTCATCCTCGCCTACACTTTAGCAAAACCAGGAGCAATAGCCAAAACGATAGAGGGTTGTTCTAGAAGAGTGCGACTATTCAAAGTTCATCCTCGCCTACACTTTAGCAAAACCAGGAGCAATAGCCAAAACGATAGAGGGTTGTTCTAGAAGAGTGCGACTATTCAAAGTTCATCCTCGCCTACACTTTAGCAAAACCAGGAGCAATAGCCAAAACGATAGAGGGTTGTTCTAGAAGAGTGCGACTATTCAAAGTTCATCCTCGCCTACACTTTAGCAAAACCAGGAGCAATAGCCAAAACGATAGAGGGTTGTTCTAGAAGAGTGCGACTATTCAAAGTTCATCCTCGCCTACACTTTAGCAAAACCAGGAGCAATAGCCAAAACGATAGAGGGTTGTTCTAGAAGAGTGCGACTATTCAAAGTTCATCCTCGCCTACACTTTAGCAAAACCAGGAGCAATAGCCAAAACGATAGAGGGTTGTTCTAGAAGAGTGCGACTATTCAAAGTTCATCCTCGCCTACACTTTAGCAAAACCAGGAGCAATAGCCAAAACGATAGAGGGTTGTTCTAGAAGAGTGCGACTATTCAAAGTTCATCCTCGCCTACACTTTAGCAAAACCAGGAGCAATAGCCAAAACGATAGAGGGTTGTTCTAGAAGAGTGCGACTATTCAAAGTTCATCCTCGCCTACACTTTAGCAAAACCAGGAGCAATAGCCAAAACGATAGAGGGTTGTTCTAGAAGAGTGCGACTATTCAAAGTTCATCCTCGCCTACACTTTAGCAAAACCAGGAGCAATAGCCAAAACGATAGAGGGTTGTTCTAGAAGAGTGCGACTATTCAAAGTTCATCCTCGCCTACACTTTAGCAAAACCAGGAGCAATAGCCAAAGCGATAGAGGGTTGTTCTAGAAGAGTGCGACTATTCAAAGTTCATCCTCGCCTACACTTTAGCAAAACCAGGAGCAATAGCCAAAACGATAGAGGGTTGTTCTAGAAGAGTGCGACTATTCAAAGTTCATCCTCGCCTACACTTTAGCAAAACCAGGAGCAATAGCCAAAACGATAGAGGGTTGTTCTAGAAGAGTGCGACTATTCAAAGTTCATCCTCGCCTACACTTTAGCAAAACCAGGAGCAATAGCCAAAACGATAGGGGGTTGTTCTAGAAGAGTGCGACTATTCAAAGTTCATCCTCGCCTACACTTTAGCAAAACCAGGAGCAATAGCCAAAACGATAGAGGGTTGTTCTAGAAGAGTGCGACTATTCAAAGTTCATCCTCGCCTACACTTTAGCAAAACCAGGAGCAATAGCCAAAACGATAGAGGGTTGTTCTAGAAGAGTGCGACTATTCAAAGTTCATCCTCGCCTACACTTTAGCAAAACCAGGAGCAATAGCCAAAACGATAGAGGGTTGTTCTAGAAGAAGCAGACAATTCCAGAACGCCCTCCCCAGTAGTGTTGTCACTTTTCATAGTACAAGTAGGTCTACTTGTGAATCAGCTTAGTGACGTCATAGGAGTGACATTTGTCGCTAAGCTCTGAATTGAATGAACGTACCCAAGAAGAGTGTTAATATTGCATGGGTCGTTGTCCAGTACTTCTACGTACATTTGCAAATCGTGCCTTTCCGCAGAGGCGTTTCTCATATTCCTTATCTCAATATAAATATACCTCACACAAGGAGGATAACCTTTCAAGGATATTATTTGCTAGTAATTTATTTAGTCTACTGTTGATACCTAATAATAAGGCCCTTCATGTATCTGGAGTACACGAAATCTATATAGGCTACGCTATATTCCTTTTTACCGAAGTTTGCTACAAAATGTGAAGTTCAAAAGAAAGAAGGTTTTAAAAACTTATGATAGTAAGAAATAAACTTTTGAAATCATCAAGTTTGTTTCGTACCTATTGAACCCCATATATATATATATATATATATATATATATATATATATATATATTAAATATATTAAATATGGTGATATGTTTTCTTGTAATATAGTTAATAAATTAAAAATATTTCAAAAACAAGAATACTTTTAATGAATATATTTATTCAAAGCTTTTCGCCGATAAAATAGTACCAGCATCTTCAGGAAAATAATAATCTAATAAAATTATCTAATAATTATCTTCAGGAAAAATATAAGCTTCCCGGATATAATATGAGGTTCCCGGATATATTATAAAGTTCTCGAATAAAATAAAAGATTCCCGGATATAATATAAAATTCTCGAATAAAATAAAAGGTTCCCGGATATATTGTAAGGTTCCCGGATATAATATAAGGTTCCCGGATATAATATAAGGTTCCCGGATATAATATAAAGTTCTCGAATAAAATAAAAGATTCCCGGATATAATATAAAATTCTCGAATAAAATAAAAGATTCCCGGATATAATATAAAGTTCTCGAATAAAATAAAAGGTTCCCGGATATATTGTAAGGTTCCCGGATATAATATGAGGTTCCCGGATATAATATGAGGTTCCCGGATATAATATAAAGTTCTCGAATAAAATAAAAGATTCCCGGATATAATATAAAATTCTCGAATAAAATAAAAGGTTCCCGGATATATTGTAAGGTTCCCGGATATAATATAAGGTTCCCGGATATAATATAAGGTTCCCGGATATAATATAAAGTTCTCGAATAAAATAAAAGATTCCCGGATATAATATAAAGTTCTCGAATAAAATAAAAGGTTCCCGGATATATTGTAAGGTTCCCGGATATAATATAAGCTTCCCGGATATAATATGAGGTTCCCGGATATAATATAAAGTTCTCGAATAAAATAAAAGATTCCCGGATATAATATAAAATTCTCGAATAAAATAAAAGGTTCCCGGATATATTGTAAGGTTCCCGGATATAATATAAGGTTCCCGGATATAATATAAGGTTCCCGGATATAATATAAAGTTCTCGAATAAAATAAAAGATTCCCGGATATAATATAAAGTTCTCGAATAAAATAAAAGATTCCCGGATATAATATAAAGTTCTCGAATAAAATAAAAGGTTCCCGGATATATTGTAAGGTTCCCGGATATAATATAAGGTTCCCGGTTATAATATAAAGTTCTCGAATAATATAAAAGGTTCCCGGATATAATATAAGGATCCCGGATATAATATAAGGTTCCCGGATATATTATAAGGTTCCCGGATATATTGTAAGGTTCCCGGATATAATATAAAGTTCCCGGATATAATATAAAGTTCTCGAATAAAATAAAAGGTTCCCGGATATATTGTAAGGTTCCCGGATATAATATAAGGTTCCCGGATATAATATAAAGTTCCGGGATATAATATAAAGTTCCCGGATATAATATAAAGTTCTCGAATAAAATAAAAGGTTCCCGAATATAATATAAGGTTCCAGGATATAATTTAGGGTTCCCGGATATAATATAAAGTTCTCGAATAAAATAAAAGGTTCCCGGATATAATATAAGGTTCCCGGATATAATATAAAGTTCTCGAATAAAATAAAAGGTTCCCGGATATAATATGAAGTTCTCGAATAAAATAAAAAGTTCCCGGATATAATATGAAGTTCTCGAATAAAATAAAAAGTTCCCGGATATAATATAAGGTTCCCGGATATAATATAAAGTTCTCGAATAAAATATAAGGTTCCCGGATATAATATAAAGTTCTCGAATAAAATAAAAGGTTCCCGGATATAATATAAGGTTCCCGGATATAATATAAAGTTCTCGAATAAAATAAAAGGTTCCCGGATATAATATAAGGTTCCCGGATATAATATAAAGTTCTCGAATAAAAAAAAAGGTTCCCGGATATAATATGAAGTTCTCGAATAAAATAAAAAGTTCCCGGATATAATATAAGGTTCCCGGATATAATATAAAGTTCTCGAATAAAATAAAAGGTTCCCGGATATAATATAAGGTTCCCGGATATAATATAAAGTTCTCGAATAAAATAAAAGGTTCCCGGATATAATATGAAGTTCTCGAATAAAATAAAAAGTTCCCGGATATAATATAAGGTTCCCGGATATATTGTAAGGTTCCCGGATATAATATAAAGTTCTCGAATAAAATAAAAAGTTCCCGGATATAATATAAGGTTCCCGGATATAATATAAGGTTCCCGGATATATTGTAAGGTTCCCGGATATAATATGAAGTTCTCGAATAAAATAAAAAGTTCCCGGATATAATATAAGGTTCCCGGATATAATATAAAGTTCTCGAATCAAATAAAAAGTTCCCGGATATAATATAAGGTTCCCGGATATAATATAAAGTTCTCGAATAAAATAAAAGGTTCCCGGATATATTATAAGGTTCCCGGATATAATATAAAGTTCTCGAATAAAATAAAAGGTTCCCGGATATAATATAAGGTTCCCGGATATATTATAAGGTTCCTGGATATATTGTAAGGTTCCCGGATATAATATAAGGTTCCCGGATATATTGTAAGGTTCCCGGATATAATATAAGGTTCCTGGATATAATATAAAGTTCTCGAATAAAATAAAAAGTTCCCGGATATAATATAAGGTTCCCGGATATATTGTAAGGTTCCCGGATATAATATAAAGTTCTCGAATAAAATAAAAGGTTCCCGGATATAATATAAGGTTCCCGGATATATTATAAGGTTCCTGGATATATTATAAGGTTCCCGGATATAATATAAGGTTCCCGGATATATTGTAAGGTTCCCGGATATATTATAAGGTTCGCGGATATAATATAAAGTTATCGAATAAAATTAAAGGTTCCCGGATATATTGTAAGGTTCCCGGATATAATATAAGGTTCCCGGATATAATATAAAGTTCTCGAATAAAATAAAAGGTTCCCGGATATAATATGAAGTTCTCGAATAAAATAAAAAGTTCCCGGATATAATATAAGGTTCCCGGATATATTGTAAGGTTCCCGGATATAATATAAAGTTCTCGAATAAAATAAAAAGTTCCCTGATATAATATAAGGTTCCCGGATATAATATAAGGTTCCCGGATATATTGTAAGTTTCCCGGATATAATATGAAGTTCTCGAATAAAATAAAAAGTTCCCGGATATAATATAAGGTTCCCGGATATAATATAAAGTTCTCGAATCAAATAAAAAGTTCCCGGATATAATATAAGGTTCCCGGATATAATATAAAGTTCTCGAATAAAATAAAAGGTTCCCGGATATAATATAAGGTTCCCGGATATAATATAAAGTTCTCGAATAAAATAAAAGGTTCCCGGATATAATATGAAGTTCTCGAATAAAATAAAAAGTTCCCGGATATAATATAAGGTTCCCGGATATATTGTAAGGTTCCCGGATATAATATAAAGTTCTCGAATAAAATAAAAGGTTCCCGGATATATTATAAGGTTCCCGGATATAATATAAAGTTCTCGAATAAAATAAAAAGTTCCCGGATATAATATAAGGTTCCCGGATATATTATAAGGTTCCTGGATATATTGTAAGGTTCCCGGATATAATATAAGGTTCCCGGATATATTGTAAGGTTCCCGGATATAATATAAGGTTCCTGGATATAATATAAAGTTCTCGAATAAAATAAAAAGTTCCCGGATATAATATAAGGTTCCCGGATATATTGTAAGGTTCCCGGATATAATATAAAGTTCTCGAATAAAATAAAAGGTTCCCGGATATAATATAAGGTTCCCGGATATATTATAAAGTTCCTGGATATATTGTAAGGTTCCCGGATATAATATAAGGTTCCCGGATATATTGTAAGGTTCCCGGATATATTATAAGGTTCGCGGATATAATATAAAGTTATCGAATAAAATAAAAGGTTCCCGGATATATTGTAAGGTTCCCGGATATAATATAAGGTTCCTGGATATAATATAAAGTTCTCGAATCAAATAAAAAGTTCCCGGATATAATATAAGGTTCCCGGATATAATATAAAGTTCTCGAATCAAATAAAAAGTTCCCGGATATAATATAAAGTTCTCGAATCAAATAAAAAGTTCCCAGATATAATATAAGGTTCTCGAATCAAATAAAAAGTTCCCGGATATAATATAAGGTTCCCGGATATAATATAAAGTTCTCGAATAAAATAAAAAGTTCCCGGATATATTGTAAGGTTCCCGGATATAATATAAGGTTCCCGGATATAATATAAAGTTCTCGAATCAAATAAAAAGTTCCCGGATATAATATAAGGTTCCCGGATATAATATAAAGTTCTCGAATAAAATAAAAAGTTCCCGGATATATTGTAAGGTTCCCGGATATAATATAAGGTTCCCGGATATAATATAAAGTTCTCGAATCAAATAAAAAGTTCCCGGATATAATATAAGGTTCGCGGATATAATATAAAGTTCTCGAATAAAATAAAAAGTTCCCGGATATATTGTAAGGTTCCCGGATATAATATAAGGTTCCCGGATATAATATAAAGTTCTCGAATCAAATAAAAAGTTCCCGGATATAATATAAGGTTCCCGGATATAATATAAAGTTCTCGAATAAAATAAAAAGTTCCCGGATATATTGTAAGGTTCCCGGATATAATATAAGGTTCCCGGATATAATATAAAGTTCTCGAATCAAATAAAAAGTTCCCGGATATAATATAAGGTTCCCGGATATAAAGTTCTCGAATCAAATAAAAAGTTCCCGGATATAATATAAAGTTCTCGAATCAAATAAAAAGTTCCCGGATATAATATAAGGTTCTCGAATCAAATAAAAAGTTCCCGGATATAATATAAGGTTCCCGGATATAATATAAAGTTCTCGAATCAAATAAAAAGTTCCCGGATATAATATAAAGTTCTCGAATCAAATAAAAAGTTCCCGGATATAATATAAAGTTCTCGAATCAAATAAAAAGTTCCCGGATATAATATAAGGTTCCCGGATATAATATAAAGTTCTCGAATAAAATAAAAGGTTCCCGGATATAATATAAGGTTCCCGGATATAATATAAAGTTCTCGAATAAAATAAAAGGTTCCCGGATATAATATGAAGTTCTCGAATAAAATAAAAAGTTCCCGGATATAATATAAGGTTCCCGGATATATTGTAAGGTTCCCGGATATAATATAAAGTTCTCGAATAAAATAAAAGGTTCCCGGATATATTATAAGGTTCCCGGATATAATATAAAGTTCTCGAATAAAATAAAAGGTTCCCGGATATAATATAAGGTTCCCGGATATATTATAAGGTTCCTGGATATATTGTAAGGTTCCCGGATATAATATAAGGTTCCCGGATATATTGTAAGGTTCCCGGATATAATATAAGGTTCCTGGATATAATATAAAGTTCTCGAATAAAATAAAAAGTTCCCGGATATAATATAAGGTTCCCGGATATATTGTAAGGTTCCCGGATATAATATAAAGTTCTCGAATAAAATAAAAGTTTCCCGGATATAATATAAGGTTCCCGGATATATTATAAGGTTCCTGGATATATTGTAAGGTTCCCGGATATAATATAAGGTTCCCGGATATATTGTAAGGTTCCCGGATATATTATAAGGTTCGCGGATATAATATAAAGTTATCGAATAAAATAAAAGGTTCCCGGATATATTGTAAGGTTCCCGGATATAATATAAGGTTCCTGGATATAATATAAAGTTCTCGAATTAAATAAAAGGTTCCCGGATATATTGTAAGGTTCCCGGATATAATATAAGGTTCCCGGATATAATATAAAGTTCTCGAATAAAATAAAAGGTTCCCGGATATATTGTAAGGTTCCCGGATATAATATAAGGTTCCTGGATATAATATAAGGTTCCTGGATATAATATAAGGTTCCCGGACATAATATAAGGTTCCCGGATATATTATAAGGTTCCTGGATATATTGTAAGGTTCCCGGATATAATATAAGGTTCCCGGATATATTATAAGGTTCCTGGATATATTGTAAGGTTCCCGGATATAATATAAGGTTCCCGGATATAATATAAGGTTCCCGGACATAATATAAGGTTCCCGGATATATTATAAGGTTCCTGGATATATTGTAAGGTTCCCGGATATAATATAAGGTTCCCGGATATATTATAAGGTTCCTGGATATATTGTAAGGTTCCCGGATATAATATAAGGTTCCCGGATATAATATAAGGTTCCCGAATATATTATAAGGTTCCTGGATATATTATAAGGTTCCTGGATATATTGTAAGGTTCCCGGATAAAATATAAGGTTCCCGGACATAATATAAGGTTCCCGGATATATTATAAGGTTCCTGGATATATTGTAAGGTTCCCGGATATAATATAAGGTTCCCGGATATATTATAAGGTTCCCGGATATAATATAAGGTTCCCGGATATATTGTAAGGTTCCCGGACATAATATAAGGTTCCCGGATATATTATAAGGTTCCTGGATATATTGTAAGGTTCCCGGATATAATATAAGGTTCCTGGATATAATATAAGGTTCCTGGATATAATATAAAGTTCTCGAATTAAATAAAAGGTTCCCGGATATATTATAAGGTTCCTGGATATAATATAAGGTTCCTGGATATAATATAAAGTTCTCGAATTAAATAAAAGGTTCCCGGATATAATATAAGGTTCCCGGATATAATATAAGGTTCCTGGATATAATATAAGGTTCCTGGATATAATATAAAGTTCTCGAATAAAATAAAAGGTTCCCGGATATAATATAAGGTTCCCGGATATAATATAAAGTTCTCGAATAAAATAAAAGGTTCCCGGATATATTGTAAGGTTCCCGGATATAATATAAGGTTCCTGGATATAATATAAGGTTCCCGGATATAATATAAAGTTCTCGAATAAAATAAAAGGTTCCCGGATATATTGTAAGGTCCCGGATATAATATAAGGTTCCTGGATATAATATAAGGTTCCTGGATATAATATAAAGTTCTCGAATTAAATAAAAGGTTCCCGGATATAATATAAGGTTCCCGGATATAATATAAGGTTCCCGGACATAATAGTTTATACAATACAGTCCTAGGTGACGTAACTAGAATTTTGTAACTAACATAACCATGTATTGCTTTTCTCGCTTCATCACCATGCTGATTTATTTAACATTCTAGAGTTTAAAAAATCTCGAGCTTTTTAACTTTTGAACGCAGCCCAAAACAATACTCTGTGATCTGCCGCTTAATATATCAGCTGTTACTAATTCCGACCAATTTCCCGCGCAATTTGTTAGCGTTAGACGTGCTAACAACTCCTAGGTGAGACAACGTCCGTTGGAGAACGGCCAATCCGTGACTCGACTATTTTTAAATGTCAACATTATACAAACTATTTTCGTTTGGTGAAATCAAGCAGAGAATAATTTCAGTAGGTGAGAGACGTTGCATTAGTGTTTGTCAGAAAGTAAAACCCTCTTGTAGCAAACCTTGGAAAGTTAGTGCTCATGCGCAGAATAAACCAGGAATAACTCGACATGCAGCTGTTACCTTCACAAAACAAAAAAAGTTTTAGTCCTCAGATATGTTGCTTAATATAAACACTAACATTCAACCGTTTTATTAACAAACAATATTGCTGGCTTTAATACATAGGTTTTATGAAGTATTCAGTTCACAGAATAACGATGATTCTTGTAATGAAATATAGACTATATTTCTATAGTTATTGGTAATTTTGTAATGAAGTGAAAGCTAAAATAAAGACTGAAACGTTAGTTATCTAATAATGCCTTCAATGATTAAGAAGAAACCCCAATCTGTATATGTCCCACCATGCAGCTTCATTTTACAACAGTAGTAACACATGGTTTGTCATTCATAGAACTAAACCTTTGTAGTTGTTAAATATATCAGAATTATTGACCCTAATACACACCTAAATATTCTCTAGAATTAACAGCTGTGGGGAGAACTGTGGCGTTTGTTACCTCTTTACTGACGTCATACAGCTGTGGGGAGAACTGTGGCGTTTGTTACCTCTTTACTGACGTCATACAGCTGTGGGGAGAACTGTGGCGTTTGTTACCTCTTTACTGACGTCATACAGCTGTGGGAAGAACTGTGGCGTTTGTTACCTCTTTACTGACGTCATACAGCTGTGGGGAGAACTGTGGCGTTTGTTACCTCTTTACTGACGTCATACAGCTGTGGGGAGAACTGTGGCGTTTGTTACCTCTTTACTGACTTCATACAGCTGTGGGGAGAACTGTGGCGTTTGTTACCTCTTTACTGACGTCATACAGCTGTGGGGAGAACTGTGGCGTTTGTTACCTCTTTACTGACGTCATACAGCTGTAGGGAGAACTGTGGCGTTTGTTACCTCTTTACTGACGTCATACAGCTGTGGGGAGAACTGTGGCGTTTGTTACCTCTTTACTGACGTCATACAGCTGTGGGGAGAACTGTGGCGTTTGTTACCTCTTTACTGACGTCATGAGAAGACTCGTTTGGTCGTTAACATTGTCTATGAATATTTATAAGATTATGGAGACAAAAACTATTGTCACGTTAGTCGTCAGATGTGAAAAATGATCACGATTAAAAAAAATATTAATTATAATATGAAAACTATTTAAGTATCACGTGATGTTAATTAGTTACAATAGCAGAACGTATTGTTGCACGACTGTCCTCTCATCGTCACAGTGATTTCGGCTGACGGTGATTATATTGTTACAGGAACCATACACATATATGAATTAAAACATAATCTGTAGTTCATTAGACATTGCCACATTGCTTTTCACCACGCTTTATAGTTTTCGGCTCTAAGGCAAGCAATACTAAGGGCAGGTTTTAAAATATATAATTAGGTTTCCACAAATTCTTTGAGGAGAAACAAATCTGTTATTAAAATTTAAAAAGTAAGAAATTTCTCTTTGCAGATATTTCATTATTTTAATACTTTGTAAAATCATTACATTTTCTCAAATTATATTATCAACGTCTTTAATCTGAAAAATAGAAAATTGCATTTATAATTTGTTTATAATCGAAAGAAAAACATAATTCTTTGATTAACGAAATAAAGAATCCGAATATGTTCATTTTCGTTTATATTTCCATAATTTTTAAGTATGGTGGCATTTTTATGTCAATCCAAATAACAAAAGCGAAGTCAACAAATGCCTATTTGATATTCATGACGACTTCCGAACATTGAATAAACGTTTGTCAATAATGTAATCTTGTTTTAGAAGTGTAAACCTATCTCGAACAACTTCCTTATAACTCCGACAGATAGCAGAAGCAGAAGTGATGTTCATGTATCAACTTCATGTAAGTTTTTGTCCTAAATTAATATAAATTTCTTATCTTCCACAGTTTTGTAGACTGTTATTCATGTTCAAATTTAATCCACTTAGAGGGCGCTAGATAGCCTTTTAAAAGCTAAATATTTAAAGAAAATATCCCAACCTATAAAATACAGTGCGTATTGGTCCAAAAGATATTTATAAGCAAAGCACTAACATGCGTAGAGATGATTATGCTTTATTTTTTATATGCTTGAGTAGCTTTTTAATACATTTAATTTTCACCTGATCAACTTCATATCACTCTTTGTGTCGGAACGGTTGGTTTAGAGTGTAATGCAACAAGAGCCTAAGCATAGTAGGGTAGGGATTTGACATTTCGGAAGCTATTCTACCCACAGGCAATTTGAAAATGAAATGCATATTAAATGAAACGCCACTAAATTGACAAATTAGATGAGTAAATTTCTTATTAATCTAAATATGTTTCAAATTTAAAGAGCATACAATATAAATTTAATTTATGTGGAAGTATAGTGGGAATTTTAAATTTTCATTCTAAGAAACTACAATCTACAACGACATAGACCCCTACTGAATTTACAAAAAGTTTCACATTTCCTAAACTGGTTTATTCAAGACTATAGATGCTTTATTTAGCAGCTTTTCGGATGTTATATTCTCCAGATATTTTGCTAATGACAAACTACGTCACACAAATTTAAACCGTTTATGAACATTGTGCATGGATATTTAGTAACAGCTCTTGCTTTAAGGTCGCCTAGTTTTATAGGAAACCGTATTGGAATTATAATATTTTTATTTTTATTTTCATACAGAAGTTTAAAATTAATGTGTAACTAATATTTATATCAATATGGATTAATTTAAACACAAGCGTAAAGTTCATTCTTAATTAAATGTATTCCTTTAAACATTGATCAAAACAGTTTTACTTTACCTCTGATACACCACGATTGGCCTACAACAAAACACTTCTTACCTTGATACACCACGATAGGCCTACAACAAAACACTTCTTACCTTTGATACACCACGATAGGCCAACAACAAAACACTTCTTACCTTTGATACACCACGATAGGCCAACAACAAAACACTTCTTACCTTTGATACACCACAATAGGCCAACAACAAAACACTTCTTACCTTTGATACAACACGATAGGCCTACAACAAACCACTTCTTACCTTTGTTACACCACGATAGGCCAACAACAAAACACTTCTTACCTTTCATACACCACGATATGCCAACAACAAAACACTTCTTACCTTTGATACAACACGATAGGCCTACATCAAAACACTTCTTACCTTTGATACACCACGATATGCCAACAACAAAACCCTTCTTACCTTTGATACACCACGATATGCCAACAACAAAACACTTCTTACCTTTGATACACCACGATAGGCCAACAACAAAACACTTCTTACCTTTGATACACCACGATATGCCAACAACAAAACACTTCTTACCTTTGATACACCACGATAGGCCAACAACAAAACATTTCTTATCTTTGATACACCACGATACTCCTACAACAAAACACTTCTTACCTTTGATACACCACGATAGGCCTACAACAAAACACTTCTTACCTTTGATACAACACGATAGGCCAACAACAAAACACTTCTTACCTTTGATAAACCACGATAGGCCTACATCAAAACACTTCTTACCTTTGATACACCACGATATGCCAACAACAAAACCCTTCTTACATTTGATACACCACGATATGCCAACAACAAAACACTTCTTACCTTTGATACAACACGATAGGCCAACAACAAAACCCTTCTTACCTTTGATACACCACGATAGGCCTACAACAAAATACTTCTTACCTTTATACACCACGATAGGCCAACAACAAAACATTTCTTACCTTTGATACACCACGATACTCCTACAACAAAACACTTCTTACCTTTGATACACCACGATAGGCCTACAACAAAACACTTCTTACCTTTGATACAACACGATAGGCCTACATCAAAACACTTCAAATATATCACAATATTAACACAATGGAAGCAGATTGTCTACATGTTTTCATCGCAAATTTGAACGAGGAAAACGAGGCAAAAGGAGATTGATAGCTGAAATAAAAAACCGAAACCATTTTCGATAATATTGAGGAAGAGCAAGTTTTGTTTTGGTTATTATAAACTGTAATTAACTACTATTGACCCCAGCTTTAAAGCTGATAAATAGATAAATGGTAAAGTAAATGTCAAATCGATATATCGAGAAATAATGAAGGTTGTATTTCCTTTTTGTTATAATCCCCCAACTGATTTCGAACTTCAATCGAGACGTATCAGCCATTAACCGCGCTAATATATGTCTAGGAACGGGGACTCCCCATACATTTCGATTTGTGGGTTCATTATCATCGCATAGTATTTTAAAATAAAAATACAAAAGTTTAATGCAATAATTGCTAAAATCGTTATTTTAAGCGAGTTAAATTAGTATCAACAAAACCGTCTCGCCTAAGCAAATAGCGACAGTGATGCAGACAGGAGTCTATGTTAACAAACTCATTAACAGAGAAACAAGATGGCTGCTAATTAAGGAAAGCAGTTAGTTTCGGACATCTAGGCTCTGAACGATCATTTTTATTTCCTTTCTCGGAAATCTCCCGTCTAGGGTTATATTAAGTAGGAGAATGCGCGGTCACGTGACCCGAAATGAGGGCAGGGTTTAGTCGAGTTAAATTTGGCTTGACAATTTCACGGTCGGTTTTATGCACACATACCAGTTTTATCTTGAAATCTGATTACCTCAAAACGTCCTCTGTGGTAGCAATAAATGCAGCTCACTGTCATAAGGCATTTATTAATCTCAGAATTATATTTATGCACCATCATACGCTGTTCATGCCCACAATATAATTTGATACAAAAGTTATACAATTTTGCTCACTAATTAGAAAGAACGACGTAACATTAGCTTAGGCAAACAAACAATGCAGACTACTAATAGAGAAAGGATACATTAAATAGATTAAAGGATATTGCTAACAAAACTAATTGCGATTAGTAAATGGTTATATCACGGGGTCCATATTTAATATATTTTGTCAAATGTAATAAAATAAACTATTCTATTTACATCAAATTATTTATTAAAGTAATGTTCTCAACAATATATTTGTTTAAAAAGTAGCTAGTCCAATAGCTTATGGCTAATAACTAGTTCATGGAAATATAGTTTATAGCAAGTTATAGGTTATACCTAGGGTAAGAGGTTAGCTAAACTATTTTGTAGTTTATGAAGTATACTTTACGAGATCATTCATGGTTTACTAGAAAGCCAATAGTTTATAGGTAGGTCGTAGTTTATAGCAAGTTATTAGGTTATACCTAGGGCAAGAGGTTAGCTAAACTATTTTGTAGTTTATGAAGTATACGTTACGAGATCATTCATGGTTTACTAGAAAGCCAATAGTTTATAGGTAGGTCATAGTTTATAGCAAGTTATTAGGTTATACGTAGGGTAAGAGGTTAGCTAAACTATTTTGTAGTTTATGAAGTATACGTTACGAGATCATTCATGGTTTACTAGAAAGCCAATAGTTTATAGGTAGGTCGTAGTTTATAGCAAGTTATTAGGTTATACGTAGGGTAAGAGGTTAGCTAAACTATTTTGTAGTTTATGAAGTATACGTTACGAGATCATTCATGGTTTACTAAAAAGCCAATAGTTTATAGGTAGGTCGTAGTTTATAGCAAGTTTTTAGGTTATACGTAGGGTAAGAGGTTAGCTAAACTATTTTGTAGTTTATGAAGTATACGTTACGAGATCATTCATGGTTTACTAGAAAGCCAATAGTTTATAGGTAGGTCGTAGTTTATAGCAAGTTATTAGGTTATACCTAGGGTAAGAGGTTAGCTAAACTATTTTGTAGTTTATGAAGTATACGTTACGAGATCATTCATGGTGTACTAGAAAGCCAATAGTTTATAGGTAGGTCGTAGTTTATAGCAAGTTATTAGGTTATACCTAGGGTAAGAGGTTAGCTAAACTATTTTGTAGTTTATGAAGTATACGTTACGAGATCATTCATGGTGTACTAGAAAGCCAATAGTTTATAGGTAGGTCGTAGTTTATAGCAAGTTATTAGGTTATACCTATGGTAAGAGGTTAGCTAAACTATTTTGTAGTTTATGAAGTATACGTTACGAGATCATTCATGGTGTACTAGAAAGCCAATAGTTTATAGGTAGGTCGTAGTTTATAGCAAGTTATTAGGTTATACCTATGGTAAGAGGTTAGCTAAACTATTTTGTAGTTTATGAAGTATACGTTACGAGATCATTCATGGTGTACTAGAAAGCCAATAGTTTATAGGTAGGTCGTAGTTTATAGCAAGTTATTAGGTTATACCTAGGGTAAGAGGTTAGCTAAACTATTTTGTAGTTTATGAAGTATGCGTTACGAGATCATTCATGTTTTACTAGAAAGCCAATAGTTTATAGGTAGGTCGTAGTTTATAGCAAGTTATTAGGTTATACCTAGGGTAAGAGGTTAGCTAAACTATTTTGTAGTTTATGAAGTATACGTTACGAGATCATTCATGGTTTACTAGAAAGCCAATAGTTTATAGGTACGTCGTAGTTTATAGCAAGTTATTAGGTTATACCTAGAGTAAGAGTTTAGCTAAACTATTTTGTAGTTTATGAAGTATACGTTAGGAGATCATTCATGGTTTACTAGAAAGCCAATAGTTTATAGGTAGGTCGTAGTTTATAGCAAGTTATTAGGTTATACCTAGGGTTAGAGGTTAGCTAAACTATTTTGTAGTTTATGAAGTATACGTTACGAGATCATTCATGGTTTACTAGAAAGCCAATAGTTTATAGGTAGGTCGTAGTTTATAGCAAGTTATTAGGTTATACCTAGGGCAAGAGGTTAGCTAAACTATTTTGTAGTTTATGAAGTATACGTTACGAGATCATTCATGGTTTACTAGAAAGCCAATAGTTTATAGGTAGGTCGTAGTTTATAGCAAGTTATTAGGTTATACCTAGGGCAAGAGGTTAGCTAAACTATTTTGTAGTTTATGAAGTATACGTTACGAGATCATTCATGGTTTACTAGAAAGCCAATAGTTTATAGGTAGGTCGTAGTTTATAGCAAGTTATTAGGTTATACCTAGGGTAAGAGGTTAGCTAAACCATTTTGTAGTTTATGAAGTATACGTTAGGAGATCATTCATGGTTTACTAGAAAGCCAATAGTTTATAGGTAGGTCGTAGTTTATAGCAAGTTATTAGGTTATACCTAGGGTAAGAGGTTAGCTAAACTATTTTGTAGTTTATGAAGTATACGTTACAAGATCATTCATGGTTTACTAGAAAGCCAATAGTTTATAGGTAGGTCGTAGTTTATAGCAAGTTATTAGGTTATACCTAGGGTAAGAGGTTAGCTAAACTATTTTGTAGTTTATGAAGTATACGTTACGAGATCATTCATGGTTTACTAGAAAGCCAATAGTTTATAGGTAGGTCGTAGTTTATAGCAAGTTATTAGATTATACCTAGGGTGTAAGAGGTTAGCTAAACTATTTTGTAGTTTATGAAGTATACGTTACGAGATCATTCATGGTTTACTAGAAAGCCAATAGTTTATAGGTAGGTCGTAGTTTATAGCAAGTTATTAGGTTATACCTAGGGTAAGAGGTTAGCTAAACTATTTTGTAGTTTATGAAGTATACGTTACGAGATCATTCATGGTTTACTAGAAAGCCAATAGTTTATAGGTACGTCGTAGTTTATAGCAAGTTATTAGGTTATACCTAGAGTAAGAGTTTAGCTAAACTATTTTGTAGTTTATGAAGTATACGTTAGGAGATCATTCATGGTTTACTAGAAAGCCAATAGTTTATAGGTAGGTCGTAGTTTATAGCAAGTTATTAGGTTATACCTAGGGTTAGAGGTTAGCTAAACTATTTTGTAGTTTATGAAGTATACGTTACGAGATCATTCATGGTTTACTAGAAAGCCAATAGTTTATAGGTAGGTCGTAGTTTATAGCAAGTTATTAGGTTATACCTAGGGCAAGAGGTTAGCTAAACTATTTTGTAGTTTATGAAGTATACGTTACGAGATCATTCATGGTTTACTAGAAAGCCAATAGTTTATAGGTAGGTCGTAGTTTATAGCAAGTTATTAGATTATACCTAGGGTGTAAGAGGTTAGCTAAACTATTTTGTAGTTTATGAAGTATACGTTACGAGATCATTCATGGTTTACTAGAAAGCCAATAGTTTATAGGTAGGTCGTAGTTTATAGCAAGTTATTAGGTTATACCTAGGGTAAGAGGTTAGCTAAACTATTTTGTAGTTTATGAAGTATACGTTACGAGATCATTCATGGTTTACTAGAAAGCCAATAGTTTATAGGTAGGTCGTAGTTTATAGCAAGTTATTAGGTTATACCTAGAGTAAGAGTTTAGCTAAACTATTTTGTAGTTTATGAAGTATACGTTAGGAGATCATTCATGGTTTACTAGAAAGCCAATAGTTTATAGGTAGGTCGTAGTTTATAGCAAGTTATTAGGTTATACCTAGGGTTAGAGGTTAGCTAAACTATTTTGTAGTTTATGAAGTATACGTTACGAGATCATTCATGGTTTACTAGAAAGCCAATAGTTTATAGGTAGGTCGTAGTTTATAGCAAGTTATTAGGTTATACCTAGGGTAAGAGGTTAGCTAAACTATTTTGTAGTTTATGAAGTATACGTTACGAGATCATTCATGGTTTACTAGAAAGCCAATAGTTTATAGGTAGGTCGTAGTTTATAGCAAGTTATTAGGTTATACCTAGGGCAAGAGGTTAGCTAAACTATTTTGTAGTTTATGAAGTATACGTTACGAGATCATTCATGGTTTACTAGAAAGCCAATAGTTTATAGGTAGGTCGTAGTTTATAGCAAGTTATTAGATTATACCTAGGGTGTAAGAGGTTAGCTAAACTATTTTGTAGTTTATGAAGTATACGTTACGAGATCATTCATGGTTTACTAGAAAGCCAATAGTTTATAGGTAGGTCGTAGTTTATAGCAAGTTATTAGGTTATACCTAGGGTAAGAGGTTAGCTAAACTATTTTGTAGTTTATGAAGTATACGTTACGAGATCATTCATGGTTTACTAGAAAGCCAATAGTTTATAGGTAGGTCGTAGTTTATAGCAAGTTATTAGATTATACCTAGGGTGTAAGAGGTTAGCTCTACTATTTTGTAGTTTATGAAGTATACGTTACGAGATCATTCATGGTTTACTAGAAAGCCAATAGTTTATAGGTAGGTCGTAGTTTATAGCAAGTTATTAGATTATACCTAGGGTGTAAGAGGTTAGCTCTACTATTTTGTAGTTTATGAAGTATACGTTACGAGATCATTCATGGTTTACTAGAAAGCCAATAGTTTATAGGTAGGTCGTAGTTTATAGCAAGTTATTAGGTTATACCTAGGGTAAGAGGTTAGCTAAACTATTTTGTAGTTTATGAAGTATACGTTACGAGATCATTCATGGTTTACTAGAAAGCCAATAGTTTATAGGTAGGTCGTAGTTTATAGCAAGTTATTAGGTTATACCTAGGGTAAGAGGTTAGCTAAACTATTTTGTAGTTTATGAAGTATACGTTACGAGATCATTCATGGTTTACTAGAAAGCCAATAGTTTATAGGTAGGTCGTAGTTTATGAAATGTGATTTATGGCTAATTTATAGTTCATAAACTTTATTTAAAGGGTTACTATACATTTTCTGGCTAAATACTGGCGAAACCTGTTCATTATTGCTACTGATATTACCATTATTGGGAATATTGGTCTTGATATTTTTACAAATTTAAATCAATTAGGCCTAAAGCTATTTTTATATACTAAGCAATAAATAATTTTAGCTAAGCTTATATATAAGCCTAGTACGAAGATGTTACGTTTAATTTGAAAGACTACTAATGTGATGGATTAATATTAAGGTTAAAAAGCATGCTCATGATTAGGATGCCCGTCTCCTTATATTTGGTCCCAAAAGAAAACACAGACTGTGAGGTACTACTGAAGGGGTAATGTAAATTATTAATACTAATTATAATATAGTTATAATATTATAATTATTAAATTATAATACAATCAATAATGTAAATTAATTAGAACACTATCTTATGAATGCAATACTTTATACCTTATATTCTTAGAAAACATCCTTTTATATACTTTAAACTTTTAAAATAGAAAACTGTGAAATAATTACCCCAATTTGACGTTATAAGAAGCAGTCAAATTTTTAACGACACCGACCTATTAGAGATCTTAAAAATACCATGTTCAGACGCGAGTTGGGATCGAGTTCTTTTACCCCTTAAACGTGCGCGCTGTAGAAACGTGGCCTTTATTGTGGTTGTGTACACAGTATAGTGGAGTTATAAATTACAGATATATTCTGATTATCAAAGCAATCTATTGTCTAATGATTGAAGTATAACAAGATTACAGAAAGTACTGCATCGCCTTCTCTTAGGGCGGATTTACGTTTTCATTGAAGAGCGAGGTGAAATTTTCCCAATAAGAAAGAAATCTTATCTGAATACACAATTAAGATATATCATTACAAAAGTAACAGTATTTAATTTTATATATTAAAAATATCATTTTTAACGATTAATTTATTTTTTTCCATAAATTATTTGTCACACTATATGATAGCTTCCTAATCCCAACCTCCTTATCTGTATCCGACATTTGCCTGGATTTTTACCCTTTTTACTAGACATTTCGTGAGCCTCAGAAGAGGGCAGGTTCCTCTGGCTGAATCTACACTCCCTTATCCCTTCATATGCCTTCTCCGTTGTGAATAATGCAAAATCGTTCTGACACTATTACAGTTTCATTTTACAAACATATATCCTTACATAGACTCAACTCACTTATTCAGCTAAAAATTGACGCCTCAAATTTTACATGGAGTGAATAAAAATATCAATTATTTACTTATATTTATTGATTCCATTTACACGTTAGGTACTAGTTTTCACTAAACACTTGTAAATGTTTACAAACTTGCCTACAGTAGCACTTACTTATATTTCGTGAAGACGGCCGTTTCGGGAGATTTGTCCCATTGTCAACTCAGACCAAAAATGCTCTGAATGCTTTCGTATTATTACTGAGAATAACACAGTACTTTTAGTAACACAAGTACGTTTAAAGTTCTACAATTTTGCCCTAGGCCAAAGAACGTAAAGGCCAAAATGGTATTAGCCTATATAGTATTATGTGTTTCTAACTTTTTTTTCATTTTAATAAACGTTGATTAAATGTCGAAGAATCAAGTAATTCTCAATGCAAATTTAATATTTACTATTATAAGGATCATAAGTTTAACACGAATGTCGTCGTACTGTACAGCGTGTAAATGCTTCATTGCTTCTAATACATTTGTATCACCACGGTTACTCAGGTTATATCGAGAGAAGTAGCAAAGATGAGAAGAACTTTCACCGAAGTGAGAGCAGCGCTCTGTGGGAAGGGAAGGGAAAGGATAATGTACTGTCTAAGTGTATTAGTGTATCCTTTGTGACTAATTTAATTGTAATTAGGGGTGTCTCAGGAGTCAGGGGCGTGGAAGGAACTGCGGGACGCGGTGTTTGATCAATAACTCTGATTTAGTTGTTGTAATTGGAGTAACAGGGGCTAAAGTTGGATATACGGTAAAACTCCTAATGGGAATATCTTAAGCGATGCAAATTTAAATTATATTTTGTTATTTTGGGATTTTACGAACTGTAAAAGTTGGCAGTGTTACAGTATTAACGTGCATTAACAGGCCTATTCCTTTTTTGGGTCGAAATGATTGTGTTATGGATGCGGTAATTTATTCAGTCTATGGAACTAATACATTTATTTAGAATGGGCTTTATTTGTGAAATAGCCTACTGAAGAGTTAAAGAAATTTGTTCATGTTACAGAAGAGACACTACTGAGACGTTGGGTAAAAAATATTTTCAAAATTCTGTTACAAAACAAAAATTATAACTTTTTTTAATAAAGACATAAATCTGTAATAAGGTTGGCCTTGTAATCTTTTACCAAAGACGAAGTGGTTGTTGGAAATTGGATTATTGTATTTAAAGTAAAAATTCCCCTACACAATTACCAGGGTATTCAGTAATACTGTCAGGAAACCCATAAAGTTGACATTTTTACAAGAACCATGACACTTCCGGTAGCATGTGTAGGCCAACAACGACATTTAATGGCGATCCGATCAATAAATGGTTTGATAAGTTGTAAATAAAAAGGATATGTTTAATGAGGGCAAATTTAGATAAAACAGTTCAAGGCTCGACTATAAAGCTTTGCTAAATACAGATAGCACAATTATGTAGAGACGAAATGTTGCACGCTTTAACAAGCTGTAGTCAAGTGCGGCGGTAGGTCTTTGGCAACGGGTGGTTTCAGGGAGGTCTTCACTCACTCGCCAATTGTACGGCTTTATTAGATCCGCAACTTGGGCACTGATCCTATCACACGAAACTCACTGAGATACGGCTGTTTAGTTTTACTATAAATTCAAAATGAACCAAACTGACTGAGATGAAGCCCTTGTATGCAAAGTCAGAGAGGAACAATATTTAAAAAATGAAAAATATATATTTTAGAGGAAATAAAAGTTCACCTGGGCTGGTAACGATTTCCACTTCTCTGTTTCCTTGGATTGCACGGCGCTGAACACTTTAACTGCAATGACAGCTTCTCTAAACTCGATTCTTAGTAGGTTACGCCTTCTAATATCAGCCTCATTTTCCTTTTCTTCATTATTTCATTTTTCCTTTTCACCCGCTATTTTTGACATTTCATATTTCACTCATCCAATTGATTATGTTTATTTTTCCCAATCTCCAGGTTCGTCCCAAACATTCAAACAAATCCCGTTGTTATCATAAAGTATTACGTCTTATTTCTTAAGAAACGATTTAGTACAGGATTTTTTGTCACAGTTTCATTTTACCTTTCACTTTTGATCACTGTTAATTTCATTACCAGCCAATTATTTAAAATTTACCAGCGTTCAATAAGCTAACCTAAACTTTTATAATTCCCTTTGATTTATTTTTCGTATCACATTCAATCCATTTATTTCTTTTCCAGTAGTGAGTAGGAAATATAGGCGTCACACAGTTACTCGTACCTAGAATTATTAATTTGCCACTAAATTTACAATTTTCTCATTATGTGTTAATAATTCTCATTTTAAATGAATCTAAGTAAGCCATTAAAAATATTGTACTTCATTGCCATAAAAATTAACTAAGTTTAAGAAAAATGGGATGCAAGCCTCTTCCATTGTAGGGCCTTTCATTACGTCATTAATTCATTTGTCATACTTTACAAAACTTTCCGATAAAGTCCTATACACTCTGTATTAAACTCTTTTTCCAAGACAAGTAAATTATATAAATGATTCCTTAATTATCCTTACACAATTGTTCCTATTATTCTAGTTTTAATTTTTGTATCTTTTACTCACAGATCTCAAATAACCCTAGGGCCTATCTACTCCATTTTTTTTTTAAATATAATTTTTTACAAGAAACCTTTAAAAAGTGTATTTAATTAGTTTATAAACGTTTCGGAATCTGTTACACTATGCATCCCTAAATTTAGTTTAAGCAAACAAGAGCTATTATAAATAGCTTCTGCAAGAAAGGAAAATCAGTGGGTCTCAATGAGTGGGTGATTCATGCTCGGGAGAGGAAGTGGCTAAGGGGAAAGCGAGACGGCCTAACTAGATGAAATATTGTTCTCTTGTCACCTGGAAGACACTTCTTGGAGGCCAAAGTTAATCAGAGTCGAGACGAAATTCTAAACAATGCTAAATTGTTTTATAATTACAGAATTCTGAGGCGCCTAGTTTATTATCAAATTTATATTTAGAAAGAATTGTTCGTACGTTTTGTGGGTCATTATAAACTTAATCGTTGTTACCATTGACACACTATGTAAACATTTTAATGTTGGTTAATTATTTAAATATAACGACGATGCGGAAAATACTTTAAAATTTTTATAATAAATACAGGCCTTTATTCGTATGTGTCCAATAAAATATCACTAATAATAATATTTCATTTTATATTGAACATATTCAATATTAATTTATTTGTGTAAAATGTCGTAGTCACGAATAACCTACTTTTCTCTAGTGCTAAAATATCGTTTTCTATTTATAATATAATATAATACTATTTAATATAATAATAATTATTTATTAAAATCAGCTCTAAGTTGTAGTAAGGTTATATGTTAACCTGATTATTCCAAAACTATTGCAACAACTTTACCTTTGGAATTAGTGTAGCTGTATTACATAATAAGGCTAAATGTATAGCCTTTATTGAAGCTTTCTCTTGCTGCTTGTATCTCCTCTCAACACCTAATCAAACCGTCTATTGGTTACGCAACTCAACCTTCACACTGGCTAGTTCCACAGGAAAGAATTTGTTACTATAGAGTTTCTAGGAGTTCCAAAAGTTCTACAATTTTAAAAATAAAAATCTGCTCAAGCCAGAAATGATTTAATTTTCATAGAAAGCGAAAAAATAAAAAATTATGGAACGTAAATTTGCCAACTGAAAGGTCATGCAATCTCTTTCTGAACATTATATGACGTTTTAATACGAGGTAGAGACATGGCCCTTTAATACGAGGTAGAGACATCGCCCTTTAATACGAGGTAGAGACATGGTACTTTAATACGATGAAATTGGTTTATCTAAGCGTCTGAAACTCGGTGTCAAACATATGTTAAAACATTATTTTAGATAGGAAGTAAGGAACTAGGCTACTGCCTGTGGACCTCATCCGGCCTGACCAAGACTTTTATTTACCGCTCTTAAATATTATGTGTTTAAATGTTTAAAACAAAATAAGAGAGAAAGAAAAATAACACGGCACATTTCAGTTATTACAGTTGTTTATTTTAACACCAATTAATGTTGTTCCGACAGACAGATAGCTGCAGTGATTCAATGTTTTCTTGTTTCAAATTACAACTTTAACAGTGGCAAAATAATAAATATTGTTTATAACACTCAGCTCCAGAAATGTGTGACGGTTAAAGCAAGTTAAAATGTCAATGATAACCTTTATTGCTTTTTTGCCGGGGAAAATAAAATAGTAATAATAGGCTATTATAATAATAAACTGTAATAATAGCGTATAGGCTACGCAAGTTTGGCCCGCAAACTGCTGCTTTCATAACAACTCACATAGGTCCTACATGATTGTTCAGCTGCCCTGTTCTAAACAAACTCCATATTTCTCTAACATGTGTTTACGTTACATTGAAGCGTATAATTCAGTAATTTCACGAAACAACTTATCGAGTCAGTAAAAATGTACAATAGAATAATAATTGTATGCTTAAACCTGTTAATCTAAATAATAACTACCTTTAACATGAGTTAGTTAGAATAGAAGATGATTTGTATAAAGTAGACACTTTAGATGAATTAACGTCTTCATCACACAAAATGTTTTTTTTTTTTAATAAAGAAGAATAATAAGCTAATAAACATTATTATTATTATTATTATATAAAAATATAGTAAGTTGGCACTCCTGGCCCATGATTCTTTCTTCGCATCCTTTTAGAATTGAAGCTACCTAATACAAGTAGGTTTTAAAATTTAAACTCGTTGGTAAGTTATTTTATGTTTTAGGAATTATATGGAATAACTTTCCGATAACAGACTATACTGCACAGCACTGACATAAATTACGGCATTGACATAGCTCCGCATGTGTGTTCTATGTTTTCATTTTTTCAAAAATTGTTTGGTAAAATGTTTATGTTGTATTTTGCCACCGTTTATTCCTTGATGAGGTTTTATCACAAGTATAAATTGACATCAACTAAAATTTAATTGCAAGAAAAAATTATACCATTACTTTTATTAAACCTCTCTAAAGTTTATCCTGTTTTAAATAACGAATCCCTCCATTTGTGAAATGTTCACCGTCCGTAAAGAAGTTAAGGAGACGACGATAATTTTCACTTGAGAAGTTGGGGAGGGAGCGCCAAATTGACCGATCTCCGTAAAAGTTTGGCAATACTGGACAACCTGCGCTGTCAGCACTCCCACGCCATCTGTCATCTGTCTGCTCAACTAACTTTAAATTGCATTGCTCCGGTTATTTGCAACGCGTTCACTTTTTTCAACATGAAACATTTATTGGAAGATTTTTGGTTAACAATAAACGAATATTATAGTACAACGTAGTTCATCTGAAGGAGTTTTAATTCGGGTTTTTACAAAGAAGTTGTAAAGTCGGTGTTTCATGTTTCACCTAACCTAACCTTGAACTTAAGGTAGTAGGTGCACTGTCATACTGAGTTATTGACCTATTTTAAAATCTGATTTGTCCGAAACGTATGCAGAAGAGGAAATGCCATTTTGGGAAAATTCTGAACCGTTACATTACATCTTTTCTCTGAAAAGTTAATTTTAAAGTGTAATAAATACGCCTTTCATTAGGCTTTGTACCAGAGGAGATCCTTCCAGGTGAAGTGATCACGATTAATTGATGCGGATAGATAAGTACTTTTTACAACAGTAGGTTTATGAGTAAACATTACAATTTATTTATGTTTTTGATTGTTGGTTTAACATTTGAAAAATAATTTACATTTTAAAGTATTGAGTAAGTATAAACTAACATCGATCTATAGCTATCTCTCAAGAGAAGCAGAAAAGGGGTTTAAAACCTTTAAATTGAACTATTTGTACATTTTATACTCCATATCTAAAAACTCACAAAGCCATTTTATGGTTCTCTTCATTTTATAGTAATTTTATTTCTTTCATTATGACTAAAAAAAGAGATTTGTTGATATTTCTTTTATTTAAGGTTGCTGCAGCATGATTTGAAAATTTAAAAAATCCAATTTTCTTTAAAGGTAATATTTATTACAATTATAAAAAAATGAGGGATTGCAAACAATCAGAGACGGGGTCCAGGAAGCTGCTACGCACAGGTAGTAAAAGAGAGACAAATACATGTTAAGGAAAGAATATGCCTTACGCCAAACAGACCAGGGCGATTAGTTAAAGTTCTAAAGAACTTTGTAAGTTTCCTAACATGTCGAATGTACAACAACGGTGTACAAGAACTGAAAACCCCAAGATAACGTTTGACTAAAGTTCACATTTGAGGATGCAACGAATTTGAAAAAAAAATGTTAAATAGTAGCTGATCGACAGAATTAAGGACGCAGACGACCTTAAAAACTATTATTAAATTTTATCGACGTTAAATCTGTCTCAAAGTTATTATACTAATAACAATTGATTGTACTTTAAGAAGTGAAAGATTAATTCGCATACTTTAAACAACTTAGACACTCCTGCCATTTGTTTTAGTTTTATTCTGAACAATCTTAGTTTGAATTCTTACAAAAAAACTCCTGAACCTTAATTCTTGTTATTACACATCTAAACCTATTAACACAAAATCTTAATGAACCTAACTGCACAGTACTGTGGGACTATTCGTTGCGCGAAGTTGGCAGAAGTGTTGAAGTATGTTATAATTCACCCTTCCCAAGAGGAAACATCTTACAATACAAGAACAAGAAACTAACCACGAGGGTATATAATTACAATTTCACATTCCTCTGGCGCCACCCTCCACCTTGCGACTTCAAAAATCGCTTTACGCTCCTGCGGTACGGAAATAATAATTTACAACCAACTACTAACTCTACAACAGTTGGCTGTGTAAATTTAATCAGAAAATATATCTTTAACAACAGTCAGTTTCCCCAACAAATATTGAACAAATGTCTGAACACGTTCATGAATACACAGACATAGGTCTATGCTACATCATTCGTTCCCCCGCCATTACAGATTTCTTAATTTTATAATTAACCATTTTGTCATCTCCTGTGTTCAAAATTGCCGGCCTTTTCATAATCGGTATGTAAACATAATCAGTGTACATAACCTATGTAAGCTATTGTTTCATTAAGCTGTCCTTGTACAGGAAGCATATTAATAAGAGAATTCGTCACAGGAGGTGAGAACAGACAATATAGACGCGTAGGTCTAATTTTTAGATCATCTATGGTCTATCAGGGAACAAGGTCCTCGAGCGTGGTCTTTGCATGTCGTTGAATTTGATTTGGTTGAACTAATCTGGCATGTATAATTACCTCAGGCCATTACAAAAATGTAGATTTTGTTCTTTTTTTAAACAGAAACCCCCATTTATTCTTACATAATCAGAAAGATTTTATTATAAAATTACAATATACATTTTTTTTAAACGTAAATTCCTACTGAGGTCAAGAAAGAAAACTTTTACCATTGTTTGGTTATTTCCAGTTTGTTTATTTTATTCGTTTCATTCATTTTTAACCTTACAGCACTATTTATGATATTCTGTGGTAACCATGGCAACAGTTTGTACAATGCAGATTTCGACAACCAGACGGAGGACAAAAACCCATATACGTCTTTGAGACATTAATTTCTTAGTATTGTAAAGTTGGCGCAGTGCCAAAGCGCGCTAGACTTTGAACATGAAGATTCATAGTTCGAATCCTGATAGTGCACCATATTTTTATAATTTAATTATTGAATACATATTTGAAAACAACTTTATTAACCTTATTGTCATCCAATACAAATTAAAATAAATGTATTTGAACTTGATTGGATGAATAAAAACGTATTTTATTAACGATTGAAAATTTGCAAAAGATATATATCAGAAGATTATAAGGGAATAGAGGGAAATTTGTAAAACAACAGGAGGAAATGCATACAGATTTTGAAATATATCTCACAGCTGTATTTTATGATAAACAGCAGTGTCTCTATAATTCGGCATTTCATTACTCCGGAAAGTTACCCAAATTTCAAAAGCGCCCTATTAACCATAATAGACTATTTTTGCCCTATTAATCCTATGTGAATAGACAGACTATAGTAATTCCATATTACCATACTAGCGACTTTAATCTTTTTATGTATCAAGTCATATAGTTTATTTACTCAGTTATTGTTACTAGGGCCTGCTTATGGTGGTAAACCGATTGATTTGTTTGTTTCTTGACAGTTATTCATGGAGTCATTTGTCACCAGACAAATCCTTATATTGCTAAGTTGGGCCTCATATCTACAGGCATTTAAACTGTATTTATCTTACGCAACACATATTTACCTAATACGTGTAGATATGGTAAAATTATAGTGGACAATTTCCAATAGCCATTTAGGTTTACCAATATGTATTATTTTGTTATGTTTGTTATTTTATATCGCAAAAAATAATGTAAACAAACCTTTTTATGGTATTCCTAATTAGCCCAAAAAAGAAAAAATTGTATTTTAGTTACTTTTTATTAAATAATTGAAATTAATATAAATAAAGTAACATGGCCTATGCGTTAAAACAGCTGTTCTACCACAAAATCTATAACATAAAATCAGCTGTTTTATGAAATGTTATCATTTATTTTAAGCCAAATGGGAAGAAATAACTATATTTTAGATACCTTGTTCCTTTTCAGAAAAGTGTTTCTCCTATATAAAACTAAATTTAATTTATTATTAAATTTAAATAGTAAACTAATAACTGAAAAAACTGTATTATGATCAAGTGTAATCCACTACAAGTATAAAAATATTCATTTGGAGTACTTTGTGATTTTACGCCTTATAAAATTAAAAGTCACGACGCTGGGAGTTGTCCTGACGTACATTATTTTATGACGATTTTATCCTGAATCAACTTTAAAACATTAGTTTGGAGTACTTTGTGATTTTACGCCTTATAAAATTAAAAGTCACGATGCTAGGAGTTGTCCTGACGTACATTATTTTATGACGCTTTTATCCTGAATCAACTTTAAAACATTAGTTTGGAGTACTTTGTGATTTTACGCCTTATAAAATTAAAAGTCAAGATGCTAGGAGTTGCCTGACGTACATTATTTTATGACGCTTTTATCCTGAATCAACTTTAACACATTAGTTTGGAGTACTTTGTGATTTTACGAATTATAAAATTAACAGTCACGACGCTGGGAGTTGTCCTGACGTACATTATTTTATGGCGCTTTTATCCTGAATCAACTTTAAAACATTAGTTTGGAGTACTTTGTGATTTTACGCCTTATAAAATTAAAAGTCACGATGCTATGAGTTGCCTGACGTACATTATTTTATGACGATTTTATACTGAATCAACTTTAAAACATTAGTTTGGAGTACTTTGTGATTTTACGCCTTATAAAATTAAAAGTCACGATGCTAGGAGTTGCCTGACGTACATTATTTTATGACGCTTTTATCCTGAATCAACTTTAAAACATTAGTTTGGAGTACTTTGTGATTTTACGCCTTATAAAATTAAAAGTCACGATGCTAGGAGTTGCCTGAGGTACATTATTTTATGACGCTTTTATCCTGAATCAACTTTAAAACATTAGTTTGGAGTACTTTGTGATTTTACGCCTTATAAAATTAAAAGTCACGACGCTAGGAGTTGTCCTGACGTACATTATTTTATGGCGCTTTTATCCTGAATCAACTTTAAAACATTAGTTTGGAGTACTTTGTGATTTTACGCCTTATAAAATTAAAAGTCACGATGCTATGAGTTGCCTGACGTACATTATTTTATGACGCTTTTATACTGAATCAACTTTAAAACATTAGTTTGGAGTACTTTGTGATTTTACGCCTTATAAAATTAAAAGTCACGATGCTAGGAGTTGCCTGAGGTACATTATTTTATGACGCTTTTATCCTGAATCAACTTTAAAACATTAGTTTGGAGTACTTTGTGATTTTACGCCTTATAAAATTAAAAGTCACGATGCTAGGAGTTGTCCTGACGTACATTATTTTATGACGCTTTTATCCTGAATCAACTTTAAAACATTAGTTTGGAGTACTTTGTGATTTTACGCCTTATAAAATTAAAAGTCACGATGCTAGGAGTTGCCTGACGTACATTATTTTATGACGTTTTTATCCTGAATCAACTTTAACACATTAGTTTGGAGTACTTTGTGATTTTACGAATTATAAAATTAACAGTCACGACGCTGGGAGTTGTCCTGACGTACATTATTTTATGGCGCTTTTATCCTGAATCAACTTTAAAACATTAGTTTGGAGTACTTTGTGATTTTACGCCTTATAAAATTAAAAGTCACGATGCTATGAGTTGCCTGACGTACATTATTTTATGACGATTTTATACTGAATCAACTTTAAAACATTAGTTTGGAGTACTTTGTGATTTTACGCCTTATAAAATTAAAAGTCACGATGCTAGGAGTTGCCTGACGTACATTATTTTATGACGCTTTTATCCTGAATCAACTTTAAAACATTAGTTTGGAGTACTTTGTGATTTTACGCCTTATAAAATTAAAAGTCACGATGCTATGAGTTGCCTGACGTACATTATTTTATGACAATTTTATACTTAATCAACTTTAAAACATTAGTTTGGAGTACTTTGTGATTTTACGCCTTATAAAATTAAAAGTCACGATGCTAGGAGTTGCCTGAGGTACATTATTTTATGACGCTTTTATCCTGAATCAACTTTAAAACATTAGTTTGGAGTACTTTGTGATTTTACGCCTTATAAAATTAAAAGTCACGATGCTAGGAGTTGTCCTGACGTACATTATTTTATGACGCTTTTATCCTGAATCAACTTTAAAACATTAGTTTGGAGTACTTTGTGATTTTACGCCTTATAAAATTAAAAGTCACGATGCTAGGAGTTGTCCTGACGTACATTATTTTATGACGCTTTTATCCTGAATCAACTTTAAAACATTAGTTTGGAGTACTTTGTGATTTTACGCCTTATAAAATTAAAAGTCACGACGCCAGGAGTTGCCCTGACGTACATTATTTTATGACCTGTTTATTCTGAATCGACTTTAAAACATTAGTTTGGAGTACTTTGTGATTTTACGCCTTATAAAATTAAAAGTCACGACGCTAGGAGTTGTCCTGACGTACATTATTTTATGACGCTTTTATCCTGAATCAACTTTAAAACATTAGTTTGGAGTACTTTGTGATTTTACGACTTATAAAATTAAAAGTCACGACGCTAGGAGTTGTCCTGACGTACATTATTTTATGACGCTTTTATCCTGAATCAACTTTAAAACATTAGTTTGGAGTACTTTGTGATTTTACGCCTTATAAAATTAAAAGTCACGACGCTAGGAGTTGTCCTGACGTACATTATTTTATGACGCGTTTATCCTGAATCAAATTTAAAACATTAGTTTGGAGTACTTTGTGATTTTACGCCTTATAAAATTAAAAGTCACGACGCTAGGAGTTGTCCTGACGTACATTATTTTATGACGATTTTATCCTGAATCGACTTTAAAACATTAGTTTGGAGTACTTTGTGATTTTACGCCTTATAAAATTAAAAGTCACGACGCTAGGAGGTGTCCTGACGTACATTATTTTATGACGATTTTATCCTGAATCGACTTTAAAACATTAGTTTGGAGTACTTTGTGATTTTACGCCTTATAAAATTAAAAGTCACGACGCTAGGAGTTGTCCTGACGTACATTGTTTTATGACGATTTTATCCTGAATCGACTTTAAAACATTAGTTTGGAGTACTTTGTGATTTTACGCCTTATAAAATTAAAAGTCACGACGCTAGGAGTTGTCCTGACGTACATTGTTTTATGACGATTTTATCCTGAATCAACTTTAAAACATTAGTTTGGAGTACTTTGTGATTTTACGCCTTATAAAATTAAAAGTCACGATGCTAGGAGTTGTCCTGACGTACATTATTTTATGACGCTTTTATCCTGAATCAACTTTAAAACATTAGTTTGGAGTACTTTGTGATTTTACGCCTTATAAAATTAAAAGTCACGACGCTAGGAGTTGTCCTGACGTACATTATATTATGACGCTTTTATCCTGAATCAACTTTAAAACATTAGTTTGGAGTACTTTGTGATTTTACGCCTTATAAAATTAAAAGTCACGATGCTAGGAGTTGTCCTGACGTACATTATTTTATGACGCTTTTATCCTGAATCAACTTTAAAACATTAGTTTGGAGTACTTTGTGATTTTACGCCTTATAAAATTAAAAGTCACGATGCTAGGAGTTGTCCTGACGTACATTATTTTATGACGCTTTTATCCTGAATCGACTTTAAAACATTAGTTTGGAGTACTTTGTGATTTTACACCTTATAAAATTAAAAGTCACGACGCTAGGAGTTGTCCTGACGTACATTATTTTATGACGATTTTATCCTGAATCGACTTTAAAACATTAGTTTGGAGTACTTTGTGATTTTACGCCTTATAAAATTAAAAGTCACGATGCTAGGAGTTGTCCTGACGTACATTATTTTATGACGCTTTTATCCTGAATCAACTTTAAAACATTAGTTTGGAGTACTTTGTGATTTTACGCCTTATAAAATTAAAAGTCACGATGCTAGGAGTTGTCCTGACGTACATTATTTTATGACGCTTTTATCCTGAATCAACTTTAAAACATTAGTTTGGAGTACTTTGTGATTTTACGCCTTATAAAATTAAAAGTCACGATGCTAGGAGTTGTCCTGACGTACATTATTTTATGACGCTTTTATCCTGAATCGACTTTAAAACATTAGTTTGGAGTACTTTGTGATTTTACACCTTATAAAATTAAAAGTCACGACGCTAGGAGTTGTCCTGACGTACATTATTTTATGACGATTTTATCCTGAATCGACTTTAAAACATTAGTTTGGAGTACTTTGTGATTTTACGCCTTATAAAATTAAAAGTCACGATGCTAGGAGTTGTCCTGACGTACATTATTTTATGACGCTTTTATCCTGAATCGACTTTAAAACATTAGTTTGGAGTACTTTGTGATTTTACGCCTTATAAAATTAAAAGTCACGACGCTAGGAGTTGTCCTGACGTACATTATTTTATGACGATTTTATCCTGAATCGACTTTAAAACATTAGTTTGGAGTACTTTGTGATTTTACGCCTTATAAAATTAAAAGTCACGACGCTAGGAGTTGCCTGACGTACATTATTTTATGACGATTTTATCCTGAATCGACTTTAAAACATTAGTTTGGAGTACTTTGTGATTTTACACCTTATAAAATTAAAAGTCACGACGCTAGGAGTTGTCCTGACGTACATTGTTTTATGACGATTTTATCCTGAATCAACTTTAAAATATTAGTTTGGAGTACTTTGTGATTTTACACCTTATAAAATTAAAAGTCACGACGCTAGGAGTTGTCCTGACGTACATTATTTTATGACGATTTTATCCTGAATCGACTTTAAAACATTAGTTTGGAGTACTTTGTGATTTTACACCTTATAAAATTAAAAGTCACGACGCTAGGAGTTGTCCTGACGTACATTGTTTTATGACGATTTTATCCTGAATCAACTTTAAAATATTAGTTTGGAGTACTTTGTGATTTTACGCCTTATAAAATTAAAAGTCACGACGCTAGGAGTTGTCCTGACGTACATTATTTTATGACGATTTTATCCTGAATCGACTTTAAAACATTAGTTTGGAGTACTTTGTGATTTTACGCCTTATAAAATTAAAAGTCACGACGCTAGGAGTTGTCCTGACGTACATTATTTTATGACGATTTTATCCTGAATCGACTTTAAAACATTAGTTTGGAGTACTTTGTGATTTTACGCCTTATAAAATTAAAAGTCACGACGCTAGGAGTTGTCCTGACGTACATTATTTTATGACGATTTTATCCTGAATCGACTTTAAAACATTAGTTTGGAGTACTTTGTGATTTTACGCCTTATAAAATTAAAAGTCATGACGCTAGGAGTTGTCCTGACGTACATTATTTTATGACGATTTTATCCTGAATCGACTTTAAAACATTAGTTTGGAGTACTTTGTGATTTTACGCCTTATAAAATTAAAAGTCACGACGCTAGGAGTTGTCCTGACGTACATTATTTTATGACGATTTTATCCTGAATCGACTTTAAAACATTAGTTTGGAGTACTTTGTGATTTTACACCTTATAAAATTAAAAGTCACGACGCTAGGAGTTGTCCTGACGTACATTGTTTTATGACGCTTTTATCCTGAATCAACTTTAAAATATTAGTTTGGAGTACTTTGTGATTTTACGCCTTATAAAATTAAAAGTCACGACGCTAGGAGTTGCCTGACGTACATTATTTTATGACGCTTTTATCCTGAATCAACTTTAAAACATTAGTTTGGAGTACTTTGTGATTTTACGCCTTATAAAATTAAAAGTCACGACGCTAGGAGTTGCCTGACGTACATTATTTTATGACGCTTTTATCCTGAATCAACTTTAAAACATTAGTTTGGAGTACTTTGTGATTTTACGCCTTATAAAATTAAAAGTCACGACGCTAGGAGTTGTCCTGACGTACATTATTTTATGACGCTTTTATCCTGAATCAACTTTAAAACATTAGTTTGGAGTACTTTGTGATTTTACGCCTTATAAAATTAAAAGTCACGACGCTAGGAGTTGTCCTGACGTACATTGTTTTATGACGCTTTTATCCTGAATCAACTTTAAAACATTAGTTTGGAATACTTTGTGATTTTACGCCTTATAAAATTAAAAGTCACGACGCTAGGAGTTGCCTGACGTACATTATTTTATGACGATTTTATCCTGAATCGACTTTAAAACATTAGTTTGGAGTACCTTGTGATTTTACGCCTTATAAAATTAAAAGTCACGACGCTAGGAGTTGTCCTGACGTACATTGTTTTATGACGCTTTTATCCTGAATCAACTTTAAAACATTAGTTTGGAGTACTTTGTGATTTTACGCCTTATAAAATTAAAAGTCACGACGCTAGGAGTTGTCCTGACGTACATTGTTTTATGACGCTTTTATCCTGAATCAACTTTAAAACATTAGTTTGGAATACTTTGTGATTTTACGCCTTATAAAATTAAAAGTCACGACGCTACGAGTTGCCTGACGTACATTATTTTATGACGCTTTTATCCTGAATCAACTTTAAAACATTTTTAGGCTTACATGGATATAAAAATATACTGATCTATATTGATAGGGAAACAAGCTGTTGTCATAGGGACTATTTCAGTTAATTGTGCAAGGTCGTTCCACGGGTATAAAAGTTGGCTGTATAAACTATGTTAGCAGAGGTGGGTGTGTTGAACTCAGTACATAAGCAATCCAAGTAATCTGACGATTTCAGTAGTCAGGTATTGTCAATAACCCGGCAGTCCCGTAGCCGCATCATTATTAAGGGATCCCTGTAATATCTTCATGTTTTAAAATTACAAAGAAATCGTAAAGTTGAACCAAATACCTCAGATGAATACATTGTTTACTCGTGTTTACTAATCAAACTAATTAAAAATTTAATCTGTGAATGGTTCTTAACCACAGATAAACGTAAAGGGAAACGAAGCTTACTAGAAACGCCTGAAACATATTCCACATGTTGTTTGTTACAAAACTATATTCATAGAACGGTAACTGGAAGCCCTTTAAAATGGACATACTTAATTATCCTGAAAAGCTATTTTAGACTGAAATTCTTTATATTGGAAAAACCATGGCATATATAAAATATTTTCTACGAAAACTCATGTTACATGTGAAAAAATTAAATGTTTCAATTAGACGATACAACGATTACTAATTATTAAAATTTAAAGCTTACTGTTAAAATTAAAAAATTTTATATCTTTACCAAATATTTTACCAACATTACAGACATAAATTCACTGAATTTCTATCTCTAACGTAGAAACTTTAATAGGTAGGCCTATATGAAACGTAATATTTTGCCAAACCTGAATTCCACTAAAATACTGCAAAACACAGCTTTATCGAAAACATACCTGAAACAAAAATACAGACTTATTAGGCTAAATCCCTTGAAAATAAAATTACAAGCAGTGGTATTATAAACAAGCGAATGGGACAGTAATTAAAAACACACCATCACAAACATATACACATGTGCGGGCGCACACCATAGTGTGAATTGGAATAATTTTATTTATGAAACAAAATCACATAACTCTGACGAATAGCCTAAGGTAATATAAAACTAATTAATTTTACGCATTTCGCCGACGTTTCAGCCATCTACAGTTTCCTTACTGCTATTCTTAACTAAAACATGCTACAATAACAAAGAATGAATAACAATCTATTTATTAAATGACTATAAGGTTAAGTCATTAACCTCGAGGCCTAGTTAAAAATCGAGGGCTGATTTTTTATATTTATATACACGAGGAAAAAATCATTTTAGTACTAAAAGTCATCAAAATGTATATATAAGACAACATTAGGAACGTAACATAGCCTAATAGAAATCTTTAACAATTCAGTTGGCCTTGGATCAGTTGTCCTTGGATATTTATTGTGTATTCTAGTGCCCTAGAAACGGCCTAAATCTCGCACAACACAGAGCGATACATAACCTTACTTATTATTACAACTATACAAAATATAATGTACATTTTACAATTTATCATATTAACCAAATTTTTAATTTCTTATAAGTTACACTATATAAAAAAGGGACTAAAATGAATATAGTTTCAGTCATTAAAAACAAAGCTTAGTAATCGATAGACTAGATTTATTTATAGTTGGCGAATTGAAAAATAATTCATAGCATTAACCGTCAAATTTTGCATTCGGAAATCGTTACGATAAAATTTCTTATTTCAGGATGTTACATACATTCATATGAATACATCCTGAAATAACGTGCACTTAAAAATGATTTTATAATTACCAATTTAACTTGTTTTATTTATGGTTTTATGGTTTTTATTTGTTGAATATTGTAAAAGAAAAGCACAGTATAACTACATAAAAACTGTATAATAATTGGTTGTTATTATAAAACGGAAGTGACTCGGTTTTATTTGTATATTTCTTTATATAAAGCAAAGGTTAACCGACATAGAACAATAACAATCAGTATATTAGACTAATGTCTAAATTTATTTGACCTAACCGTCTTTCAGAAGTAGGGTACAGGTCGTTGTGTTTTACCACTAATAATGTTTAGATATGAACAACTTAAAACGCAGCGATTTGTGATACTAAAAAAGATTAGGGCGAAAGAACCGAAAATGTAGACAACAATATAAAAATTATTGTAACAAATAATGTAGCCCAAATAATAATAATGTAGAACATATAATAAAGGTGTTATAGCAAAGAACCGTAAGTGTACACTACAGTAAACAAAAGGTTATGCTAAAGAACCGTAAGTGTACACTACAGTAAACAAAAGGTTATGCTAAAGAACCGTAAGTGTACACTACAGTAAACAAAAGGTTATGCTAAAGAACCGTAAGTGTACACTACAGTAAACAAAAGGTTATGCTAAAGAACCGTAAGTGTACACTACAGTAAACAAAAGGTTATGCCAAAGAACCGTAAGTGTACACTACAGTAAACAAAAGGTTATGCCAAAGAACCATAAGTGTACACTACAGTAAACAAAAGGTTTTGCCAAAGAACCGCAAGTGTACACTACAGTAAACAAAAGGTTGTGCTACAGAACCGCAAGTGTACACTACAGTAAACAAAAGGTTATGCTAAAGAACCGTAAGTGTACACTACAGTAAACAAAAGGTTATGCTAAAGAACCGTAAGTGTACACTACAGTAAATAAAAGGTTTTGCCAAAAAACCGTAAGTGTACACTACAGTAAACAAAAGGTTATGCTAAAGAGCCGTAAGTGTACACTACAGTAAACAACAGGTTATGCTAAAGAACCGTAAGTGTACACTACAGTAAACAAAGGTTTTGTCAAAGAACCGTAAGTGTACACTACAGTAAACAAAAGGTTTTGTCAAAGAACCGTAAGTGTACACTACAGTAAACAAAAGGTTATGCTAAAGAACAGGAACTGTATAACTGTATAAAACAACTGTGGCGTAATATTTAACATAAATAAACGAAATCTTTCAACCACAAATAACTGTCTTCTTTTATTTAAAACCTTATGTACATTTCGATTGCATAGTAATCATGCTAAGTAAGGTTTTAAATAAAAGAAGACAGTTATTTGTAGTTGAGAGGTTTCATTTATTTATGTTAAACAGGAATATACACAACAGTAGACAAAAGGTTATGCCAAAGAAAATCAATGTACACAACAGTAGACCAAAGGTTATGCCAAAGAACCGGAAGTGTAAACAAGAATGAAAACAGTTAATGTCAAGGAACTGGAAATGTAGTCAAAAGTAGGAAAACTTAATTGGAATGAACTATGAAAAATATTAATTTCTAAACAATTTAAAAACTTTGAAGACTAAACAATTAGTGTAAGTAATCTATACATTATTTTCAGATAAAAATTTGTAAGAGGAAGATAAACTTATTTTTTAATTTTGCATTTGAAATATTTAATTTGTTAAAAGTTATTCTTGTGTCAAGAGGATTTGTATTTACTAGCTTAAAAAGCTAATAAAACCTTAAAAATATTTATGGTCATTGGTTAATTAATGTAGATTAAAGTCCTCTAAAATTAGAGGTTATCTCTAGATAGGGATATTTATTTTAAAACTGGAATATACAATAATTTCAAATTACTGCTAACACGTGTCTAAAGAACGGTATAAAATTAGGACTTCCAAGTATTTTCAAAGATTTTGCAATAAGAGGCTGTCTTCTCCATGGAAAGGCAAAACTTTCCCGCCCGCTTATGCTTAAAATAGGTCGAACGGTAAATACATAAGTTAGATTTTTGGAAGCCGTTACTCAGAGCCGAATCATCTATTCTCAGAAGCGCCTACTTATCTAGAGTTTTGTAAGTTGGCACACGACGGAACACACATATTTCCCGTAATCCGTGAGTGCAATGCTCTACAAAGCGACACTCTGTCACCGCAATCACCCTATGATCACTCTGCGTGACAATACGGCTTTGACACAAATAGACTTCTGCACACTTTATACGTACTTACAGCAATGAAACTTCGGCACAGCTAGGAAACGTTGACGTAATTAGACAAGTGTTTAAAAGTGAACAGTTGTAAAGTTCAATGTAGAATAAGTCACATGTTTAAGGAAAATTATCAATGTTTAATATAATCACTAATGGTCCTTCTTGCGAAAGAGACCTTATTTTATTTATTTTTAGAAACAACACTCTACAAAATGTCTTCACAAAGATACCCTGTATTAGGCGTACACAAAAACTTGATATATGCAAAACAAATTTACTATATAGACTACATTAATTTATACTCATTGCTCCTAAAGTCCAACGGTAGGAGTTTATGCCCGCTTAGGATCAAGTCTCAAGTCTGAGGGTTCGGACCTTAAATAAGGCCAACCCAGAGTGGATAAAGTCCAATCAGATGGGGTATTGAAAGTAAGAAAATCCTACTGTTAGGAAGGTTCTACTGGTCCAGAGAAAATCTGCAAAAGTCTGGTCGGAGTGTCGTCTCGTCATAAGGGTGAGTCGGATATCGGTCCAGGCTTACAGTATGGCTTTCGGGCTCTCGCCTGAGGATAGTCACTCGATTAAGAGTCACGAGTTTGAATTTGGATTCGGGGGGCGTGGTCTCATATGCTGGACTTTAGACTCCCCACATTTTTCCATACATCTTTGGCTAGGAGGTAAGTCATGATCCAAGGACTCCAAGTCACAATTCTTTGTTTTCATCAACTTTCTTCTTGAACGATTTCCATACAACATGCTACCTAGAATGTGTGCCTCTTGTTGCTGAAATACGTCATAGTATCACAAGGAAGCATGAGCCTACTTTCATATATATATCTATATATATTTATACAAGGATTTAATGGCGAGTTTACAAAAACTTTCCTTTCCAAGTGTCCTGTTTTAGCCTAATGATCCATGTAAATATTCATTCCAACACCGGGATCTCCTGGATGTTCCTAACATAACTTTGTTCCGTGATGTGAACCCTTCTTCGTCTCTATAAGCAATCAGCAACATAAAGGCGGAAGAACTACAGATATATTTAATATTTTCCAAGATATAAAATAAAAAACTGAACAAAATAAAATAAATTTGAAATTGTAAAGACAGTAATATCGTATTAATACTTTACAAGAAACGTGTTAGCCAATCCATCAACAAATTAGTAGCCATAAAAGGAAACAAATTATTTCCACAACCACACTTTCCTTCATGCTGGTCCATCTAGTCAAAAAAGAGGGGCTTCAACATTTCGTTTCCTTTTGGAAAAATTTTTAGATTTCTATTTAGAGTACATTTTTATACAATCGAAATTAAAATAAAACATTTTTAAAAACCTAGTAATTTAACTCTTACACGAAATTAAAAAATAAATGTTTAATATTTTGAAGATTTTACATAACATAGTTTTCATCTTGTAAGATTCGCCGAACGAAGCCGGCGCGATGAAAAATTAAAGAGAACTCTCTTGTGCCTTACTCCTTATTTGTAAACGATTTTACAATGAAATGTAAACATACATTCTCCTAAAAGCAACCGTTATTCCTGAAGTAAAAGCATGGACGACGGTAACAATGCTTCCGTCGCGTCGGAAGCAAAAAGAAACAAAACGTAAACTATAAAGGAACACGCCTTAAAAAGATGTCATTCTAGTCTTTTCTGTTTTTTTTTTGTAACAAATTTACAAAATTAACGAAATTTTAAAAATTGATAATAAAATCAATGAAGTGAAAAACTTTGATTGTATCACTTGTGTCCCATTAATTGCGTTTTCCTCAGCTATGTAAATAAATGTGTTAATGTAAATAAAAGATATTTCGATGGTAAACAGTTATACAACAGTATGAATAGGTTTCTAACCTTTCAATCGTTGTTTAATTTCATCTTGTTGAAGCTTTATGAAAAATCTCCATCGATAGAACTCTCTTTATTATATAAACTATCACATGTCTATGGAAAGCAGCGTCATAGGCCATATGAACGCAACGGCTTCAAACATTTCGGCAAACCACATCGCAGAATTCTGAAACGACCAAACTGTTCGCAGTCGGAATATTGCCCCAACACAAATAGCCGCTCCTGTCACCGGCTGATTTGTCCCGCAACGTCCATATTTTATTTGCAAGTTATATACGACAGCGAAGTTTTGCTGCTTTACATATGGTGCGAGCCATTGACCCGATTCCGTTGCGATTGTGTTATGTCTTTATAACGTCATCAAATCTAGTAACAGCCTTTTGGATTTTTTTTGAGATAAAATTATTAGCATTAAATCCGCCTCACAATGTTGCCTACAATATTTTAGTAAGGCTGAAAAAGTAACAACTCGTGAATAACGTTCTTGTAATATAGATGACTAGTAAAACAAATAACACTGCGATAAAAGTCACCGATATAACTAAACATAAAATGTCATGTTTGTCTGATATAAAATTATACTGTTAAACAATGTTTAGAAGACGTTTATTTATCTTCTGCTTAAAAAATATGTTAAATATATTTTTTCTGCTCTTGGAGTTATAAAAACATTATAAAGAACAAAAGAATTGAGCTAAATCAGTACTTTTATTGTTTCTGAATGCCCACTGGCGAGTTTTCCTGAAAGTGTTTTAAATAAAAAAAAGGATGCTTTGAATAATTTGGAGAATCACTAACCTACTGAAATTCTACTTTATTCCATTTAAAAAATAATACTAATTTCCATTTTTAACAAATTGGCAAAGACATGTTTTCAATCTTAAACCTTAGGAGCGACTAACTGTTTCCCCCGTCGGAAATAACATTAGGACTAACACATATCCAGATGCTTTACCCGTCACATGTCCGAAGCCACGGCAATGGGGTAAACAATTAGACAATTAGAGGTTATGTTTACAGTCACATGTCCGAAGCCACGGCAATGGGGTAAACAATTAGACAATTAGAGGTTATGTTTATATCTTTTTTCAAAGATTTCTTTTATAATTTCTATACAATTTTTTCAAATGGAATTCCTATATAATAAATATATCGTAGGCTATATATTTGATAAAATTATGTGAGTATGCAAGATTTCCTCAAATATCTGTTCCTATTCCTCGCAATAGAGGTTACGATACTTTGTGTTGTACATTAGTATTACATTAAAATGAATTTCGAAGGAAAAAAACAAAGTTTAAAAACTGATAACCTGTAAAATTTAAATTTTACATTTAGGCTATAATAGACTAATAAATAATGTTATTTTTTGTTGTGTATTTTGTGGGTTTTATGGTTTGGCAATTTAACATATTTATATGTTACAATTTAATATACAATAAATATCTAAGAAACATCAACTACTAAAGAATTGTATAAAGTTATGTTACTCAACTCAACCTTAAGAAGAAGAGATGGAAGTGGTCATAAGATGTTTATAAAATTGTAACTTTTGTAACTTGTGTAAGTTTATACTTCTGCTGTGCTTGGCCGATACCCACAATACATATGTAGGGTATATATATATATATATATATATATATATATATATATATATATATATATATATATATATAATATGGCGATATGTTTTCTTGTAATATAGTTAGTAAATTAAAAATATTTCAAAAACAAGAATACTTTTAATACATATATTATTCAAAGCTTTACACCCATAAAACAATACCAGCATCTTCCGGAATAGTAATTATGTAACAAAATAGTTTTACAAAAATTAAATCATACGTCAAACAACCATATGTTTATAAGTATTGCCTTTTATGTAATTTTTCCCATAACATCAATGAGTATGCAACTTCTTAAGGTTGAGTATGCAACTTCTTAAGGTTGAGTATGCAACTTCTTAAGGTTGAGTATGAAACTTCTTAAGGTTGAGTATGCAACTTCTTAAGGTTGAGTATGCAACTTCTTAAGGTTGAGTATGAAACTTCATAAGGTTGAGTATGCAACTTCTTAAGGTTGAGTATGCAACTTCTTAAGATTGGACACATGTAAGTGATAAAGACGTGGCTAAAATTGTAACATAACTTTATAAAATTCTTTAATAGTTGATGTTTCTTAGATATTTATTGTATATTAAATTGTAACATATAAATATGTTAAATTGCCAAACCTTAAAACCCACAAAATACAGAACAAAAAATAACATTATTTATTAGTCTATTATAGCCTAACTGTAAAATTTAAATTTTACAGGTTATCAGTTTTTAAACTTTGTTTTTTTCCTTCGAAATTCATTTTAATGTAATACTAATGTACAACACAAAGTATCGTAACCTCTATTGCGAGGAATAGAAACAGATGTTTGATGAAATCTTGCATACTCACATAATTTTATCAAATATATAGCCTACGATATATTTATTATATAGGAATTCCATTTGAAAAAATTGCATAGAAATTATAAAAGAAATCTTAGAAAAAAGACATAAACATAACCTCTAATTGTCTAATTGTTTACCCCCTTGCCGTGGCTTCGAACATGTGACGGGTAAAGCATCTGGATATGTGTTAGTCCTGGGGGAAACAGTTAGTCGCTCCTACATGTCTTTGCCCATTTGTTAAAAATGGAAATTAGTATTATTTTTTAAATGGCCTAAAGTAGAATTTCAGTAGGTTAGTGATTCTCCAAATTATTCAAAGCATCCTTTTTTTTTTAACTAATACACTTTCAGGAAAACTCGCCAGTGGGCATTCAGAAACAATAAAAGTACTGAGTTAGCTCAATTCTTTTGTTCTTTATAATGTTTTTATAACTCCAAGAGCAGAAAAAATATATTTAACATATTTTTTAAGCAGAAGATAAATAAACGTCTTCTAAACATTGTTTAACAGTATAATTTTATATCAGACAAACATGACATTTTATGTTTAGATATATAATTACTTTTCCTGAAGATGCTGGTACGGTTTTACCGGCGAAAAGCTTTGAATAATATATGTATTAAAACTATTCTTGTTTTTGAAATATTTTCATTTATTAACTATACTACAAGAAAACATATCACCATATTATATATATATATATATATATATATATATATATATATATATATATATATATATATATATCACTTTCACTATATGTACTTAAACAAGAATCTTACTTATAGTGAAAGTGATAAGTGAATAAAAGAAGACAATGTGCAAAGTTATATATATATATATATATATATATGTAGGCTTCATGTATAGGTAGTATGTATACATATAAAGGGCACGCTTGGTATACGCTCTATGTATTCGTAATCACACAAACTAGCGATGTATCTAGACTTCATAGGTTGGAAAAAAATATAAACAAAGCGTTTTTATTTACAGCTTAGATTATTGTCTGAAAACAGAGAAAAAATTGTTGGCCAAATGACATATTATATAAAGGTTAAAATCTTTCTCTGAGTGATGTTCTTAGACAAAATGAAAAAGGGAATCTTGTTAATTTTTGTGTCCCTTTTGTCTTTAATTCGTTCTCCATTGGAGATAAATACTGTATATTGTAAGTATAGAAAACAGAATGTCTGTTAACGTTGTGTGTTTGGTGTTTGGTTTATAAGAGCGTTTATTTTTAAGCGTAATGATGGAAACAACGGATAAATGAAATATACAAACAATATGTTTCCGGGTAAGTTAGATAAGCAAAAAAGATGTAAGATTTCGCCCAACTTGCTTTGTTTCAAGCATAGCGAATAAGAAACTATCGGAATATTGAGGTAAATAAATGACCGCTGAACCGGCAGCTGTCGGAAAGTTTCACGAGAGAATTGAAATCATTGTCGACATTTAGACGATTTATCTCCGGGCCTGAGGGATCGGGACAAATAATGACCGGTGTCGGAGTTTCATATCTTGGCAAGCGTTGGAAAGGAACAGTAAAATCTATTTTCTGATTTAATCGTGAGTGGAGCCGAGTTGGGCAAGATGGATGCGACCACAGGTCGGAACCCAGGTGGCGGCCATCTTGTTTCTACATTGTAATTATTCTCTCGCGGAAAGCCGAAACTTCGGCCCAGCAGCTATTTCACTGGTATAAACTTGAATTCCTTGTGATTCGGCTAATATAATTGTTGTCAAAATAACAAAATCTCATGTTTTTCCTTTTTTTTAAACCCTCCCCTATAAATATAGATTGTTTTCGTTTAAATACTGTATCAGAAAGTTATACTTATAATATGAACAAAAAAAAACTCCTTTGAAAGTGCTATAGATAGCCTACTTAAATTCTCTCCTGTAAAAAAATTCAGATTTTCTTGTACATCAGGCACGGATTTTTTAAGGAATGTTTAGATAAGTAGTGGCTTAGAGTCCTACTTGACAGCAGAAGCCATCCAAACATTTAGGAGAACATATTAGAAAAACAACTCTTGGTTCTACACTCCTTTAACGTAGAGTTCAGGATTTAGCTTTAACCAGCTGTTGTCCTAGTGGAACGCCAAGGCCGATTCACAGGTACTTTGTACCTCCTGAGCAACCGTGATAACACGCTAAATGTGACAAGCTAATCAGACCTTTATGTGAATCTGCCTGGCTGCAGACAGTCCAAGCAATCATCACATGAACAATCTTCGCCCTTATTGGCTGCTGCCCTGTTGGTCGAACAGAATGAAATCTGAACAGACTATAGGAGGCGAGAGAATAACATTGCGTAGAAAACTTAGTAGATAATTACTGTCCGGTTGGTACGAGATAAAGCCTTGTGCCATTGGCCTAAGAAGCTTCAACCTCCCGCTGCCTTGACGGGGTGCCAGGCTAATTCATGGGTACTAGGCACCTACTGAACAACAATGATAACACGCTAAATGTGACAAGCTAATCAGACCTTTATGTGAATCTGCCTGGCTGCAGACAGTCCAAGCAATCATCACATGAACAATCTTCGCCCTTATTGGCTGCTGCCCTGTTGGTCGAACAGAATGAAATCTGAACAGACTATAGGAGGCGAGAGAATAACATTGCGTAGAAAACTTAGTAGATAATTACTGTCCGGTTGGTACGAGTAAAGCCTTGTGCCATTGGCCTAAGAAGCTTCAACCTCCCGCTGCCTTGACGGGGTGCCAGGCTAATTCATGGGTACTAGGCACCTCCTGAGCAACCGTGATAACAGGCTAAATGTGACAAGCTAATCAGACCTTTATGTGAATCTGCCTGGCTGCAGATAGTCCAAGCAATCATCACATGAACAATCTTCGCCCTTATTGGCTACTGCCCTGTTGGTCGAACAGAATGAAATCTGAACAGACTATAGGAGGCGAGAGAATAACATTGCGTAGAAAACTTAGTAGATAATTACTGTCCGGTTGGTACGAGATAAAGCCTTGTGCCATTGGCCTAAGAAGCTTCAACCTCCCGCTGCCTTGACGGGGTGCCAGGCTAATTCATGGGTACTAGGCACCTACTGAACCACACGCTAAATGTGACAAGCTAATCAGACCTTTATGTGAATCTGCCTGGCTGCAGACAGTCCAAGCAATCATCACATGAACAATCTTCACCCTTATTGGCTACTGCCCTGTTGGTCGAACAGAATGAAATCTGAACAGACTATAGGAGGCGAGAGAATAACATTGCGTAGAAAACTTAGTAGATAATTACTGTCGGGTTGGTACGAGATAAAGCCTTGTGCCATTGGCCTAAGAAGCTTCAACCTCCCGCTGCCTTGACGGGGTGCCAGGCTAATTCATGGGTACTAGGCACCTCCTGAGCAACCGTGATAACAGGCTAAATGTGACAAGCTAATCAGACCTTTATGTGAATCTGCCTGGCTGCAGACAGTCCAAGCAATCATCACATGAACAATCTTCGCCCTTATTGGCTACTGCCCTGTTGGTCGAACAGAATGAAATCTGAACAGACTATAGGAGGCGAGAGAATAACATTGCGTAGAAAACTTAGTAGATAATTACTGTCCGGTTGGTACGAGTAAAGCCTTGTGCCATTGGCCTAAGAAGCTTCAACCTCCCGCTGCCTTGACGGGGTGCCAGGCTAATTCATGGGTACTAGGCACCTACTGAGCAACCGTGATAACAGGCTAAATGTGACAAGCTAATCAGACCTTTATGTGAATCTGCCTGGCTGCAGACAGTCTAGGCAATCATCACATGACCAATCTTCGCCCTTATTGGCTACTGCCCTGTTGGTCGAACAGAATGAAATCTGAACAGACTATAGGAGGCGAGAGAATAACATTGCGTAGAAAACTTAGTAGATAATTACTGTCCGGTTGGTACGAGTAAAGCCTTGTGCCATTGGCCTAAGAAGCTTCAACCTCCCGCTGCCTTGACGGGGTGCCAGGCTAATTCATGGGTACTAGGCACCTACTGAGCAACCGTGATAACACGCTAAATGTGACAAGCTAATCAGACCTTTATGTGAATCTGCCTGGCTGCAGACAGTCTAGGCAATCATCACATGACCAATCTTCGCCCTTATTGGCTACTGCCCTGTTGGTCGAACAGAATGAAATCTGAACAGACTATAGGAGGCGAGAGAATAACATTGCGTAGAAAACTTAGTAGATAATTACTGTCCGGTTGGTACGAGTAAAGCCTTGTGCCATTGGCCTAAGAAGCTACAACCTCCCGCTGCCTTGACGGGGTGCCAGGCTAATTCATGGGTACTAGGCACCTACTGAACAACAATGATAACACGCTAAATGTGACAAGCTAATCAGACCTTTATGTGAATCTGCCTGGCTGCAGATAGTCCAAGCAATCATCACATGAACAATCTTCGCCCTTATTGGTTACTGCCCTGTTGGTCGAACAGGAACAGACTATAGGAGGCGAGAGAATAACATTGCGTAGAAAACTTAGTAGATAATTACTGTCCGGTTGGTACGAGATAAAGCCTTGTGCCATTGGCCTAAGAAGCTTCAACCTCCCGCTGCCTTGACGGGGTGCCAGGCTAATTCATGGGTACTAGGCACCTCCTGAGCAACCGTGATAACAGGCTAAATGTGACAAGCTAATCAGACCTTTATGTGAATCTGCCTGGCTGCAGACAGTCCAAGCAATCATCACATGAACAATCTTCGCCCTTATTGGCTACTGCCCTGTTGGTCGAACAGAATGAAATCTGAACAGACTATAGGAGGCGAGAGAATAACATTGCGTAGAAAACTTAGTAGATAATTACTGTCCGGTTGGTACGAGTAAAGCCTTGTGCCATTGGCCTAAGAAGCTTCAACCTCCCGCTGCCTTGACGGGGTGCCAGGCTAATTCATGGGTACTAGGCACCTACTGAACAACCGTGATAACATGCTAAATGTGACAAGCTAATCAGACCTTTATGTGAATCTGCCTGGCTGCAGACAGTCCAAGCAATCATCACATGAACAATCTTCGCCCTTATTGGCTACTGCCCTGTTGGTCGAACAGAATGAAATCTGAACAGACTATAGGAGGCGAGAGAATAACATTGCGTAGAAAACTTAGTAGATAATTACTGTCCGGTTGGTACGAGATAAAGCCTTGTGCCATTGGCCTAAGAAGCTTCAACCTCCCGCTGCCTTGACGGGGTGCCAGGCTAATTCATGGGTACTAGGCACCTACTGAACAACAATGATAACACGCTAAATGTGACAAGCTAATCAGACCTTTATGTGAATCTGCCTGGCTGCAGACAGTCTAGGCAATCATCACATGACCAATCTTCGCCCTTATTGGCTACTGCCCTGTTGGTCGAACAGAATGAAATCTGAACAGACTATAGGAGGCGAGAGAATAACATTGCGTAGAAAACTTAGTAGATAATTACTGTCCGGTTGGTACGAGTAAAGCCTTGTGCCATTGGCCTAAGAAGCTTCAACCTCCCGCTGCCTTGACGGGGTGCCAGGCTAATTCATGGGTACTAGGCACCTACTGAGCAACCGTGATAACAGGCTAAATGTGACAAGCTAATCAGACCTTTATGTGAATCTGCCTGGCTGCAGACAGTCCAAGCAATCATCACATGAACAATCTTCGCCCTTATTGGTTACTGTCCTGTTGGTCGAACAGAATGAAATCTGAACAGACTATAGGAGGCGAGAGAATAACATTGCGTAGAAAACTTAGTAGATAATTACTGTCCGGTTGGTACGAGTAAAGCCTTGTGCCATTGGCCTAAGAAGCTTCAACCTCCCGCTGCCTTGACGGGGTGCCAGGCTAATTCATGGGTACTAGGCACCTCCTGAGCAACCGTGATAACAGGCTAAATGTGACAAGCTAATCAGACCTTTATGTGAATCTGCCTGGCTGCAGACAGTCCAAGCAATCATCACATGAACAATCTTCGCCCTTATTGGCTACTGCCCTGTTGGTCGAACAGAATGAAATCTGAACAGACTATAGGAGGCGAGAGAATAACATTGCGTAGAAAACTTAGTAGATAATTACTGTCCGGTTGGTACGAGTAAAGCCTTGTGCCATTGGCCTAAGAAGCTTCAACCTCCCGCTGCCTTGACGGGGTGCCAGGCTAATTCATGGGTACTAGGCACCTACTGAGCAACCGTGATAACAGGCTAAATGTGACAAGCTAATCAGACCTTTATGTGAATCTGCCTGGCTGCAGACAGTCCAAGCAATCATCACATGAACAATCTTCGCCCTTATTGGTTACTGTCCTGTTGGTCGAACAGAATGAAATCTGAACAGACTATAGGAGGCGAGAGAATAACATTGCGTAGAAAACTTAGTAGATAATTACTGTCCGGTTGGTACGAGATAAAGCCTTGTGCCATTGGCCTAAGAAGCTTCAACCTCCCGCTGCCTTGACGGGGTGCCAGGCTAATTCATGGGTACTAGGCACCTACTGAACAACAATGATAACAGGCTAAATGTGACAAGCTAATCAGACCTTTATGTGAATCTGCCTGGCTGCAGACAGTCCAAGCAATCATCACATGAACAATCTTCGCCCTTATTGGTTACTGTCCTGTTGGTCGAACAGAATGAAATCTGAACAGACTATAGGAGGCGAGAGAATAACATTGCGTAGAAAACTTAGTAGATAATTACTGTCCGGTTGGTACGAGATAAAGCCTTGTGCCATTGGCCTAAGAAGCTTCAACCTCCCGCTGCCTTGACGGGGTGCCAGGCTAATTCATGGGTACTAGGCACCTACTGAACAACAATGATAACAAGCTAAATGTGACAAGCTAATCAGACCTTTATGTGAATCTGCCTGGCTGCAGACAGTCTAGGCAATCATCACATGAACAATCTTCGCCCTTATTGGTTACTGTCCTGTTGGTCGAACAGAATGAAATCTGAACAGACTATAGGAGGCGAGAGAATAACATTGCGTAGAAAACTTAGTAGATAATTACTGTCCGGTTGGTACGAGATAAAGCCTTGTGCCATTGGCCTAAGAAGCTTCAACCTCCCGCTGCCTTGACGGGGTGCCAGGCTAATTCATGGGTACTAGGCACCTACTGAACAACAATGATAACAGGCTAAATGTGACAAGCTAATCAGACCTTTATGTGAATCTGCCTGGCTGCAGACAGTCCAAGCAATCATCACATGAACAATCTTCGCCCTTATTGGTTACTGTCCTGTTGGTCGAACAGAATGAAATCTGAACAGACTATAGGAGGCGAGAGAATAACATTGCGTAGAAAACTTAGTAGATAATTACTGTCCGGTTGGTACGAGATAAAGCCTTGTGCCATTGGCCTAAGAAGCTTCAACCTCCCGCTGCCTTGACGGGGTGCCAGGCTAATTCATGGGTACTAGGCACCTACTGAACAACAATGATAGCACGCTAAATGTCACAGGCATTTTGAATACGATGTACTCGTGCGGATTGGCCTATTATTATCCACACCGTTATAAAAATTTAAAATGATTTGAAGATTTAGAAATCTTTTTAAATTTTACATTTAGATTTATCTCCTATACTGATAAATCTCCTCCTACCATTTTACAACCTACATTGCCATTTTACGGTTACAAAAACAATCTTAACTTTTAGCAACATTACAAGGAAATGTCATCAAAAATTAACATGCAAAAACGATTTCCACACACTTTGACCTAAAATATTGTTGGTAACAATAATATTAATTTTCGCTTAAACAGTCGCGGCAAATTTATCATGTGATTACTAATTTGTTTATCGTCAAGTAACTCACATTCTTCCGCTTTTCAAATAAAACCTCCTTTTATTAAAATACTGTCAATTTAATAAAATATTGAAAAGAAATTAATTAAAGATGATAAATATAGGTCGCTGGTTGAAAAAATTGAACAGATTAAGAATATTGATGAAAAAAATCATTGCGCACTATCATGTTAAAAAACTAAATGTAAATTTAAAACATACTAAAAATAAAATTTAATGTTGTGCATAAAAGTTTAAATTAAAGAACGAAAAATGGTGGTTTACATTTACATTATAATGTCACAAGCACAAGTTAAACCGAAACGTTGACTGCCATCATAGACAACAATAGATTACGTATTTCAGCCTTTCTCACGGAGGAACCAATCACAGGTGATTCAGAACCGTCATTCCACCTGTTGTAACCAATCACAACCATTGTTAAAATTGAGTTGTAATTGGTTGGTTATTTTTAAAGCTTTTCCACAGATGAACTTAAATATTTTGTCACTGAAATCTTAAAAAATTAAAAAGTTATAAGAGATATTTAAATTTAGAATTAATTAAAACTTAACAAAAGAGGTCTGTAATTTATATCAATTTTTTATATTTTTATTCATATGTTTCTTACTCTGTATAAAAACTTGAGTAGTTTTTGTTTATATGAAGTTGAATTATACATCATGAAAAATGAATATAAAGTATAAATATATTATATAAGGTCCTCGTTAAAGGACTTAATATTATATAACATTATATGGAGTCTTAATTAAAAGTCCTCGAAAGTCGATTTGCATATATAGGCTGCCAAGTAAGATTCTTGGTCAGGTACATTGAAGTATATAATATGAATATTAAAAATGTCCACTGTAACAAGTGCAACAAAAACAGAAATGTTGCAATAGTGAAGAAATAAATGTAGTCTAATTGTGTAAATATGATGGCTCGGAATCTGTGAAAGCATCTTGACATTTGTTCAGAGGAAAAATAGTTTAACATTGACGATATTTCGTGTATACATTTATCTTACTGCTGTAGTTGATTTACATACGCTTTATGAAACTTAGCTAACAAAATTAAGTTTGGAGAGCTCGAATATATTAATGTCCACCAGGTTTCTTATTTGCCTATCTTTTCTAACATTCTTGATGATATAACTTTGTAACATACCTATCGGTCATTCTCTCTTAAAATAATTAATTCTAGAAACTATTTTAAAACAAAAACAGAAGCATTTACAAATCGGTTATGATGTTTTGCCAATTTCTCACACACTGCAAAATAAACAAGTTCTATTCTAGAAGCTGCAGATAAACCTTGCGGCTAAGCCACAGTAGGTTCTTTCTGCTATGTAAATCCAAGCCAGACCCTGCACGAGACTTGCTAACATCACCTCCTTGATTTCCCCGGCACATCACCTAGTAGGCCTAATATACACACATAATAGGCTAATACAAAAGTAAATGGTACAAACGCGTAATAGCCTATTTTAGGGTATTCTTTTCTTTAGACTATTGTTAATCAACTCGAAGTCTCGCTTCCCTCTCCAAGTCTATATTTGCACAATTTAAAGATACTTCATCTTTATAGTCAAAGACAAGATAATGTCTATTGAAGGATATCTATAATCTTGGCAGATAAAAGCAATATTACCCGGTCTACCTAAGTAAACTAGGTTTTCCAATTATCCTAAAAACGAAGATATTATTGAAAATGGAGGGCTAATATATAAGTAAAAACAAATAAAAACATACACAGAACTCACAAACTAATCATTTATTAACTCATACGCGTTTCAATGACAAAGTAATCATCATCAGTGAGTGTTAGGGCCTACTACTACAAACTATTGAGTTACAAACTCTAACTTACAACTAAAGTTTGTAGTAGCAACACTCACTGATGATGACTTTGTCATTGAAATGCGTATGAGGTAATAAATGATTAATTTGTGAGTTTTGTGTATGTTTTTATTTGTTTTAACATAACCTCACAAGCTAAGCGCAAAGAATAATTATATAATATATAAGTGCTTATCAGATTCATACGCGCGCACGGGTGCACACACACACACACTACATATATATGTGTATTAAAATAATGTAATATATTATACATGTATAATGAAAAAGGTATTCGTAGTATCAAAAAACGTCAGGATAAAAAAGCAGTAAGTTAGCAAAAGAAAAGCGTGAGCTAGTCAGTATCACGTGACCCCTCAGCTGGGCAAGTGTTGCGTATTATAGTGGAGTTCGGTTTTGAAACACTAAAATAAATAATTACATGTCTATGTAGGATTCGCATTATATTTTCACAATTTTTAAAAATATCTTTAAAACAAACAAACAAACATTAGTCAGACATGTCCTGACAGGATTTAAACCGTCAGGAACAAATCAGCTTACGTTATTTCTGTAACGCACAAGCGTACAGAGCTAAACGTCACACTGTATTTGTGCTTATTTATTGCGCGGCTTTTAATTTCGCACGAAGTTATGGTGAAATTCCTGTAGCGATAATAAAACGAGAAATACGTTTCCGTGATTTATTTACACTTTGCAGGTTATAAATTTCGCGGAATGTAAGAAATAATAAACGCCATGACCTATTAAAGACTTTGATTTAAGTTTTAAAGTTACCATCTAAATCAGTCTGCTAATAGTGTTTATTTGGCACGTCATACATGACGGCTTTTTGAAAACCCAAGGAATAGCTATTAAAACATGGCCTGAATGCTATATTTTAAAGTTGATAATCCCATTTCATTTTCCAAAGTCTAACTTAACTAACAATTTGGGGTGGTGTGGATTTGTTCTACACAAGGAAAGCCGATTGAACGAGTTAGGGTGTGAAACCATCTAGGTAAGATCGAGGGAGCGAGAGCAACTTTTACCAAAATATCACATAGCAAGGATCTAACTTTCATGGATTCGGTCCGCTTGATAAGATGTGGTTCTATAATGAAGGCTTGCACTGATAACAAAGGATTGGAACATTTTAAATGCTGGCATATAGTTGTACATTTAGAGTTCCTATTGCACAATTATTTACAAACGTGGACATTTTGAAAAGGTTGAAAAAAGAAAGAGATTTTTCAGAAATTGTAAAAGTGAAAACTGAAAACTTGAAAAAATCTTTAGAAAAGAGATGTATGAACTGCAACTCATTAAGACCATCGGGTTGTGATATTTCTGGATTAATATCCATATCAACAGTGCTAGCGCCTTTCTTGACTGTCCATTTCCGAAAAAACGAAAAAGGACCTGAAGATAGGCAAATGTGCACTCCTCAATTCCCCTTTATTTTTTCGCTCTTTCTATTAACATCATACACCCGACATCTATGTTTGTTTCTATTATGCAACACGAACACAGAGAACTCTCTCGTACGAAGCACCTACTAATGTTTCAAACAATTTGCAGATTACAGCAAAAATTAAAATTTGATAAACGTGTAAAGTGACTGGTTAAAAAAAAAAATTTTATTAATTTACCCCTATTTGTTCAAATTTGTAAACTGTAATAAAACCAAATTTAAATATTGCATTTATTATAATAATTATAAATCTGAGAATGCGCATTAAAATACGCATTACTTACTTCTCCCGGATTAACAAAGAACAACAGTAGTCCTACACGTAAACTAAAAATATAGGCCTAATTTATTGCTAAAATATTTGCAGATCAATTAAGTAGGCCTACATATTCATACGAGTAAGATTACGTTAGGAAGATATAGTATTTGAATAATAGGTAAATTGTCTAAAATTATCAGATTTTCTATAAACATAAGTAAAACTATCGAAAAATCTTCACCAGTAGGATCTGATTGGGTTTCCTTTTCATTCGTTGCCGAGACTGTACATGTACTTAATGAGTCCCAGACTATACCGAGTCTGTTTAACATCAAGGTAGAGCTGTCGGTATAAGCCAGCGTGCGCCAGTAAGGCTAAGAATAAACACACCTTCAACAGTCGACCATTTAAACGATTGTCCGCTCTTTGACAAAAACCAAACCCAGAAACAGGTGGTCCTACCTAAAGGTTAAAGACGTATGGCGGTGTTAGCAGAGCGACTGACGTAGCCCTAATAGTCAAGTTCCAAAGAGATTAGATTAGATTGACTTGAGCGACAATTTCAGTTAACAACTTTCACAAAAACTCACAAACACTCACAAAAACTCGCAAAAACTCACAAAAACTCACAAACACTCACAAAAACTAGGTAAAATCTATTGAAATAGGAATATTTTATCCAGTAGGCACCTATTTTGAAACAACTAGAGTCAAAAAAAATTAGTAGTTTCTTATACTAGTTTAGCCAACACTATTAAAATTATACACTAACAGATTTAACGTCGAGTTCACAAGTTTATTGAATAATATAAAATATATACAATTTGGAATAAATCCTATTGGGAATAATTTAATTAAAAAGAAAAATAGGCCTATTGGTTATAAAAGAACGTAAAAATTGCGATCAGAAGAAATACAACATAAGCCAGAGTGTATGTTTTGTTGTGATAACATACACTCCATTGTCTTAGTTTAGGTCCAGTTACTTGAGTATGAGGGGGGGGGGCGAGTGACGGTGTCCAAGTTATGTCTTCAAAATTCACCCGCTATTCTCTTAATTTAGGCCTCGTTACTTGCGAAAGGAGTGTAAGAGACTAGGTTTTTTTGACGAATCTAGAATTTAATTGTTATAAAATGAATGAAACATTAAAGCAATATAAGAATGAATAATCTATTCCACTGTTTGACAAAAACGTAATTCCTATGGCTGTTTAAAATGGAAGACAGAAAGCAAGAAAACGCCTTCTTTCCAATCTGAAGTGACATTGTGTGAACGAGGAGTTTGTTACATCAATAATAAAACAAATTTGTTAACAATAACATTTGGAACAATGAAACACACGAAACCGGGAAGACATGTTTCAAAATAAAATGGGTGTTTTCTATGGCTACATAGCAAGGATGTGTCAATTATGATGGATCAACTTCGTCTCGGTTTTCTGCTTGGGTAGACGTCGGACTCGTGGTGTAAAAACAACTTAACAAATAAAACTGACAAAGAATTAAATAAGAAAACAGCAGATAACGCTCAAGTAGCAAGGTCTATAGTCGGCCGATTCGACAAAAAGTTTGAAATAATATTTCTTTAACTGTTTATCTTTCTGTGCATGCTAGCAGGTTATAACGTATTCATTAATCAAGTGTCCGCCATCTTGGTATATGATTAATGACACGGACACCCGACACTTCTTGTCCGCCAGCTCTGACTGACCCCATTGTTTAGTGATACATGACTTTGCCGACTTTTGATTCCTCGCTTAGTCGAATCTGAAGTAGTGAAACAGAATTTGTTAATTGTTCAAAAGGTAATTTATAGTTAAACCGACGCTCTTCACTTTTCCGGTTTTAAGATTTATTATTTTTGTAAAATGTATTTCTTCTATTTAGGTCTACTAAAATTTAGACTTATAATGGGCTTAACATGGACATGGTCATAAAATAAATCATAACATGAGCTTTTGCACAGGAGGAACAAATAGCATCTCGTAGTAACGAGTTTAACAGAACGTTGTATCTATACTTGTTTTAAACGGCGACAGTTCATTTTATCACCAGCCCTACCCCCTGATTTTGTGGGAAGCACTAGGCGGTTACACAAGTAGGCTACTTTGTACTGCACAACCATCTCAAGACGCTGAAAGTGACTGACTAATGACGCCTCTCTGGGATGCAGGTAGAGTCCATGGTATCAATATTTCCTCTTGGTTTGTAGGCTATAAGGTTTGTTGACATAATGTATGCATGGACCGTACCGTGGCTTGCCAGATTCGCAGAACGACATTACCAGTCGGTTATTTCAGCTTGTTGCAATACGAGTCCCGAGATGTGGCAAAAGTCTTGAGATACTAGTGTAAGCCCAGACACCTCCTACGAGATTCATAGCTCTGGAGGCTGGTATTACGTCATAGCAGCATGGTACAAGTGTTCCTCTGAACTCTTGGCAGAAGGAAAGGTGACAGTAAATTATGAGGCTTGAAGCAGTGTTCGCAAGAACACAAAAATACCTACAAAAGCTACATAGTAATTCGTCATTTCCGAGGGTAAAGCAAGAAATACCGTTAGAGAATTCACACTCTATAAGTTTATAAACAAAATCTTATTATAAATCAAAACACTAACGTAAACACTATATTGAAATAAAACTCAGATAATTTGTTTGAGATAGATTTAGTTTTAAAAATATGCCGTTTACTAACTAACTGTGTAAATTCGAGAGGTGAAACATGGCATTTCCTCTAGCATTGACGGGATGAATCCAAAAAGGATCAAAATATTCTTCAACTGTTGATGAGTTCACCTCGCCAATGCTAGATCCGATTCTATGAGCTGCAAAATGAACTAACCAAATATTTACTATTCATCATATTTTCCATCCGTGAAGGAATACGTATCACGGATTCTGGTGTGTGTGTGTGTGTGTGTGTGTGTGTGTGTGTGTGTGTGTGTGTGTGTGTGTGTGTGTGTGTGTATAAAGTCAGATACGTTGTAGCTAAATTCTATATTGTTGTATATTATAAAAACTGTAATGCTCCATTTCATCACAAACATTGCGTTAATAAGGTTTGTTGGGTGATGTTTGTACAATAGCACAATTATACTTTTATAATGTTTTAAGTTTTGGCGTGTCACCGATAACTTTTATCATTTTTCACCTTTTCCTTAGAACTTTATTTACCGCTAAGTAAAAGTTTATATGCAACAACATTTGATTCTGAAAATTATATAAATGGCCATAAAATAGTTATTTAGTAGCTCAGACGCTATCAGGTTTATTAAACCTAAAGACAGAAAATGAGTTTTATACCGATATAGAAACAGATTACTGTATAGAAATAAAAAAAATTCTTGCTGACAAACCAGTGGAGATCGTGATCTAACTTACACAGGTCGTTAATAAGAATCGGTACTCTAATGAATAGGAGCGTGTATACCAAAACTCGCTTGAAGGATGTGAACGCACTTTTTCCATTATTATGATCAAGATCGAAACGGCAATGATAACGTCATCGGCAGACATAATATTGGCAACGCTCCAAGACCTGTCAAGCCAGACACCTGAACTGCTAATTGCTGATGGCATCAAGTCCACTTTGCGAAACATCTCTCAAAATATTGTTCAGTTGATTTTGGACCCAATAAGTAGGTTATTTATTTACCTTGAACATATTTTCATAAAATCTTTTTCTCTGTCTCAAGAAGACTTTATCTTGGACATAAATATACTTATGTGTCTCAATATGCCCAATTAAAAACTGGTCTATTTGATATCAACAGTTTATTGCAATGTAAGTCCGTTTAATTTACTAATAAAAGTCAATAAAAACAATGTGATTTAGTATAAATCTGACAAAATCAATACCTATTTAGTATTAATATTTTATTACTAAGGTTCTGCTGGACCGAGTAAATGTTGCGTGCGGAAAATATGTGAATTACTGCTACTTTGCTGCTAGTATTCCTCTCTTCGACAGCTTGTGATACGTTACTCATTGTCTGTGTTTAAAATTAAACAGAATGGAAAATTCAAGTTTCTCATAGCGTTTTTACAAATTATATAACCAACCAATCACACCAAAAGCAAATGAATCCATTGAAAACTTTAAAACAAGTTGTTAATAATGACAAAGCAAAAGGTTATGTCTTTTGATGTGTTTTTGTCACGTACCTAACCATTTCTTCAACATACCGCAAAATCTTATACTACACGCCATCGCTACTTTCTAATTTTGATGTGGTTACCCTGTGGTGTCCACACTCGGTTTCTTTCTCTAACACCTCTTGAAGCAGTCTGCTTCATGTAAGAGATCCTGCCACCATTAGCTAACCCTTCCTACAGCACTAGAGGATCCTTAAGGTCCTCCATTTATTCCACCTGTTCTCCTTCCCAATGGGCTAACGGATGGACGCCTCCTACAACTCTACATCTAAAATAGTAGCTCTACATGAGACCTTATACACGCAAGATAATCTTTTACTATATTTCAGATTATAAGGTTTCATGTCTCTGTATAAATCGTATTCATCATGAAAAAGAGGCGTCATCTTCTAAATTGACACAAAATATAACCTCTGAGCCATTTCAGTGACTGAATGTAGACTATTTACAAAAATTCAATGTCTATATAGGTCTGCAAATTTTTTGCAGCAATAAATCACTGTCTGTAAAAACACAAAAATGCAATTGAAATTTTCTACTTAAATGTATACAAAGACTAATCTACCTTTTTTCAATAAGCAATAAAGTTCTAGTTCAAAAATAAAACTACTACAGTAATAAAACATTTTACTGTTGAAAACAAAAATGTTTTTATTGGAATTTAAGATATCCTTTCAATTAAAATGTGAACTTTATTTTTAGGTTAAAACGTTCCAAATTTAAATCTATTTTCTAAAATTCTTTCTTAGGAAAATACTCGAGCAACTGAAAAAACTGTGTTGAAAATATTTAAATGTTATATGATACCTCAGCTCAAGTCTATATATTCGGTCTGAATACAGTTGCATTATGTCTCATAATTTATTGCTTAATAATCAGCAACAATGTTAAGTACAATAATAGAAACCAAGCATTGTCACACATTAATAGATGCAAAATCAAATTCAGGTTTCACTACAATTTGTAAACAGAATTTTGCTCCTCTATACATAGGTAGCGTTGATGCAACATTGTTTACTTTTTAGGTCATAATACAGCAGAGGCATCTAGCGGATTGTATTTGAACTCGTTGAACACTTGATTCACCAAAGATTACGACATAAACATATTCCCAATGAGGTGGGGGGGGGGGGGAGGGGAGAGGGGAAGTTACAGACGATGACTAAATGTAATTAAAACATTCCCGCAACCTTTGAGATAGCTTCATAAATTTGTAACAAACTGTTTCCCTATAAGCCCATGGTTATAGCCTACTCAGAAAGTTTGTACAAATCTTGTTCTTCTCTCTCTCTCTCTCTCTCTCTCTCTCTCTCTCTCTCTCTCTCTCTCTCTCTCTCTCTCTCTCTCTCTCTCTTACAGACAGCCCCGCTCTATCCTCTTCAGAATAAAGTCACGTTTCTATTTAAAATAAATTTGTAATCAAAATAATATAGGCTATTCGGACCATGTAACGACACACACAAAATTAGAAAAATAATAAAATATTACATATTAAAATTTGTAAATATTGGAATTGTTTGTTTATGTAAAAAACAATCATTTCAGTCAGTTATAATAGCCTATTTTTCAATTCTCTTTGCAAAATTTATTAAAATTTATTCAATAGTTTGCTCATTGACAAACAAATCAGAAAAAAATGTTAAATGGATCTAACGTATAAATACAAAAAATAAATTAGGTCCATACACATTAGGTAATCAAGAAAAGGTTGTTTTGAAATTAAACAATATAGCTTATTTGTTATTTTGTTGTATTGCTCATCTCCAGGTTTTTTTACATCACTGTATAGCCTATAATCGATTAAACATACTGCACAGTTATATATTTAATTTGGCTCAACGTGTCCCTTGAGGTTGTTAATACGGTAGAATAATTACAGCATAATCAAAGTTAAGTTACCAACTACCACAGCCACATAATCTTTTCAAGCTGTTGTCAGGGTAACTAATTAAATATATATCAGACTACGCACCAACTTGTAACACGTTGGCAGGCCTGCGTTAGGAAATACCATGTGCACAATCACTAATACAATATTATTAATGGCAATAATATTCTCACTAATAATAACATTTTACCGTTTTGCCGTAATTATATAATTAACCTAACTTTACTTCTTAGTTCTTGTCTATCATCGATAGTTAAACATTGTTTAGGAAAAAACCTGTAAATAAAGAAGTGTTTTTGGGAGGTAAATGAAACATCCGTCAAGTCTGTGTCTAGGTAAAGAAAGCAATGAATAATCCTTATACCTTCCAGTCGGGCCACTTAGTGTGATTGGACACAGTTTTAAGAAGGATTTTTAAATGATTTAACACATTTGAGGGGTGAGATATTTCACCAAAAATTTTTAAGAGACATGTTTTGTGTGATAGGCCCTACACACATAAAATTATATGTAATTTAATGATTATTTTGTAAATACGTCAAACCTATTTTTGATATTTCTAATATTATTCTTTTAGTATCTTATGAGTAATTTCTATTTATGAATAAATAATCCTCATTTCCTTTACAGTCGAGAGGGGATTAGCGGTAGTATCACAGACACAACATGTATCGATATACAGTCTGCTGTCGATAAGCAAACACAGTCTGCTGGGAAAGTCATGGAAACTGTCTTATGGACAGGAAGGGCCTGCTTTTATTCGGCACATTAAGAAAACTGAGACGTACTATCCTGAACCGCCGGAGAGGAAGATTGTCCAGTGGTTTGAGGCTTACCCATGACAACGCTCCACCTCATGTCTCACACCAAACTCAAAAACTCCTGAAAGATTTTGGCTGGACTGTTGTCATCAAACTAGAGGGTTTTGTCAACCCTTAACATCTCGGAATCCATTCCCTACGACCGCACAAGCGATCTACTTCAGCACAAGCGACCCTGCCCAGGCGATGACAAACCTTCCTCTATTCCCATACCATTTGTGCTTTTCATAGTCCCTTTGTTATTCTCCTTCTTAGAAGGGGGTGTAATTAGACCCTTACCTCTAGACCTAAAGACGAGGCCTCGTTCAAGTGTTAGACCCAGAAAACTCGATGCCTTGATCACTCCTACATACACCACTAGGAGTTTTGTGACCCTATATTAAACCCCTTACAATCCTTTACCATCCTTCGCAGGGTATAATAGTCATACAGGCTGATGACAATGATTTTCGATTGGTACATAAGCGGTAAAGCAATTTGACCGATCGCCCTAGGGCACACAAAAACAAGCCTGATAGATTTTGATTCCTTTTTAAACAATATTCGTCAATACGTAATTTACAAATCTGGTATTCTTGGTTAAATTCGTAGCAATTTCTTGATTTTTCCATTTGTTAGTTAAACATTTTTGGGCGATTAGTAATATTTGAATTTTGAACATTTTCTGAAATAATACAAAAAATCGTTTGAAGCATACAAGAATGTTTCCATGGACATCACAATAACTATATAAAAGATCTTGAACCAGGGCCAACTACATTACAAAATAACTACCTTGGCGTCGATAGGAGCTACACTAAACAAAGGTTAAAGCATAATAGGGCCTAACCAGACTATGTTATCGTCTTGGAAGTGGTCCAAGCACGGCCTACTAGATATTAGTGTATTTCCCTCTTATAAGTTCATTGTATATACTTTAATATACATGCACTGAACATATTTGGAACATCTTTTTACCCAATTGTATAAAAACGTTTTTCATATTTTTTAAAGTTCTTTCTATTAGCTCACACTTATATATATATATATATATATATATATATATATATATATATATATATATATATAATGTAAACATTTTCAATCGTTATTAAAATGCATTTTTATTCATCCAGTTACGTTTAAATACATTTTTTTAACCTGTAGTGGATGACAATTGAATGCAATACAGTTTTTTCAAATATATATTCAATAATTGAATTATAAAATTTGGGGGAACTAGGCCGGATTTTCATATATCTCCATGTTCAAAGTCTAGCGCTTTGGCACTCAGCCAACTTTCCCATAACTAGAAGTGTTATTTCTCTCAAAGATCTATATACATTTTTCTTTTACCACCGTCTGATTGTTGTCGACATAGTATAACCTTAAATTGTTACCATGGCTACCAACAAAATCATAAACAATGCTCTGGGATAAAAAAAAATAATAATAAACAAACGAACTGCATCAACGGTATCGAGCCTTGCTTCACAAACGACATTGTGAAAGGAAAGCGAAATGAAACTACAACACAATGCAGGCGACGAAAAAAGGAAACGTGAAAACAGTAACAAATAAAATTAAGAGTCTAACACCATACATAGAAAGGAAAATGGAAAATTGCAGGGAAATTCGCTTTCTATTTTGTCACTTAATATTGTTATTACGACATATGTACATACATATTTATATTAGTAGTAATTATGAAATAAATAAAAAACTAAAATAAAATTTTTCTTTGTTGACTTAACTAGTAATTTACTTAAAAAAAAAATGTATGTTACTTGTTTGCCTGATTTCTCTCGTATTACCTTTTGGTTCATTCAATAACTCAGATTATTGACGAAAGGGGCCCTCCGTTTTTGGACTTTGAAAAACACTAGAGCCCGGGATACAGCTCGGAGCTATTATATGCCATGCGCTTGCGTAAACGGTGGTGGCCCATCATGGATTCTGCGTATTTGAGGGCCCAAAGCAGAGAGGGAAAACAAATATAAAATAGTTTGTTCCCTATGTCTATATAATGTTAGTTGCAGCATAATAAACGTATACAATATCAAGGGCACAGTGGTACAATATATTACAATGAAAATATTGGAAAGAACCCCAATACCACAAAAATAATAACAAATAACACAAGTTATGAGTGATCACTCTAGTTTGAAACTTCTTGTTTGCTACATTGTAATTTTGTAATAGCACCTTCTAATGATGATGACATGGTCATCGAAATGTATTTAATTGTTTAATCTTAAGTAACTTGTTTTATTTGTTATTTTTGATTTTTCTGGTATTGGGCTCTTTCCAATATTTACATTTCAATAATAAACGTAATTCCCAGAACAAATTTTTTTTTTAATGCATCCTTAGTAAGTTTGTATTCAAATTAAAAGAAAAAACTTATAAACATTTCTTTCTTATTGAGGTAGAAAGCATGTATGTTTAGAGAGACAAATGATATTTTCAGGATACTTCAATTTCCTTCAGAATCCATCAAACTTCCGCATCAGTAGTCAGGGTAAATGTGAGTAAAAATGTTAATAATTTCCTCCTAATGCTACATTATTTTAGCGTTTCCAAGCTACACACTTGATATAGGAACTTTTGAATCTGGTAGACAGAGGATTTTCTCGTTACCTGAATCCTGCCATATGACGTAAGTCAATAATTACAAAACAAAAATAAATTAATAATTGTGAGTTGGTGCCGCGCGTTAATCATAATTAAATATTACACACTTATATTTTTATAAGAACAAACTAAACAGAAAGCAAAAACTGTCGAAGGTTTGAGACAATAAAACCGACCGACGAAATGACTGCAAAATGTTATTACAATAATAAAGTATTTGTTTATTTCTTAAGAAAATAGTTCTAACAAAATGAAAACTACCTTAAAATCTTGAGATATCTCAGAATTTGATGAAGATTACTGTCACTGAAACGTATTGCAAAATAAATCGATTGTGGTTTGATGTTGTTACTATTATATTAAAGATCAACTAATTGTTACTTATCAGAAGAAAAAGCAAACGCTGACGTAGTTTAGAGACGATAATAAGGGCAGCCAGATGATTGGTCGCGCATTATGTTACTGGAACACGCAAAGGCTTTATTTAAAGAAGCATACACAGTCCACGATATTAATCTGTGTACTTGTTGACAACATACTGATATAGTGACTGTATTAACAGTTACAGACATTTTGGAGTAATGCGCCCACAACAACTGTGTTACAATGTTTCAGAAAATGTCCCATGTTATTTGTATTCCTCATGAAACCTTAATAAGATTACATGAATAAATGTTTATTTCTGTCAGATCTTTGTACTAATAATCCGTTAACATTTGTTGTTGACTATTACTTGAAAATAGAGCAGTAAGCCTTTGCTATACAAATACGAAATCTTATAGTCTAAAACAAGCAGTTGATTATTTTAATAGATTGATTTTTACCGTTTATGAGAAACATTAACAGGTTTTTTGTTATGCTCAAGATCAAACACTACTTGGAAGCTTTGGAACGAAGTGGACAATACTAGAACTACTGGGAAATAATGTTAGAGTGTAATAAAGTTGTTAATAGAGTTAGTAATGCGTACATATATTATTGCATAGCACTTGCCTATTATAGCAATTACTTTTGCTCTTGCTCGTTTAGCGAGATATATTCCATAATCAACACGTATCGGGTGTAATTTTATTTTGACCTCAAAAATGAAATAAGGACCCCCCCCCCCAGCCCTTTACCTTACGTAAGACTCGAAAAATGTACATTAGATTCCGAGTATAGATACTGTAGTAACTTTACCTTATATATTTTTCGTCATTATAATTTATTAAATAAAAAACGAATGTACTGAAGAACCCAACTTTGCCAAAAACTCACAAAATGAGCAGTTTTGAGGAGATGTCCAACAAACCTAAACGAATGTATAACGAGTTACACTTTATGGCTCTAGGCCGTTATTCAGGTTTTATCAACTTATTAAAAACCAAATGTAAAAATATATCGAATGCCATTTACTCTATTATGTTTTTAACACACTAGCTGCAAATTTAGACTTGATAAAGTTGTGTTTGTTTATTTTTAAACAAGTGCAAATATATGGTATTTTTTTAAAGATAACAGCCAAATAAATATTAAGATCCTAAAAAAGATTCCGGCTAAAAATTTACATTGTCTATAAAATTGTTCGTAATCAATCAAAAATTTGTTTCGCTATTTAGTTTTGTTAAAAAGTGTAACCTCAAAATTTTAGTTAAATTTCTATAACACCCCTTTAGCAATATACGTGTCCATAGAGTCATTTGGAAAGATAGCCGAAGTTATGCAATAAATGCTTAATCCTACATCTAGCAAACGACCAGTGACTAGTTTTAATACGCTGTCCCACTGGCAAACCACAGTAAATAATCGTTTTAATACACTACCTCACTGGCAAACAATAGTACTAGTCGTTTTAATACCCTACCCTTCTGGCAAACTATAGTACTAGTCGTTTTAATACGCTACCCCATTGGCAAACTACAGTAAATAATCGTTTTAATACCCTACCCTTCTGGCAAACTATAGTACTAGTCGTTTTAATACCCTACCCTTCTGGCAAACTATAGTACTAGTCGTTTTAATACGCTACCCCACTGGCAAACTACAGTAAATAATCGTTTTAATACACCACCTCACTGGCAAACAATAGTGACTAGTCGTTTTAATACCCTACCCTTCTGGCAAACTATAGTACTAGTCGTTTTAATACGCTACCCCACTGGCAAACTACAGTAAATAATCGTTTTAATACACCACCTCACTGGCAAACAATAGTGACTAGTCGTTTTAATACCCTACCCTTCTGGCAAACTATAGTACTAGTCGTTTTAATACGCTACCCCACTGGCAAACTACAGTAAATAATCGTTTTAATACACTACCTCACTGGCAAACAATAGTGACTAGTCGTTTTAATACCCTACCCTTCTGGCAAACTATAGTACTAGTCGTTTTAATACGCTACCCCACTGGCAAACTACAGTAAATAATCGTTTTAATACACTACCTCACTGGCAAACAATAGTGACTAGTCGTTTTAATACCCTACCCTTCTGGCAAACTATAGTACTAGTCGTTTTAATACGCTACCCCACTGGCAAACTACAGTAAATAATCGTTTTAATACACTACCTGACTGGCAAACAATAGTGACTAGTCGTTTTAATACCCTACCCTTCTGGCAAACTATAGTACTAGTCGTTTTAATACGCTACCCCACTGGCAAACTACAGTAAATAATCGTTTTAATACACTACCTGACTGGCAAACAATAGTGACTAGTCGTTTTAATACCCTACCCTTCTGGCAAACTATAGTACTAGTCGTTTTAATACGCTACCCCACTGGCAAACTACAGTAAATAATCGTTTTAATACACTACCTGACTGGCAAACAATAGTGACTAGTCGTTTTAATACCCTACCCTTCTGGCAAACTATAGTACTAGTCGTTTTAATACGCTACCCCACTGGCAAACTACAGTAAATAATCGTTTTAATACACTACCTCACTGGCAAACGATAGTGACCAATCGTGTTAATACACTACCTCATTGGCAAAGGACAGTGACTAGTCGTTGTATTAGGCTACTCCTCTGGCAAACAATAGAAACTAGTCATTTTAATAAGCTACCCCACTGGCAAACTACAGTAAATAATCGTTTTAATACACTACCTCACTGGCAAACGATAGTGACTAGTCGTTTTAATACCCTACCCTTCTGGCAAACTATAGTACTAGTCGTTTTAATACGCTACCCCACTGGCAAACTACAGTAAATAATCGTTTTAATACACTACCTCACTGGCAAACAATAGTGACTAGTCGTTTTAATACGCTACCTCATTGTCAAAGGACAGTGACTAGTCGTTTTAATACGCTACCTCATTGGCAAAGGACATTGACTAGTCGTTTTAATACGCTACCTCACTGGGAAACGATAGTGACCAATCGTGTTAATACACTACCTCATTGGCAAAGGACAGTGACTAGTCGTTTTAATACGCTACCTCATTGGCAAAGGACATTGACTAGTCGTTTTAATACGCTACCTCACTGGGAAACGATAGTGACCAATCGTGTTAATACGCTACCCCACTGGCAAACTACAGTAAATAATCGTTTTAATACACTACCTCACTGGCAAACAATAGTGACTAGTCGTTTTAATACACTACCTCATTGGCAAAGGACAGTGACTAGTCGTTTTAATACGCTACCTCATTGGCAAAGGACATTGACTAGTCGTTTTAATACGCTACCTCACTGGGAAACGATAGTGACCAATCGTGTTAATACACTACCTCATTGGCAAAGGACAGTGACTAGTCGTTTTAATACGCTACCTCATTGTCAAAGGACAGTGACTAGTCGTTTTAATACGCTACATCACTGGGAAACGATAGTGACCAATCGTGTTAATACGCTACCCCACTGGCAAACTACAGTAAATAATCGTTTTAATACACTACCTCACTGGCAAACAATAGTGACTAGTCGTTTTAATACACTACCTCATTGGCAAAGGACAGTGACTAGTCGTTTTAATACGCTACCTCATTGGCAAAGGACATTGACTAGTCGTTTTAATACGCTACCTCACTGGGAAACGATAGTGACCAATCGTGTTAATACACTACCTCATTGGCAAAGGACAGTGACTAGTCGTTTTAATACGCTACCTCATTGTCAAAGGACAGTGACTAGTCGTTTTAATACGCTACCTCACTGGGAAACGATAGTGACCAATCGTGTTAATACACTACCTCATTGGCAAAGGACAGTGACCAATCGTGTTAATACACTACCTCATTGGCAAAGGACAGTGACTAGTCGTTTTAATACGCTACCTCACTGGGAAACGATAGTGACCAATCGTGTTAATACACTACCTCATTGGCAAAGGACAGTGACTAGTCGTTTTAATACGCTACCTCACTGGGAAACGATAGTGACCAATCGTTTTAATATGCTACCTCATTGGCAAAGGACAGTGACTAGTCGTTTTAATACGCTACCTCACTGGGAAACGATAGTGACCAATCGTGTTAATACACTACCTCATTGGCAAAGGACAGTGACTAGTCGTTTTAATACGCTACCTCACTGGGAAACGATAGTGACCAATCGTTTTAATATGCTACCTCATTGGCAAAGGACAGTGACTAGTCGTTTTAATACGCTACTTCATTGGCAATGAATAGTGACTAGTCGCTTTAATACACTACCCCACTGACAAATAATAGTGACTAGTCATTTTAATACACTACCTCAGTGCAAACGATAGTGACTAATCGTTTTAATACGCTACCTCATTGGCAAAGGACAGTGACTAGTCGTTTTAATATGCTACCTCATTGGCAAAGGACATTGACTAGTCGTTTTAATATGCTACCTCATTGGCAAAGGACAGTGACTAGTCGTTTTAATATGCTACCTCATTGGCAAAGGACAGTGACTAGTCGTTTTAATACGCTACCTCATTGGCAAAGGACATGGACTAGTCGTTTTAATATGCTACCTCATTGGCAAAGGACAGTGACTAGTCGTTTTAATATGCTACCTCATTGGCAAAGGACAGTGATTAGTCGTTTTAATACGCTACCTTATTGGCAAAGGACAGTGACTAGTCGTTTTAATATGCTACCTCATTGGCAAAGGACAGTGACTAGTCGTTTTAATACGCTACCTCATTGGCAAAGGACATTGACTAGTCGTTTTAATATGCTACCTCATTGGCAAAGGACAGTGACTAGTCGTTTTAATATGCTACCTCATTGGCAAAGGACAGTGACTAGTCGTTTTAATACGCTACCTCATTGGCAAAGGACATTGACTAGTCGTTTTAATATGCTACCTCATTGGCAAAGGACATTGACTAGTCGTTTTAATACGCTACCTTATTGGCAAAGGACAGTGACTAGTCGTTTTAATATGCTACCTCATTGGCAAAGGACAGTGACTAGTCGTTTTAATACACTACCTCATTGGCAAAGGACAGTGACTAGTCGTTTTAATATGCTACCTCATTGGCAAAGGACAGTGACTAGTCGTTTTAATATGCTACCTCATTGGCAAAGGACAGTGACTAGTCGTTTTAATATGCTACCTCATTGGCAAAGGACAGTGACTAGTCGTTTTAATACGCTACCTCATTGGCAAAGGACAGTGACTAGTCGTTTTAATACGCTACCTCATTGGCAAAGGACAGTGACTAGTCGTTTTAATATGCTACCTCATTGGCAAAGGACAGTGACTAGTCGTTTTAATACGCTACCTCATTGGCAAAGGACAGTGACTAGTCGTTTTAATATGCTACCTCATTGGCAAAGGACAGTGACTAGTCGTTTTGATAATGACGCAAATAAGAAAATACTGTATAAAACAGCATAGATTTAACATTAATTTCTAGAACCCCATCTTTAGGGCGTTAAAAAGATTGTGCACAGACAATAGACGTGGCCTGCCATTATAAAGTCTTATGAGTGTCAGATGCTTTATGACTCCACGCTGAATATGTAAAATATTCCGAAACATTCCACTAAAACTATTCCAGACTATCTCCGGTTTATTTAACAAGAACGTGATCGGAGCCAAAGGTGATGTTTGTACAAGGACAGTTCAAAGTCAAAACCTTCCTTCTGTTTACATAATGAATAACCTGCGCCAGTTTATCTACAGTCAACAAGCAAACCAGACACATTTGGACTGTGCGAACATGAGTCCAGCTTATTTTAGTGTAAGCATTGTTTTTCAGATATTTTACTAATTCAAGGCCTGCAGACCAACACCGGCCTGTAAAATTTATTTTGACTCAAAGCGTACTTTGCTATGGGGGGGGGGACTAACAGTGAACTACGCTTAATAGGGCTTGGATCATGGCTTTTAGTGAAAGAATGAGTGAATATAAAAACCTTTGCACACAGTCTACGTGATTTAGTCACAAACACCAATAAAACAACAGTAAAAAAAGCAAAAAGTGTAATTAATTAGAACTTAAATTGTAAAACAATAATGAAAATGCATGAGTAAAGTAACACATAAAAGTTGTTACACATTCGGTCACCTGCAAAAACGCAAATTTCTCTTTCCTGACATAAATAAACTGAAATTAACGAAATAAGAACAGTCCAATTAAAATAAATCAATCAAGACATTACCAAGCAATGCAAATTAGAAATTAATGTAAGTAGTTTTGAGAAAATTAAAATAAAAACGTGGTGAATTTTTTACTCGATTTATTCCAAACTTTACCACTATTTGGTTGCAGCAGAGATTATTTATAGAGAAATTCGTCCTAATTTGTGAGGAATTGTAAAATGAACAAATCCTTTTTAGAGAAACTCTTATTAATTATTGTATTGGCAACACCAAAGCATACCTAAGAAAGTAAACCCATGAGAGGCTGCCAGAAAATTCCATAACCAAGAGAACAAGTGTTTCTTAATAACCATGGGAACAGCTTATTAAGAACATACTATATAAGATCTAAACCGTTGTGATCAGTTCATAGCTTGGAACAGGAACATCATGTAACTGTGATAGGTATTCATGTAACTGTGACAGGAGATCATGTAACTCTTTATTACCATGTAACTGTGACAGGAGATCATGTAACTGTGATAGGAGTTCATCTAACTGTGATAGGTATTCATGTAACTGTAACTGAAGATCATGTAACTGTGACAGGAGTTCATGTAACTGTGACTGGAGATCATGTAACTGTGATAGGAGCTCATGTAACTCCTTATTACCATATAACTGTGATATGAGATCATGTAACTGTGACAGGCGATCATGTAACTGTGATATGAGATCATGTTACTGTGACAGGAGATCATGTAACTGTGACAGGAGATCATGTAACTGTGACTGGAGATCATGTAACTGTGACTGGAGATCATGTAACTGTGACTGGAGATCATGTAACTGTGATAGGAGCTCATGTAACTCCTTATTACCATATAACTGTGATATGAGATCATGTAACTCCTTATTACCATGTAACAGTGATAGGAGCTCATGTAACTGTGACAGGAGATCATGTAACTGTGACAGGAGATCATGTAACTGTGACTGGAGATCATGTAACTGTGACTGGAGATCATGTAACTGTGATAGGAGCTCATGTAACTCCTTATTACCATATAACTGTGATAGGAGATCATGTAACTCCTTATTACCATGTAACAGTGATAGGAGCTCATGTAACTGTGACAGGAGATCATGTAACTGTGACAGGAGATCATGTAACTGTGACTGGAGATCATGTAACTGTGACTGGAGATCATGTAACTGTGATAGGAGCTCATGTAACTCCTTATTACCATATAACTGTGATAGGAGATCATGTAACTCCTTATTACCATGTAACAGTGATAGGAGCTCATGTAACTGTGACAGGAGATCATGTAACTGTGACAGGAGATCATGTAACTGTGACTGGAGATCATGTAACTGTGACTGGAGATCATGTAACTGTGATAGGAGCTCATGTAACTCCTTATTACCATATAACTGTGATATGAGATCATGTAACTGTGACAGGCGATCATGTAACTGTGATATGAGTTCATGTTACTGTGATGGGTGTTCTTGTAACTGTGATAGGTATTCATGTTATGAGTTCATGTAACTCCTTAATACCAAATAACTGTGACATATGTTCATGTAATTGTGATTGGAGTCCTTACACACATTTACCTAAACGGAGGTGGATTACGAGAGGAGCCTATCACTGAATCTAGCGGAGCATGTCGAAACTCCCTCGAACACGAAAAGGACTATGATTTATTAATTATATTTCAAAAATAAATAAAAACTAAAAAACATTCAGAACACAATTTTAAAAAATATGAATTTAAAAACATAAATAAAAATACTATCACGATATCGGTTATGTATTACAACAATGAACGCCACAACAACAAAAACATACAAAGTAACATATGTACAAAAACCCATTCTACCTGCGTTTTATACCAGTTATAACTTTTTCAAAGACAATTTTTTTAATTGTTTTATTTCATTGTTAAGATTATAAAAATGTTAGCTTGGTTAGTGTTACACTTGATATTGCTATAACGTAACTGTAAAAAAATCCCTCTTTATTGGACAAATGATAAATGCACTGGACAAATGAGGTAAAAATAAAATCATCATAAAGAGAAAACGACTCGGTAAATAGGTCTCAATAATGTGTGTAACAATAAAGTTACATTCGTAACAATGTTATTTCCAAATCCAAATCATTGTATGGATAGCAATAAAAAATAATTTAATATGCAACTCCTCATGCGAAAATATCCGTTACGTTATGAAAACATTTCATTTGTAAAACTATTGAACTTAAAATAGGAGGTACGCAAGTAAAACTACCAATAGATAAAACGTTCTAAGTAGTGAAAAAATGTTAAGCTTATCAAAAACCAGAAAAAAATGTCTCACTCAAAATATGACTACATTCGTTGAACATGGCAATTAATGTAGCTGGCCATAAAACTTTTCTAGTGATCAGCAACAGCTGCTTGACGCATATTTGTATCAGTTAATTAAATTTTAAATAAAAATACTTAATGGTTTGTGTAATGAGCAACGTAAGATAGCACTGAATAGATAAGTTCTGTAATGATTCAGTAAATAAGAAGGAAGCTATTGCAATTAAACCAAATAGATGAGCCGTTTCTTTGTTTCGATTCATTGTCTACCCACCTAAAGCGTAGTAAACACGATATTCTACAAACGTCTTTCCCTTGGTAAAAAGACATCATGATGGTAAAAAATAAGAACAAATATTGACAACGTGGTTACTTTCAATTCGCCTCTTTATCGACGCCTCGTGCTAATACTAGGCACAGAATATAGCTACAGAATATTGTAGCATCAGGTTTTCATGATTTCGTAGAAGAACGGGGAGAACAGAAATCACTGCTTTAAATTTCTATCCAGTTACGTAATAAATAAAATAAAATACCTCCTAGTTATATAAATTACTAACTGTAGTCTGCCATACTTTGCGGTGGTACATTGTGATTGCAAGGATGAGAACAAAGCAGAGCGTACGTTTCATAAAACTTTTAATTTTGCAATACTTCAGAGCTATGGCTATATCATTTTTTTGATCGAACTGCTTTTCTGCAAGAATCAATCTGAAAAAAAAAAACAATTTTCCTCCTGGCGTATCTAAGATGTTCCCCCAAATCCATCATTTATCAGTAGATTATGCGATCATAAATGCCCTTATATTTGGAATGCCCAATCAGATATATGACTAGAGATTACCGGTCTCTGGTCACGGATTATATGAAACAGTCGCGGCTCGGGTGGGTGCTGGCATTCCCAAATAATCTCTACTTACGATTTGGCGAACTGTGCAGGTCAATCACATGATCACACAAAAGTACTTCGATTTAATTCATATTGTATAATAAACTGAATGTGATGCAAGTGGATTCGTTTGTTTTTTTATAAAACAAGATTGTTGGGAACAAATTATGACTCACACGTGGCTGTGGCTGTCGTTAGATAGTATGGCGAATGACTCCCTCGCTTGTGGGTAGATCGCGTGGTTGCTGCTACACAGCTGACCGTTAAAAAGCTTATTTCTCGCGATTGCGGGTATGTTACCGACGAGTTTTTCAAGCGTCCCACTCATTCCAACTCAATATTTTTATAGTTTATAAAGATTATATATATTATATATTTTAATATATAGTCAAATTAAATGTTAATTACGGAGAGAATATCTTTTACATATATAAACACAAACGGCCGCACGCCCACAAGATCACAAGTTACACTCTAGGAATTATCATTGTGTGTGTGTGTGTGTGTGTGTGTGTGTGTGTGTGTGTGTGTGTGTGTGTATGTGTGTGTGAGTGCGCTTGCGCATTCTCGTGTGCGCGGGTGTGTGTGTGTGTGTATATATATATATATATATATATATATATATATATATATATATTTATTTATTTATATTATAATGCTAAAATACAATTTTCTTCAAAAGATTGGCACTGTCCACTTTACAAAAAAAAATGTTTCTAAAAACCAGGTGTCGAGTATTAAGAGTTATGCTTGTATCTCGGAGGATCTGTGCCAATGTTTAACTATTTCAGAACTTTTTAATATTCTGTAAGATTATAAAATCGTGAAGTAACTCCACAGTTATTACGGTTTAAAATTTCCTTTTCTCTCTAATTTGTTTAAGCAAATTTCTCTTTGCTCAAAGTAAAGCTATTTTAATGAGTCAATCACTAATTCATTTGTGATAAACATTAATTATTTGTTCCAAGTAAAATCTAACAAAACGCTGTTATCGGTAATTATAGACATTGTAATCTTGTTCAGTTAGAGACTGAACGATTTTAGCAAACAAATTTATTTAAGAAAAGCCCAAAATAAAACTAATCTTATTTCCACTGTATGCATGCACACCATGTTATGGGCACAGTTCTACGACACTGATATGACAATACATATCCATGACAAACATTTTATTCATATAAATGCTCCCTAGGTTTGTGCAACAAATGTGTTGTGAGGAGCTTATCTAATAATCTTAGGTGATAATTCACCAAAGAGGAAAAGATCCTTACGTGGACCATATACGCTTCTATCCAAGTTATGTGAGTAGTAATTATTTAAAAACGGGAAATTAGTGCATCACTTTAGAATTAAGCATATATAAACTATTTAGAGGTTTCATAAAACTACTTCCAGGCAGTCCTATAAAGAACTGCTATAACTTTAAAAATAAAAATTCCCAAGCATGACTTTTCGTATACCTCGATGGAACTTGTACCGGATTATGACTTAACGTCTTGTAAAATTGCATCACATAATAGGGACAAAACTAGTTTTAATAATAAACTTCAATTATGCACTATTTAAGGCAAAAAAAAAAAGAAAAACAACTCACTCTCTATAGTGAGGGACCTTTTTTATTCCGGCACCACCTGTTTCGTTTAATGAAAAATTCAATTAAATTAAGGATAAAATCAATTAAAATAAGTCATTAAGGAATAACATTTCCCTCGAAGTTTTCTTATTATCTGAATATATTTATTTTATACTTGAACTAACTTTAGAATTATTCACCTTATAACAAAGTTCAAAACTACGTTGTTTTAAACAACTTACACAATACCAAGAGCACAGTGGTGCAATATATTACACAATATCAAGAGCACAGCGGTGCAATATATTACACAATATCAAGAGCACAGCGGTGCAATATATTACACAATATCAAGAGCACAGCGGTGCAATATATTACACAATATCAAGAGCACAGCGGTGCAATATATTACACAATATCAAGAGCACAGTGGTGCAATATATTACACAATATCAAGAGCACAGCGGTGCAATATATTACACAATATCAAGAGCACAGCGGTGCAATATATTACACAATATCAAGAGCACAGTGGTGCAATATATTACACAATATCAAGAGCACAGCGGTGCAATATATTACACAATATCAAGAGCACAGCGGTGCAATATATTACACAATATCAAGAGCACAGCGGTGCAATATATTACACAATATCAAGAGCACAGCGGTGCAATATATTACACAATATCAAGAGCACAGCGGTGCAATATATTACACAATATCAAGAGCACAGCTGTGCAATATATTACACAATATCAAGAGCACAGCGGTGCAATATATTACAATGGAAATATTGGAAAGAACCCCAATACCACAAAAATAATCAAGAATAACAAATCAAACAAGTTACTTAAGATTAAACCCTTATGTACATTTCTATGACCATGTCATCATCATCAGAGGGTCTTATTACAAAATTACAATCTAGCAAACAAGAATTTACATCAATCTAGTTTGTAACTTCTTGTTTGCTAGATTGCAATTTTGTAATAAGACCTTCTGATGATGATGACATGGTCATCGAAATGTACGTAAAGGTTTAATCTTAAGTAACTTGTTTGATTTGTTGGTTTTTATTATTTTTGAGGTATTGGGGTTCTTTCCAATAATTTCATTGTAACTTAATTTCAAATTTAAAATAGGATTTAATTGAAATTTTTACGTTTAAATTATTACAAATAATGTGTAATACAGAAAATAACCGAATGAACACAGATTATACAGTATGAATAATAAAACCAGGTGAATAAAATCATGCGTTATGACATACACTCATGATGTATATATGTACATACATATGATGTTTGAATATATAGAAAATTCCGTTTGATAATAATTTAAATATAAACTCCGAATAAGTAAAGGCAAAACTGTTATTAGCGTGAATCTAGGTTTAGGTTTCGAATATTTTCCGAATAATTTGTTCTTCCCACTTTACTCTTGTTATTTACATATCCTAGTATGGCTATAAACTTCCCATTCATCTTGAATAGCTTCTTTCATTTCCAACCTTTGCGTAAAAAAATATGTTCAAATTATACTATATCCGGCGATTATTTATACAACCATTGTACACTCATTTTCAAGATATTAGTTATATTTCATTACCTAACGGTAATAGCTTAGTAAAGTGGTTTTTCATTATAGAAATGTTTATTGTTATTAAATAATGATTAGGATTAATGAAGAAAATGATTCTATAGCTGTCAGGTCCACTCTATTGTGATAGCTATTAGTATTAGTAGTTCACATGGAATAGAGTAGTTATTCATTGGAGCTAAATTATACTTAACAGTTTAAGGATGGAAAGAGAGTTTTACTGTAGCCTTAACAGGGTATTAGAAACGCCACTTACAAGATTAACGGCCGTAGAATTTATGCTAATTTTTGTATATTTAACGAATTAGCAAAATTCCATTGTTGGAGAAATTTAACAAATGTGGCATTCCCAAAAATGGACTACTTTACGTACAAACTTGTACAAAGGTTTCATTAAAATAAATACTATACATTCATGAATTATGTTTTCTAACGCATGAAGGTGCAAGGCGTTGTTATGCTGTGCGCATCGTAGGCTTGTGCTTGTGGGACTTTTACTGAGTGCTAGCACAGACTGTATCGTGCCTTCTGGTGGCGGAAGGAGCGTGGTGGGAATGCGTCAACGAGGCGCTCAGCTGTGGCATGTACTATATTATACACTATTAGTAAAAACTATTATACTCAAGTATTCTACATTTCTTGTAGACTATTAACAGGTTCATTTCGTAAAGCCCGAAATTTCTTTTAACAGAGTCTATGTAGTTTAAGTAAAAAAGATGAATTAAGCATAAAATTCTACAAAGAAAAATTAAACGAAATCTATGAAATTAGTTGGTTAATACTCCTTAATAACATTAATTAAAAAACTTATCCGTGAAAGTAATCCATTATCTTATTCCCTCTTTAAGAAGTAAACCTTTAACTAAGCAAAATTTCAGTAAAAACTTATCCGTGAAAGTAATCCATTATCTTATTCCTTCTTTAAGAAGTAAACCTTTAACTAAGCAAAATTTCAGTAAAAACTTATCCGTGAAAGTAATCCATTATCTTATTCCCTCTTTAAGAAGTAAACCTTTAACTAAGCAAAATTTCAGTAAAAACTTATCCGTGAAAGTAATCCATTATCTTATTCCCCCTTTAAGAAGTAAACCTTTAACTAAGCAAAATTTCAGTAAAAACTTATCCGTGAAAGTAATCCATTATCTTATTCCCTCTTTAAGAAGTAAACCTTTAACTAAGCAAAATTTCAGTAAAAACTTATCCGTGAAAGTAATCCATTATCTTATTCCCCCTTTAAGAAGTAAACCTTTAACTAAGCAAAATTTCAGTAAAAACTTATCCGTGAAAGTAATCCATTATCTTATTCCCTCTTTAAGAAGTAAACCTTTAACTAAGCAAAATTTCAGTAAAAACTTATCCGTGAAAGTAATCCATTATCTTATTCCCCCTTTAAGAAGTAAACCTTTAACTAAGCAAAATTTCAGTAAAAACTTATCCGTGAAAGTAATCCATTATCTTATTCCCTCTTTAAGAAGTAAACCTTTAACTAAGCAAAATTTCAGTAAAAACTTATCCGTGAAAGTAATCCATTATCTTATTCCCTCTTTAAGAAGTAAACCTTTAACTAA